>CM049604.1:977500-1176978 GCA_026979955.1 Megalurothrips usitatus | reverse complement strand
TAAGCATCCACATATTTCTAAGCGAAACAAAAATATTTTCGTTTAGAGTTTTGGTCACGGTAGGAATGACTTTTTAACCTATTTTGCGTTGTGCGGCGGCGTTATCGCCGTCCGAGGCCGAGGTAAGGTTAGGGTGGGCTGACCTGGGGGACGGGCCCCACAGTCCGGCGCTGATCGGGGGCCCCCGAGTCCGCGCGGAGCGGTGCGGCTGAAGGGTGGCCGTGCCGCCGTGCCGCCCGGGGGGACCCCTGTCCGAGGCCCGCCGAGGCCCCCGCAGCCCCAATCTGTTGGTAACGCTGATCAGGCCCGACCCGAACGCTGCCGCCGCCGCCGCCGCCGCCGCCGGTGTGTCCGGCCGGTGCCCGCGCCGCCCCCATGACCCCCGCCGCCGCCGCCGCCGCCGGACCCGCACCGGAAGCAATCTCTAGGACGGCACGGCGCCGAGAGAGAGAGAGAGAGAGAGAGAGAGAGTGTCCCCGACGGCCCCCGACGCGGTCCCCCGGTGCAGAGCGCAGCGGCAAGGGCCGCCCGCCAATACCCCAGCCGCCGCCCCCTCCTCACACAATTTCCATATTGAAAACTTATTTCGCCATTGTTTCGTGCAAATTGGGTTTGCCGAGTTACCGTGTGTGGGCCGCCGGACCCTTCGGCAAGGCGCGGCCCTCTTCTGGAGCACGGGGGGGGGGGGGGGGGGGGGGGGGGGGGGGGGGGGGGGGGGGGGGGGGGGGGGGGGGGGGGGACCTCCGGGGGAATCTCCACCTCTGCAAAAGTTTCTCCCTGCATTCCAAAAATAATAAATATGTGCCGGCAATTCAAGATTTGAAATACCTGAAGCGAGCGGGATAACAAATAGAGAGAGGAAATGCATAGACCGAGGAAAAAAAACAAAAGCAAAAATTGGGTATTTGAGCCAGGTCCACATTCGGCTCCCCTCCCGGGCGGCTTCCAACTTTGATTGATAAGAGTGGCAGTGGCAGCGGGGGGTCCAAAGTTTTGGGGCCGCCAAGCGTACTGACGGCGAAGACCCCCCCCCCCCCCCCCCCCCCCCCCCCCCCCCCCCCCCCCCCCCCGCAGCGGGCGCGCCAGGACGGAAACATGTCGCGCACACATGTCCCCTAATGACTCACCGGGTAAAGTGTATTAATTATAAAGTTTCGCCCGAATGAAGACGGCGGCGGCGATTTCATCATACACGCCCCGCCGCCCGGCGCCGCCGTCTTGCGCCACTCACACACACACACACACGAACGCACACACACATACACGGACGACAGACCGAGAATCACATAGACTCTGCCATCGTTGTGAGGAGCACTCGCAGACACGGCTGAAACCGCCTTGCAGTTTCTCACTCACTCGCACCCACAGCACGCACCCACAGCACGCACACACACACACACACACACACACACACACACACGCGCGCGTGCCACTACGCCGGGAGTCACAGAAAGCAGTCCAAATTAACCATGTTCCCGAACCGCGAGACTGGTGTGCCCCCCCCCCCGGCCCCCACACAACCACACACACCCACACAGACACACACACACACACACACACACACACACGACAAATTCACTTTTCTCATTTTCATACATTTTGTTTTGGGTTCCACGGGATTTGCATAAGGAACGTGGGCAAGGACCAAATTAGGAGAGGGAGGGGTGTGGCAGTAGGGCGCACACACATAATAATAATAATAATATTAAATATATTTTTCATATCCCTGGCGCTCTCTCCGGATCCCAGAGTAAGTAGCTTATCATACTTTTACAATCTAGTTCTCTCTCTCTCTCACTCCCCTAGCGCGCCGAATGCACTCCTCCCCCACGGCCTGAAGCTGCGACCGCCGCGTGCCAACTCAAACAGGACTAGGAAACGGGTGCAAAGGGGAAGAAATTTTACCACTTTTAATAATCTGTCTTTTTTTATTTTCTTGCTCTCCATGCGTAACTCACTATACAGACCACGAGAACTACGAAGGGCGTGTCTGTCAGCCAACCTGCGCAGACAAAAGGAGAAAAAAAAAACAAATTAATATCATATTAATTCGAGTGAAAGTGTGTATGGCACGCTCCTCACGTTATGAATAACAATAAACCGGGAAGCTGAATACACCTGGAATACACCACCAGCATCACCTGCAGCAGCTGCGGCAGCTGCGGCTCCCCCGGGCGGGCATCAACAGCGACTGCAGCGCCAACAAACACGAGTCCGAGAGCGCCCCCCCCCCCCCCCCCGCCTGTAGAGCCAACACCAACAGCATTTGCGGTGATGCCGCAGCGACGGCGTACACGCACACACACACACACACACACACACACACACACACCGCCGGCTCTGTGCGACCACTATGTGGGCTAGAAGCCGAACGCGCAACGCTCTGGTTTCACTTTTCAAAAGGGGATTGCCAAATAAATTAATCAAAAAAAAAAATTGAAACAGTACGAACGCCCATTTAAAAAAAAGAAATAAAATTTAAATTTAAAAAAATAAATGAAAACCAATGCGGTTTTTAGATTATTCGTAGCTATACGCAGGCCACATATAGGAGGGGAGTCATACGCCATACTACCACACCACACACACACACACCTGCCCGCGCCGCTACGCCAAACGCCCCCCAGCAAGGCCCC
Source organism: Megalurothrips usitatus (assembly GCA_026979955.1). Classification (NCBI taxonomy): domain Eukaryota; kingdom Metazoa; phylum Arthropoda; class Insecta; order Thysanoptera; family Thripidae; genus Megalurothrips; species Megalurothrips usitatus. The sequence continues at coordinate 1,174,342 of CM049604.1, read as the reverse complement.
CTCTGCGGGGGGCGGGGGGAGGGGCTACTCTGCGGGGCTGATCTGATAGTGTTGGCTCGGCAGGCACACGGGCCGTGGCCGGGGCCGCTCGCTGTGCAACTGCGCCAAACTAAATTAGACCGAAGCCCCGCACTGCACGGGCCCCGCGGCGGCCCCGCGGCGGACCCCCCGCAAAGCCCGGGCTTCTGATAATCTCCCCGACGAATCCCAATGACGGCGAGACGGGACGGCCGCACCAAACGCCACAAGCGGCCGGCGGCGGCGGCAACCAGAGAGGACCGCCTCGCCGCCTCGCCACATTTGAGGCCGCAAAGCGAGCTCCAGTTCGGTGCCGCGGCGGCGGCGGCAGCGCCGCGCAGACAGCGACACGAAAACTCAGCGGCCAGGCGCCGCGCTGCGACCCGCTGACCTAACGCGTTCACGGGGGAGAAATTTGAAAGAAAATACAACAAAATTGCCAATATTTGTGTAAAAACTATATTTCACCGAACGCCATAAACGATACATATCAGAAGCGTTGGTGTAAAACGTCGGAAATACAAGTTCTCTCTTTTTTAGATTTTTAATTTTTTTAACCAGTTTGCGACAGGGCGCCCTCGGCCCCCTGCGGCGGTGGCCCGCCCCCGCCCGTCCCCACCTCATATTCTCACCCGTCTTCATCTCTTTCCGATTGTATCGCTGCCAATGGTCGGACCAATAAATCAGGCTTATAAACGGCGGAATCCCCGGGCCTAGCACTGCGCCCGCCAGCCTCTCTCCGTCTCTCTCTCTCTCTCTCTCTCTCTCTGCCTCTTTCCCTCTCCCTCTCTCACACTTTTGTCCGTCTGTGTGCGGCCGTCTCTCTCGCTCATTCTCTCTCTCTCTCTCTCTAGAAATAGTGCAGACTTTTCCATTACGCGTCCGCAGCACGGTATGTGAGCAGAATTCCCGTCCAGAATATGGTGTGCGTCCCAGTGCGTGTGTGTGTGTGTCTGTGTGCGTGCGCGCAGCTGCTCTCTCTCTCTCTCTCTCCCTCTCTCTCCCTCTCGTGTATCGATGCCCCATCGATCACCGAGGCCCGGAGCGATAGATTAGCCCTAAGCACGCCGCTGCCCGGCTGGCTGCCCCGCTCGCGCTCCGCCGCCACTCTCCGGACCGGACGGGCACACACCGGACCGGGGGGCCGATGCCGCGCCGCTCCTGCAGCAGGTCAACTTGTCCTCGATTTACGAGTCCGGCCGGAGCGGCGGCGGCGGCGGCCCGCGGACCTGGGGGGGGCTCCCGAGGCCCCGCCGCCACACCGGTCTCGTTATATTGGCACGGTCCTCAAACGCGACCACCTACGTAGCGGTGCGGGAGAGAGAGAGAGAGAGAGAGAGAGAGAGCTTGTGACTGTCAGAGAGAGAGAGAGAGAGACAGTCAGAGAGAAAGAGAGAGAGCATCCGGCCGGTCCCTGGCCGGCCCTGCCCGCCCGTCCCCTATGTCTTTAGTGCCGCGCCAATGGGTTTTCGGCGCACGGGCCTCCGGGCTATATTGCTTACCTGCTGCCGACGCACTGCTTGTTCGCGGGGGGTCGGCGCGTGGCGGCGCGTGCCAGGCGCGTGTGTGGGGACGGCAGCGCGTGCCAAATCGAATCGGGAATAATAATGGTAATACAGAAGCCTTAAAGTATTTGACAAAGCCGCCCGAAAGCCATAAAACCAGTGCGGCTGGCGGACGGCCAAAGGTGAGGACGGAGTTGGGGGGGGGGGGGGGGGGAGGGGGGGGAGACTAGGGGTAGAGAGAGGGTCTACGTCAGCGCCGCGCGGGGCCGGGGGCCGGACACACCTAGCCGTGTGGGCGCGCCCCATCACCTTCTCCCTCTCTCTGTCTCTCTCTACCTCCCTCTCTCTCTATTTCTCTCTCTATCTCTATATCTCTCCCTCCCTCTCCCGCGTATTCACCCATCACCCGCCGGAGCCGCGCGCCCCGCCTCCCCCTCGCCATGACGCACTGCACGCGGATGCGGTGGTGACAAACAAGCAGCAGCAGCGCGGGAGCGAGCGAGACGGAGTGTGCCGGGATGGGGAGCCCACCCAACGAGAGCGAGTGAGAACGGAGTGGCATACCGGGTAGGCAGCCCGCCCGGCGCGCCCCTAATAAAACAAGGCTCGTGTGCCGCACAAAAGTTTCTTCAACAAAACCTAATCCCAACTTGGCCGCTAATGCGCTCGCACGCCGCGCGCCGCGCCCCACATTATTAAGGCAGACAACGACTCTGGGCGTGGCGCGGCGTGGCGCGGCGTGGCGCGGCCTTCCGCGTGTCACGGGCGCGTCTCCGCGGGTGCCGCGGCTCATCGCCGCCCCGCAGCACCCGCAGCGCCCCCCGCGCAGCAGCGGCGGCGACGGGAATTAAAAAGGCCGGGGCAGGCGGCCTCCTCACGGCCACCTAGACACGGCCATGTTTAATTCTCGAGTTGAACTTTAAATTGGTGGAGGGCGGTGCGTCCGAGGGAGGAGGCCCCGCGCCGCCCCGCGCCGCCCCGCGCCGCCCCGCGCCGCCCCGCGCCGCCCCGCGCTCAACCCGGCCGCCGCGGGGGCGTCAGGCCTCGGGCCGGGAGGCAAAGCAGAGGTAAAGCCCAGGTGCGGAAATTACATCAAAACCCAAATCTCACAGAAAACACGGGAGCGGCGGCGGCGGCGGCGGCGCGCGTACGGCTCACGGGATGAGAAGAAAAAAAAAGGAGAGAAAGAGCCGCGGAGGCAACATAAAAATATGCGTCGCAAAGCAACCGAGCGGCGAGGGTTGCGAAGGGGTGGTGCGGGGTGGGGGGTCGGCGGGCATCTTATTTACAGAGCGCCACAAATTGCGTAAGACGGCTTGGAAGTCAGGAGAGAGAGAGAGAGAGAGAGAGAGAGAGAAGGAAAAAATTAGAGTCGAAAAGACCGTCGACGAAGCGGAGGCCAACGTATAGCAGTGGTCTGCGGGGTCACGGTTGTGGCCGTTCTGCTGCATTACCCTCCCCCCCAAAAAAAAATCAAAAATATAATTTTTTAAAATTTCAAAACATATTCAAGAGATTTCAACAAAAAAAGTTCAATACTCTCGAAAGATTTTATTTGTACTGAAACATATAAAAAGTCTTGCACTTCGTGTTTCTAATCAATGAAAATCTTTTTGGATAGCTGCTCCACCGCAGACGTTGAGAGGAAACCCTTCCACGGCGAGGAGCGAAGCCGCCTCGCAGGGCGGCGCCCCACTGGCGTCCAGCTACACTCAGCTCTCCGCGGCGACACCTCAGGACCCTCCCTCCGGGCCCTCCGGGTCCCTCCGGGTCCCTCAGGGTCCCTCAGGTGCGAGGAGATGAAACTCTCCGCGAACAACACAACAAAACAAAACGTGGCCAGCGTTAATTACGCTCGCAAACGCGCTGGAAATTTATGACGGCCATCTTTCATTTGCGTTCCTCTCCCCTCTCCCCCCCCCTCTCTCTCTCTCTCTGCCTACCCTCGCCCTCCGCGAACACCTCCTCTCCTCCTCCTCCCACACCTGTCAAGTCGAGACAGACAGACAGACAGACAGACAGACAGACAGCGGGGTGGGACTCGGGGTGACGACGCCGCCAGCAGACGAAAAGACAAACACGAAGCAAAGACTGCGCACAAGAAACTTGCCCCCCTGCGCGCTGCAGCCCCCCCCCCCCTCTCCTGCAAACACAGCGATGAACCCCCAGCAAGAGCCGGAGCCTGCAGCCGACACGGGGCAGGCCGGCCAGCCGGGCAGAGGCGGGCCGCCACGCGCCAGCCACGCGCCAGCCACGCGCCCGCCGCCTGCAGCCACGCTGCATTCAGCTTTAGGCAATTTGCACGGTCACGCGCCGGGCCACGCAGACTGCGACGCACCCCTTGCCGTCGCCGCGGGAGGGGTGGTGGCGGCGGCAGACGAGGCGGCGCGGTTAGGGGACAAACGGCCCGGAGGGGAGGGAGGGAGGGAGGGAGGGAGGGAGGGAGGGAGGGAGGGAGGGAGGGAGGGAGAAACAATCTCCAGCCAAGTCCAAAGCCCTGCGAGTGCCGTGAACACGGGCGGCAGCGGCGCAGTGCCGACATCCGGGGGATGCCCAAGCCCCCAGCCGCTGCCGAAGTCGTCCCGCTAAGGCCACACCCCCAGCAGACACACCCCCGGCAGACACACCCCCAGCAGACACACCCCCAGCAGACACACCCCCGGCAGACACACCCCCAGCAGACACACCCCCAGCAGACACACCCCCAGCAGACACACCCCCAGCAGACACACCCCCAGCAGACACACCCCCAGCAGACACACCCCCAGCAGACACACCCCCAGCAGACACACCCCCAGCAGACACACCCCCAGCAGACACACCCCCAGCAGACACACCCCCAGCAGACACACCCCCAGCAGACACACCCCCAGCAGACACACCCCCAGCAGACACACCCCCAGCAGACACACCCCCAGCAGACACACCCCCAGCAGACACACCCCCAGCAGACACACCCCCAGCAGACACACCCCCAGCAGACACACCCCCAGCAGACACACCCCCAGCAGACACACCCCCAGCAGACACACCCCCAGCAGACACACCCCCAGCAGACACACCCCCAGCAGACACACCCCCAGCAGACACACCCCCAGCAGACACACCCCCAGCAGACACACCCCCAGCAGACACACCCCCAGCAGACACACCCCCAGCAGACACACCCCCAGCAGACACACCCCCAGCAGACACACCCCCAGCAGACACACCCCCAGCAGACACACCCCCAGCAGACACACCCCCAGCAGACACACCCCCAGCAGACACACCCCCAGCAGACACACCCCCAGCAGACACACCCCCAGCAGACACACCCCCAGCAGACACACCCCCAGCAGACACACCCCCAGCAGACACACCCCCAGCAGACACACCCCCAGCAGACACACCCCCAGCAGACACACCCCCAGCAGACACACCCCCAGCAGACACACCCCCAGCAGACACACCCCCAGCAGACACACCCCCAGCAGACACACCCCCAGCAGACACACCCCCAGCAGACACACCCCCAGCAGACACACCCCCAGCAGACACACCCCCAGCAGACACACCCCCAGCAGACACACCCCCAGCAGACACACCCCCAGCAGACACACCCCCGGCAGACACACCCCCAGCAGACACACCCCCAGACACACACACCCCCCCAGCAGACACACCCCCAGCAGACACACCCCCAGCAGACACACCCCCAGCAGACACACCCCCAGCAGACACACCCCCAGCAGACACACCCCCAGCAGACACACCCCCAGCAGACACACCCCCAGCAGACACACCCCCAGCAGACACACCCCCGGCCCTCTCCAGTCCGCACTCGAGCGCCGGCGCATCTCATGACGTCAACGAAATCTCCAAAATCTATATATTTCAAAAAATCATGAATTCTTTTTATGCAATTTTTTATTTGGTGTGTTATTACGTGAATCGAATGCTACCACCGGTCATTGCCCTTCTTCACGCTATAGCGAAACGCGTTAAAGTTTTTATAAAAAGAAAAAAAAATATGAAGACCGAAAGTACGGTAAAGTCCATATTTGGTTAATAAATATAAAGTACATCGTTTGTGGCAGTGCACGCCGAGGCGCACCCTCGCCTCGCACCCTCCCCTCCTCTCTCCCTCCCCTCCTCTCTCCCTCCCCTCCTCTCTCCCTCCCTTCTCCCTCCCCTCCCCTCCCGCGTCAGCAGAGCGGGCGGACTTCCCCGGCGATACGGAAGAGCTCCATCTCCCGCTCGGCTCCGCTCGGCAAAGCGGCCGCAAGAGCATGATACGACTGAGGGAGGGAGAGAGAAAGTAATGGGGGTGTGTGGCGGTGGTGCCGGAGTATAAGAGGAGCGAGGAGGACAGAGGATGGGGAAAAAATATCGCCAAGATGCGAACGGGGAGAGAGAGAGAGAGAGAGAGAGAGAGAGAGAGAGAGAGAGAGAGAGAGAGAGAGAGAGAGCACGAAGTGGGGGACGACAAAAATGGCCTATAACCGGAGGGACGCGCGCCGCAATCCGATAGTGTGGTGTATGTATGTTGGAAGGACGATGCAGAATGCCAAATCCAGGCGCTGCGGGGGGTGCGGGGGGGGAGGGGGGGGGCAGGGAGATAACAGCAGGCTGAGGACGAGGACAAGGAGGTCCGCCCGCAGCCGCTGCTGGAGGAGGGCGGCTGGAGGCGGAGCGGTCCTCTCCTCCATCCCAGGGCTCTGGCAGTACTCAGAACCACGCCGAGGACGCCGTCGAGGACGAAGTCGAGGACGCCGTCGGGGACCCCCCGCGTGGTTGCGGCCGTGCCCGCGCATGCATTGCACCAGCGGGCGGCTGAGGACCGTGAGAGTCGGCGTGGTCGGTGGAGGCGTGCGGCTGGAGGCGTGCCCGCGGGGACACGACGCTGAGGCCGCCGCCGGTCCCCCAGGAGGACAGACAGGCGGGGCGGGAGGCCGCGGGCGACAGGGATTATCACTGCACTCTATAATCTGCTTTACATCATTTTACAGGCCGTCTGGGTAGGAGCGCTGCGGAGGCGGTGGTGGCGGCGGCGGCGGCGGCGGCGGCGGCGGGGCGGGGGAAGTTACGAGCGGCCAGCACGCGCCAGGCGGCGGCCCGCGGGCCCGCGGCGGCAGTGGCGGCGGCAGTGGCGGCAGCAGCGGGGGGTGCGAGGGGAGGCCGCGTCCTCGGGGACCGCTTGGGGGCGGCCGGGGGCGGCCGGGGGCGGCCGGGGGCGGCGCGCACAGCCTGCTTCTGATGCACCCGCGCCACCCCCTTCTGCAAAAAGTCACCCTCTCTCGCCCTCCTCACATCCCCCCGCGGCCGTCGTCCCACAGGGGCTGCTTGCGGCGCCGCGCTCCGCTGGCTGCGCCCGGGCCTCGCCGCCGCCGCGTTTGTCAACGAGGTACACGTACACAGGTCATGCAAGCAAACCTCGTTACCCGGCCGGGGCACATCTCCCCACGTAATGCGCGACCCGCACGCGGCCACGCGGCACGCGCACTGACACGCGCACGACACGGCACGGCACGGCACGCACGCACGCGCCCACACGACACAGAGACCCCCGAAAAGCAAGTACACTCGCGGCACAACACACACACACACACACACAAGGGTGGGCGGACCGACAGGACAGCGAGGGAGGCGGTCACACGCACGCACACACACACAAACAAGTCACCCCCACCCCATCTCTCTCCCTCTTTCTCCCGCAAAAGCGAGAAGGAGAGAGAGAGAGGGGTAATTAAACAAAAATGGCGGTTGCGTACCGCGGGGAGGGACGCAGGGACTGCGAGGGGCGCTGTCGCTGTCAGCCACGAGCAGCGGCTCATTCGGAATGTACAAGAGACGCGCAGCCGCGGGATAATCACAAATAGGAAGAAAAGGGAAAAATTCTTTTAAAAAAACAACAACAAAAAAAAGTTTGCTAATTATTCACGGCAAACAAAAAAAAACAACAGAAATATCATACTTGGTAAAATAATAGTAAAATTTTGTTTCCTCGATTTTTGAGAAAAATTGAGACGGGCGACTGAACCACAGTCTGTCAAAATCGACCCAGTACGAGTTATACAATATAAGCGTATATTCCGCTGAGCTCCGCTCATAACCAGACCGAAAGCGAAAAGCGGAAACGTGGGTAGAAAAAAAATGTGGCCCCATTCCTGGAGGGGAAGGAGGGCCGTGACGCAGTGTGACGTGCGCGCGACACGGCGGGGGGCGTATGGCGGAGCCCCCGCAGCCCCCCCCCCCCCCCCTCACGGAGCTCCCGTCGTGCCGTTCGCGAACTGCAGCGCGCGCGGCAAGTAATGAGAGACGCAGCGCCGCGGGGGGTCCGCGGGGGGTCCGCGGGGGGGTCGCCGGGCTGGAGGTGGCGCCGGTGAAAATTAGTCCCCACCGCCCTCGCTTCCCCCTTTTAGCCCTCCACGTGCTCCAACGCGCGCAACAGCGGCGGCAAACTAGTCGCGGGAGTGGCGGCGGCGCGGCGGTGCCAGGCGGGGAGGCCAGCACCGCTGCCGGGGGGGCGAGGAAAGCGGTTTGCATGCATCGTTAGGGTGTTGTCGGAGGCGCAGTTTAATAACTTGTTTCGATCCCAATCACGCCCCCCCTCCCCTCCCCTCCCCTCCCCTCCCCTCCCCTCCCCTCCCCTCTCACGCCTTGGCGCCGCGCCACGCCGCACAGGACACGGCACGGGGGGACGGAACGGCTCGGCAGACGCGCGCCTATTTAAAATTCTCGAGGCGCCGCCGCCGCCGCCTCTTCCTTTACATCATCAGCACCACCACCGCCGCTGCCACAGCCCCCCCCCCCCCCCCCCCCCCCCTCCCCCCCCCTCACCTCCCTGAAAACTTTTCTGCTGATCGTTGCCAATGTCCGCGCTGTTGCTGCATGAGGCGAGGGGGACACCGAAACAGCCAAGAGAAAATACTAAGTACCGCATAATGGTATGGTGCCTATGAGACGACGAGGGCGAGGGAGAGAGCGAGACAGAGAGAGAGAGGGCCAGAGAGAGAGAGAGAGAGAGAGAGAGAGAGAGAGAGAGAGAGAGAGAGGGGCTAGGGCTGCGTCCAGATCCGCGATACACACTGCTGCGACCTATTAGCGCCCCGCACCCCCCACTCCTCCGCTACGCGGCCGCCGCCGCTTGGAATGGGCCGCCATCAATTAGTCCAATTCGCACAATAACCGGGAGGAGAGAGGGAGAGGGAGAGAGAGAGAGAGCCTTTGGAGGCGGCAGGGCTGCGGCGGGGCGAGGGCCAAGGCGCTGGGCTGGGCGCCACGCGCGCTCGCCTCCGTCAAGACGCCCTTCTGTGTGCCTCACAGAGAGAGAGAGAGAGAGAGCGGCTCTCCCTCCGAATGGGCAGCGAGAGGCCGCGCGGCGCTATCGCGGACCTCTCTCTCTCTCTCCCTCTCTCTCTCTCCCTCTCCCTCTCCCTCTCCCTCTCCCTCTCACTCTCTCTCCCACCCCCTCTGCTCCCGCCCCCGCCCATGCTTTGACCGCCCCCCCCACAGCAGCAGTAGTCCCGGTCCTGTACTCGTTAGCGAGCCCCGGCAATCAAATTTCGTGTTTATTAAGTAGGACCCCGCGGCCGTGCCCCCGCGGCAGAAACACCTTCCCTCCTGTGACTGACCGGCACAGCTAGGCGCCCCCACCGCAGAGAGCAGCGGGGCACCCCCCTGCTGGCCCGCTCCACTCCACACGCAATCCAATACTATCCACTCCACTGGAGTTGCGGGCGGCGTAGACAGAGAGGCAGGGAGAGAGAGAGAGAGAGAGAGAGAGAGAGAGAGAGAGAGAGCGAGGGAGGGCGCGTGTGTGGGAGAGTAAGGCAGAGTGAGAGCGATCGAATGTTCCTGCTGCTGGTTGCTGTCGAGTCGTTGTAAAGGTGTGTGTAACCCGTAAGCTTCGCTGACCGGGCGGGCCGCGAGGGGGCGGAGTGGCGGAGGCGGCGGCTGGGTGGGGGGGGGGGGGGGGGGGAGGGGGGAGGGGGGGGGGGCGCAGTCGGATGCAAATCCCAGCGCTGCTGCTGCAAGCCGTGCCCGCGCACCGAGAAGAGGACGACCAGCGAGCCTGCGTCCGGCCCGGATCGCGTCGCCTCTCTCTCTCTCTCTCTCTCTCTCTCTCTCTCTCTCTCTCTCTCTCTCTCTCTCTCTCTCTCACGGGGCCCCCCTGCCTCCTTAGCAGTCCGGTCGCGCCGGTGGGTCAGCGGCGCAGCACGCACCCACCGGGGGCCCTCTACCCGCTCGGCCCTCGCTCAAGCCCTTCGGCCGCGCGGGGGGCCCCGCTCAAAGGGCTCCTGCAGAGGGGGGCTGCGGGGGCCCCGGGACTGCGGACAGGACAGCAGTGCCTCACTTGTCCCCAACCCTCTCTCTCTCTCTCTAGCTCACCCTATCCGCCCTCTCACGCCGCAGAGAGAGAGACAGAGAGATCAAGACAGACGGCCACGACGCCCCCCTCGCTGGACCCCGTGGGACCCCCCCCCCCCCTTTGCCGCTCCCTGGCCGCCCCTGGCCGGCTCAGCGAGGCACTCCTTCGTTAACGAACCGTCCCCAAACAGTCGGCAGCGGGCTCCACTCTCGGACTGCTTTGCCGGACGGTGCGGGGTCCCGGGTCCGCAGGCAGCAGCAGCAGCAGCGGCGCGGTGCGGCACGAGGACACGACGGCCTCCTGCCTGCCATGTATACAGGGCGCCCTGGCCGCGGCGGCCCTCGGACCCCGCCCCCCCCCCCCCCCTCCGGTTTTCAGTTTCCCCGCACGAAGACAAGGGTGTTTGCGGGGGTGATGGCGTCGTGGCGTGCCGAGGGTTGACTCCTGCACGCCCCCCTCCCCCCCCCCCCCCGCGTCACCCGGACCGTCTCACCGGGGGGAGGTTTCTCGCTGACCCAGCAGCGTGCAGCAGGGGGCGGCCGACGGGGAGCCCCGGCGGGGAGCCGCGCGCCGCGTCGCAGAGTGATTCCGCTGACGTGACCAACCTGCACAGGCGGCGGCCCCCCGCAACGCCTCCCCGACCCCCGCGCCAGAACTCGGGCCAAAATACTCCCGTGTGGCGGACGCGGCGCCGCCGCCGCGCGCTGGAACCGGACCAGAAAGGGGACGACGCCCCAGCACACACACACACACACACACACACACACACACAGGAGCCAGAGGACGGCGAGCTCAGGACCAGCGGCGGCCCTCCCCTCCCCTCCCATCCCCACGGCGCCGCTGTCCGGGCATCGCGCCGCGCCCCGTCTGGAAGCCCAGAAGCCGCCGCCGCCGCCGGCCGGGAGGCGCCGCGCCGGGAGCCGGGACGTCAGGAGCCGCGCCACGCCACGCCACCGCCACGCCACGCCACGCCACGCCACGCCACGCCACGCCACGCCACGCCACGCCACGCCACGCCGAGGGCCCCGCTTCGCCTCATTCATAATTTGCGGCAGCTAATGGGGCGCACCGGCAGGAGGAGTACACAACACATCGACCCCCACCAAGTCAGTAGGAGGGAGAGAGAGAGAGAGAGAGGGGGGGGGGGAGCCAGAGGTAGGGAGAGAGAGAGAGAGAGAGAGAAGCGGGATGACTCAAATCTGCTCCGCCGGACACTCGCACACACACACACACACACACACACACGACGCCAGTCAGTCTGCGACTCTCTCTCTCTCTCTCTCTCTCTCTCCGGCGCCTGCTAGCCCCGGGGTAGGCCGGCCCGCACGGCACGCGTGCCCGGCCGGCAGGCGGCCACGTTCCAGCTCGGCGGCGTCAAGGCTTTGTCGTCTGACCGTCGATTAGCCGGCAGACAGCAGTGGAGGGGGGGGGGGCAGATCCAGGTATCTCCGCAAAGGGGTCGGCGCGGAGAGAGAGAGAGAGAGAGAGAGAGAGAGAGAGAGAGAGGTAAAGGGAGCACTCTGCCACTCGTCACAAAGCCAGCCAATTGCCCGTGCCAGGTTAGAGGCCACCGGGCGGGCTGACTGCCCTCCTCCTCTCTCTCTCTCTCTCTCTCTCTCTCTCTCTCTCTCTCTGTCTCGCCGCAGCGGTTCGCACAGACACTGACACCCCCTCTCTTTTGCCCGCACTCTGTCGGTGTGCTTTCTTTGCTCGCCCCCTCGCCTTAACCCCCCTTCCCCTTCAGGTCCTTCACTTCAATCAAATTGTCCCCCCCCCCCCCCCCGTCTCTCTCTCTGTCTCTCTCTCTCTGACTCGTTTCCTTGGCGTGCGGCCTCTTAGAATGCAGGCCGTGTCGTCCGGCAGTGGCTGTGTTGCTGAAAAGGGGTGAGGCGAGCAGGGGGCTCGGCCAAACAGCCGTTTCCTCCCTCTCTCTGTCTCTCTCTCTCTCCCTCTGACCCTCCGGCAGAAAAGGGCACCGACGCCACTCTCTTTCCTTCTTTATTCTTCAAAAACTCGTCGTGCCCAACTGAATTATACGGCGCGCCCGGCAGGACAGAGAGACAAACACGAGAGAGACAGACAGAAGGAGAGAGAGAGAGAGAGGGGGGGGGGGCTGAGGGCTCATCAGGCCCGCGAAGGGGGCGACGTGACGATAAGACCCCTCACTCTCTCTCTCTCTTTCTCTCTCTAGCGCTCTCTCTGTCTCTGTCGCCCTCCCTGCGGCGGCGGCGGCGGCAACTTGACAGTCCCCGATTCCAATCAGATGCAACGCCCAGCAGGGGGGGACAGGGATGAAGGAGGGGGGGAGGGGGGATGGAGGGGGGAGGGGGGAGGGAGCGGGGCGACGGACGGGGCGATTCCCGTCGCGGGGGTGCCCATTTCCGGAGGGCAGGAAGGGGGGGGGGGGGGGGGGGGGGGGGGGGGGGGCCCCCACTACCACCACACCACGGATGGGACGACCGCTATCTTTAATGAGCCGCCAATTTAGCTCGAGTGACACACCCTCTCCGCCCCCAAACCGCGGCCGTCACCACGCAAACTCGGAAAACTAAGTAAGTACATCGCCGCGAATAAAATGGGAAAGCAGAACGAATACTGGACACACACACACACAAAGAAACTGCACGGTGGCTGACATGTCATCCTGCACACACTACTCACGCACCCACCGACTGTAGCTCGCTGCTCGCTCCTGCTGTAGCTTTCACAGCTGTTGTGTAGCTCGGAAATGTCCTTCTCTATGCGCAGTTCAGTCTCGCTTTGCAGCCACACTGAGCTCCTTACCTGAAACAGAAAGGAGACATTGGTTAGGGAGGACTGACTTTGTGCCTTGCACATTTGCTCGCAGTGTACACGGTGCACGTATCCGACGGCCAAACGTAGAAACGCAGAAAAAAAAAACAAACGCCGAAATTTATTTAAGAAATCATGAACTGATTTTTTTTTTCTGTCCTGCCTGCAGTTTTGTTTTCTAATATCGATACGATTAGACCACGTAAACTCACCGCCCTCTTCAGAGTGCCCCCGCGGCCGCCCCTTATCGCATGACTGCCACGACAGCTGCGGGGGCCGATTACCAAAATGGTTGTGGCGTGAGTCCGCCTCACTGCCATCACCTTCATCATAATCTCGATTGGCTTGACACGCGTCGTGTGCAGTCACGGACAGAGAGAGAGAGAGAGAGAGAGAGAGAGAGAGAGACAGAGTGCATCACCGCGGGGGGCACCGTTGCCCCTACCTGCCCTACCCGAAGCCTGCCTCTCTCTCTCTCTCTCCCTCTCTCTCTCTCTCTCACACCCCCTCACCGCATCGGACCGCTGAGTATGCATATTTACCTGGCCTGTCGCTATGCAGACCCACACACACACACACACACACACACACACACACACACACACACACACACACACACGGCACAAGAGCCACCAGAGAGGGACAACGCAGACCGGAGTAGGCCGAAAACCCTCTCTGCACAGAGAGGAGGAGGGAGGGGGAGGAGGGGGAGGAGGAAGCGAGAGAGAGAGAGAGAGGGTGCACATTGAAAGGGTTAGGCGAGCCCCCCCGGCCCCGGCCGCCGGGACGAAGCCCTATTCGTTCAAACTCCTCCCTCTCTCCCTCTCTCTCCCTCCCGGCAGCAGAGCGCGCCAGCAGCGGACCAGCTGCCCCTTTCACCAACTTTGCTACTCCGCTGATATTTATACAGGGAAGGGATCGTTCGTTACACTACACAAACATGCCCCCCCCTCCCCCCTCTGCGTCCCAATGGACACACGCGCTGCGGGGGGGGATTTATCCAAAGGGATGGAGTGAGAGGGGAGGGGGGGAGGGGGAAGCTCGGAGGGGCGGGGGGGGGGGGGCGGTTGCGTGGGCGAAACATGGGGCTTCTACTGTACCAGAGCAAGCAGCCTAAAGGAGATGGACCATAGCGATGGGATGGGATGGTGGCGGGTGCCCAGTCAGTCACTCACAACACCTCGCCGACACTGGAGGGAGGGAGGGAGGGAGGGAGGGAGGCGTCTAGACCAGTCATCACTCCCAGGGGGGGGGGGGGGAGGGGGAGGGGGAAGCGAAGCTATGGGTGAGATTCTAAATTCTTATCGCCGATATCAATTCTTTTTTAAGGTAGAAAATGACAAGCTCGTCGTTCGGTGTGGCCAATTTCGAGAAACCATAAAATAAGAAACATTGCTTATTTACAGACGTTCAATATTAAGAAAGAATAAAAAAAAGTTCTTCTCGTTAATTCTTTAAAAGCTTCAGTCCGGTTTTTGTGTAAAGAAGAAATATTCATCCACAAAGTTTTACGCATTTTTTTTGTTTATCTTTCCGCGATTAGTGCTATATATATATATATATATATATATATATATATATATATATATATATATATATATATATATATATATATATAGAACTCCCAAAAGTATGAGCCGACAATGCTAATTTACACTTGTTCGTCCGCGTCCGATCTCAATCAGACCGCGGGCGGCACAAGTTCCCGCCGAGTCCCTTTTCCATCTCTCTCTCTCTCCCTCTCCTTCCCTCCCTCCCACCCTCTCTCTCTAGGCGCCCCTCGACTTATAGAAGGCCATGACTCCTTCAATCTCACAAGTCAGTAGTGCGCGCGGCGGCGGCGGGCGCCCCAGAGATATGCCCGATAGAGGAAATAGTGGAAGAGAGAGAGAGAGAGAGAGAGAGAGAGGGAGAGGGAGAGAGAGAGAGAGAGAGAGAGAGAGAGAGAGAGAGAGAGAGAGAGATTTCGGGCGCGCGCCCTCGGCGGGCGAGTGCATTTAATTGCCCCAGCCCCGCTACGGCCCCGCTAAGGCTCCGTAGCGGCGGCAGCAGCGGAGCTCCGGCCGGCATCCGAACCGTCTCATTCCATTCCATCCGCCACGCAACTTGAGTCAATTTTACTCCCGAAACTTGGCGAGCTGCTCGGGCGGCGGCGGCTCGGCCCAACAGGCTGGCTGCTGCCGCCGCCGTGCCCCGACCCTGCCCCCCCCCCCCCCCCCCCCCCCCCCCCCCCCCCCCCGTCCGCATCCGGCTACACGGGGCAGATAGTTATCCCGAACCCCCTCCAAGCTGCGTCCTGCTGCACCCCCCCCCCCAAAAGGGATCTTTTCGCAAAAATTTATGCTAGTGGCGCCCCACTCAGCACGTTAACCAAGGCGTCGAATCATTTCCACTTTTTCCCACCTTCTGAAAAAAAAATCATGTAATTTTGTTGAATCGTATTATTTCGATTCTGGGTTTTTGGGGGGAAGAAGTCGTCACTGACGGGCGTTCGTAAGCGCGGCGGCGGCGGCGGGGGGGGGGGGGGGGGGGAGGACGACGGGGTGGTTGGGGTGGACGGCGATGATTCAGCCGACCCTCCCCTCCCCTCCGCGGGGGGTGGTGGCGCCGCGCCGCGGGGGGGGAGAGGGTGTTTAGTGCCGAGGGAGCGGAGACGGAGGGAGGAATGTGCGGGACAGATAGGAAACAAGGGTGAGTAAGGCAGAGCGGGAGCGAGAGAGAGAGAGAGGGGGGGCCGTGTCCGACTCAGCGAGGCAACGTCGCGTCACCCACGGCGCCCACGACATTCGGTGGTCGGGAACTCCCTCCTCACACACCCACACACACACACACACACCTTACATCCCCACCCACGCCACACCCCTCCTCAAGCATAAACCAGTACGTCTATGTCGTGCCCCGCCGCGCACAAGAGCAAGAAAGTCCAGTCAGGGAGTCAAGTATTTGAGGCCGCGCACAATATAGCGAGCCTTTCTTTGGCCCAAAGAATTTTAAACTAAAACGCTTTTAAATCTGTCACGTCATATGGGCAGAACAAATTCTGAAAATGGAAAATACGAGCATTTTTGTTCCACTGTGTTCGTCCCGTGTTTGCGCGCTCTGTTTTTAGTTCCGGGGTCCCAAGTTATATGGTGTCTAGGCAGTGTCTGGGCGGCGGCAGACGGCTCCGGGACGACTTCCCGGCGGCACCGTCTGTGTGCTGCACGTCCGCGACGGCGGCAGCGGCGGCGGCGGCGGCGGCGGCGGCGCGCCTCTAAACACGTCGTCAGGCCATTGTCAGGCCTCGACGGCGGCGGCGTGCCGACCCCGGGGAGGGCCGCAAGGCTGGCGGCGGCGGCGGCGGCGGCGGCGGCGGCGGCGCGGAAGGCGGGGCAAGTACCCGAGGTCCTCGTCGCACCCCGTAACTCAGCGCGTATCTCGACGCGAGTGGCCACTATTTCAGGCCCCCGTATCCCCTGACACACCTCCGGCCCCCCGCGGCCCCTCCGCGCGGCCAGTCATCGGGCGTGGCCGGCCGCCCCCTCGCGGGGCCCTGCGCCCCCTCGCTGCACGCGCGCACGCGGCCCGCTAAACGACCGGAGCCCCCGCAACCCCCTCCGTCGCCGGCCCCCACCGACACGCGGACTGGCCCTTATCTCAGACGCACCATAAAAAAAAGAGAGATAAAAAAAAGAAAAGAAACACGGAGCATCCGTCCCCACGGCACGGCCGCCGCCGCCGCCGCCGTGCCGCCTCCCCGGGCAGGGCAGTGAAATTAAAATGGAAATAAAACAAAAGCCGAAGCCAACGACGACGCGAAAACGTAGAACCCCGCGGGAAAGCGCAATATTTTCAAGTCTTGACTTCAAAAAAAAACAAACTTGGAAATAGTATAATCTGGCACAAAACGCTTGGGGTGTTCACGACACCACCAGCAACGCACATCGCACAGCAGCAGGAAAAAAATTAACTTTGATTGTCAAAAACATTGTTTTAAAAGCGATTCTGAACTTGAATGTCTCGGTCACTATCTTTCTCTCTCTCGGTCCCAGCCCCACTCCCATCCAGGAGGCCTAGACTCCACGAATTTTAAATCCCTTCCTCCTCCCCGCCCCCCTCACCGCCCGCTGCAAAAAAAAATGACGCCAATTTCGCAAGTTAAGAGACTGTTGGGGACCCCGGCTACAGTAGTACGTAGAGGGCGCAGCTATATATGTGTGCCTCACGGCAGCAGCAGCAGCAACAGCGCTGGCAATCTGAGAGTGAGAGAGAGAGAGAGGGAGAGAGAGAAAGGGGGGGGGGGAGCTCCCGACACGCACCTCTTTGAAGTGCAGATCCGGCCTAGCTACCGCGTACTCACACACACACACACCGAGAGAGAGAGCACCAACAGTACATGTCGCATGTCTCCCTCTTTCCCATGCCCGCCTCACGACATTTGACACTTGCTCATGTCCGCGCAGGCTTTTGTTTTGTGTCTGCCGTAATGCCGGGGTAAGTGGGAAGCGGGCGCCGACATTCTTTTTTTTCTTTCGTGCGCCTCATTTCTGTCTTTCTCTGTCAGTATCCCCACCCGCGTTCCCTCTCGCTCTCTCGGGTACACAGGGGCACATCTGGCACGACAGGCGGCGCGCATGAGGGGGGGGGGGCGTTCTCAGACCCAGTCCCCCCACCCCCTCCTCTCTCTATAATGTGGGACTCGAACCGGGAGTGAAGCTCCCATGGGCACTCGTGGCCGCTCACAGAGTGAGTGAGTTAGAGAGAGAGCGAATAGAGGAGAGAAGATGGGCGCTGCGGGAGAGAGACGGAGACGGGAGAGAGGAGGGGTGGGGGCCGCACCAAGAATGCGGCCTCCGCGAGCCTGAAAAATTTAAATCGGCCAGGATGGTCGGAGCAAGGGGGCTGTAATGGGGGGTGCCGAGAGAAACAGTAGGAGGGGCGTGGCGCTGCTGCCGCTGGGCGCTAAAGACGGATAGAGTGAGGAGAGAGAGGGAGGTGGGGATAGAGTGAGAGGGAGGATAGAAGTGTGCACAGGCGGCACCAGGCAGTGTGGCGCGCGCGTCAGATGGTTCGGATAAAATAAGCCGAAAGGGGCGCAACACTGGCTGGGAGACAAACACGCCAGCAGCTGACAGAGAGACGGATACGATAGAGAGCACGGTCCCCCGCACACACACACACACACACAGCAGCAAGGGGGCCGGGGATAGACTGCCGGGCACAAACACACACACACACACACACGTGCGTGCGTGCGCGCGGAACACACATGTGGACACCGAGACACGAGAATAGGGGAAATCCAATTCGGCATCGCCTTCGTCGCTGTGCATGTCTGTGTGCACGTCTGTGTGCACGTCTGTGTGCACGTCTGTGTGCACGTCTGTGTGTGCGGGCAGAAAGGGTGGGGCAAAGAGCCCCCCTTAGTAACTTGTCTTCCCCGCGTCTTCGCGGCCGCCGCTACGATCTGGCTCCCTTCCGCCCCCGTGTGTGTGAAGACACCTGTGGGGAGTGGGGGAGGGTCTGGGCTGGGGGTGGGGGCTGGAAGACCCTGTGGCCGGGCTGGGCCGTCAGCCCCTGCCGGGTAGGCCGCCGGCCGCTCCGCCGCGCACGCCCGTGCTGCGGGACGGCCTACCCCGGCGTCCGCAGGCGCTGGCCGGCAGACAGGTCCGGCAGCCGAGCCGGGCAGACCGGCAGCCAGCCAGCAAGGGCCAGGGGGAAACCCAGCGCCCTGCGCAGCGAGTTCTACCCCGCAAAAAAATACTTCAATTTATCATGTATCGATTATTTTCAAGATCTGGACCAAAAAAAAATCAATGATTTTAAATCGGTAGAAGGTACAAATCAAAAAGAAGGGGCATAGGGCCTGTCGTTTTTGACAGCGAGAGAGAGAGAAAGAGAAGGAGAGAGAGAAAGAGACTGAGCGAGTGAGAGAGAGAGAGTGCGGCGATTACATCGCCAGGAAACAACGCCAGGAGGGACCTGCCGAGAGCCGGCTGCCGAGACCGCCTCCTTGTCCATCCCACCGATAAATATAGTAACACGGCCCGCGGCGGCCATCCCTCGCTGCCCTTCTCTCTCTCTCTCTCTCTCTCTCTCTCTCTCTCGATAGTCGTCCGACCAGGTTCATCGAAGGCATAGTCAGCCGTGCTCCACCACCAGACCGCGGCCGCTGGCCTTCGCTGCCGTGCAACGTGTGAAGCGGCTCCAAAGACCGTGTGTGTGTGTGTGTGTGTGTGTGTGTGTGTGTGTGTGTGTCCATTTCCATTTAGACACGGACGCGTTCGTACGCACATACGGTAGTTACCCCGAGCGCGTGTATGTGTGTGTGTGTGTGTGAACCCGTATATACCTACGTATCGCCTCTTCCTTTCACACCGCCGCCCGACAGCCGCTACGTGATTTTGTGTGTGTGTGTGTGTGTTCGTGTGTGTGTGACGTCTCAAAGCAGGTAGTAATCTCGCACACTACTACTAGTACCTTGCGGCCCCGCCCCTTCCAGCAGCAGCACCAGCAAGCCAACCTATCCGCGCCCATCGCGTTGGGTCCTCCCTCCCTCCCTCTCTCCCCTCCCTCCCTCCTCCTGCAGCCACAGCAGCAGAGCCAAGCGAGCGGGTCCAATTCAGTTTCTGTCCAGAGGCAGCAGCAGCGGCAGTGGCGGCTGCAAGAGTTTGACCGGCCACCGCACAAGATGATCGTCCCTCCCACAGCACCGCAGAAATGTTTGCGGTTTCTCTCCCCCCCCCCCCTCTCTCTCTCTCTCTCTCTCTCTCTCTCTCTCTCCCCCCGCCCGGCCCCCGCGTGGCACTGCACCGCGAGGCCGCTGCTGCCGCTGCCGCATCGGTTCACATGTGACTCCATTCACCGCAAGAGTCATGACCGAGGCACGGCCGCGGCGGTACTGCCCTGCCCTACAGCTCTCCCTCTCTCTGTCTCTCTCGCTCACCTTCTCTCTCTCTCTCTCTCCCTTGATCCCTCTCCTTCTCTCTCTCTCCCTTGATCCCTCTCCTTCTCTCTCTCTCTCTCTCCGCCACCACCACCACCACCGCCGCCGCCCTGCAGCATCAAATTCGGCCAGAAAACAGCTAATTGCCAACGCTTAGTTGCTTGCCGCTTGCTGCCAACAAACAGAGAGGCGGGCGGGCGGGCGGGCAGCCGGTTAGGAGGTACGAGAGCCGTTTGGCGGTGGTCCGTGGGGGCGGGGCGGGGAGGGGGGAGGGGGTGGAGCAGCGGGCTCAGCGCGGCCCAATATGTTGCCGGGGTTGCCTACCTGCCTGCCCGCCAGCCTCCAGCCAGAACGACGCCTCCCTCGGGGGATCCTCATTACAACAGCAAAGACAGAGAGGAGAGAAGCGCGAGGGAGGGAGCGAGAGAGAGAGAGAGAAAAGACAAGGGGAGGGAAGGGGAGGGAAATGAAGGCTGGCTTCAATATAGTGGCCGCCGCGCCCCCCATAACACTTTGTTCCTCCCGGGCGGGGTGGTGTCTATGGAAAGGCACGGCCCGCCCGGCCTCCCCGCCGCCGCCGCCGCCGCCGCCGCTGCACCGGCTATTGCGGCAAATTGCCGCCGTATTTCGATTCGCACGCCGCCGCTGCCGGATTCCCCCTCCCCTCCCCTCTCCCCATCGTATAGCACGCGGCCGTCTGCCCCCCGTCAATGAACAGCGCGGCCATGCATCTCATGTGTGAGAGAGAGAGACAGGAGAGGTGGGGAGGGAGGGGGGGGGCATGCGCAAGGCCGTACCTCCACCCAAACCTCCTCCTCCTCCTCCTGGGAGATGGCCCAGGGCAGACGACGCATGGGAAATGCTGTGTGTGTGTACGAGAGAGACAGAGAGAGAGTGAGAGAGAGGTGGGTACGACGCCCCCTGGAACCGACAGCCACAGATAACGGGTGTGCGGGGGACATGACGCGTACGCCCGCCAACGGCCCTCGGCGCCCAAGTCTGGCGCGCTGCTGCTGGCGCTGCCGGCGCTGCTGCTGGCGGTGGTGCCCCGGCCCGCGACGCCCAGCCAACAGAAGCGGAGCCGCCGCAACGGTGGGTGTCTCACAACACACAAAATTTCAACTTTTATTCACACTTTACTTTTATTTAGTATTAAACTTTTATTTTCTCCTTTATCATTTTTTTAAATAATTACTTTTGATTTAGAGAAAACCGTAGAAAAGAGGAAACACGTAAAATTTTCTAAACGCCAAAAAAATTCATAATTTCAATGTTATAGATTAGTGTAGACGACACATTTTTCGACGCGCTCCGACGACTCAGATACCCATATATATATATATACCTCCTCCTCTCTGTCCACCCACACGCGCGCGCCAGCACTGCGGAGCCGCGTGGGCGGAGCCGGCCGAAAGGTCAGGGCAACAACAACAACACACACACCCAACAACATGTCGCGGCCCGCAGAGCCGTGCATCTCTCTCTCTCTCTCTCTCCTGCGCGGAACAGTTTCTCACCGGGCGCGGCGCGGCGGCGGCCGATCGTCCCAACGCCGCCGTTAATCGCGCCATAAAATAATCCATAACCGCGTCAATTCGCCCCTCTCTCTCTCTCTCTCTGTCTCTTCCTTCCTCTTTAGTAAATCAAATCCCGCTCATTCTCAATCGTTATAAAGACAATGCTTTTTTCCCACTCTTAGTACTCCTAGTTAACTAAAATACGTTAACAAAAAGCGAGAAAAAAAATTTAAATTTTCGTGTGAGCCCCACAAGCCGCAGGCGCCCGGCGGCGGCAGCAGCAAGCGCTCGTCAATATAATATATAACGGCGCCGCCGCTCCCGAAATACCTAACATATCCCGCGATAAAACGTCGTGAAAAGTCAATCCCTTCATTCTGTGGCCCGCCTCATTACCTCGTCCCTGTGTGTGTATCATTTGTGTGTGTGTGTGTGCGTGTGTGTGAAGACGCCGTCTCATTTGGCGGAGCCTCCGTGTAGAATAATCTGCTGGGGCAGTAAAAGTCATAAGGATATCCTTTACGACCACACACACACACATACGCACAACATACACACACACACACACACACACACCGTTGCCTCCGAGAAAAAGACTTGTCGTCCCCAAAGAGACCCTTCCTCAAATTAAGATTCACCATCAAAATGTCATCGCATCGATTGGAGAGAGAGAGGGGGGTGGAGGGGGGAGGAGGAGGAGGAGGAGGAGGAGGAGGAGGAGGAGGAGGGGGAGGAGGCCGCCGCTAGTCCCGAGGAGCCCTTCCCCGAGTCCCTTTCCGAGGCGGTTTACTGAACCAATCGGCCGCACTCGTGTTTGTCCAGGGCAGCACGGGTGATGGATTGCGGGTCGGCTCACGCAGTGCATGCGGTGCTGCGGGGCTGCGGGGCCGCGGGGCTGCGGGGCCCCACCCGGCTGGACGGCGTGCTTTAATTGTGGCTCCAAAGACATGATAAGTTTACCGAAATGAATTCCCTTCGCAGAGCGGAGCCCCGGCCGCCCGAACCCCGCCCGAGGGGTGCACGAACCCGAGCCCCGGCGGCGCTGGTCCCGGCAGCCGGCCCGCCCGAGCAGCCAGCCAGCCAGCCAGCCAGCCAGCGCGCCAAGCCCGGAGCGCGGGCCGGACAGAATAAAACCGGGAAAATAAAAAGGGTGAGACACATGGCCGGGCCAATAGGTTTTAACCGAGGCGGCGGCGGCGGGCCGGGGCTAGGGGGCCGGGCCCGGTGTGTGTGTGTGTGTGTGTGTGTGTGTGTGTGTGTGTGTGTGTGAGGGCGCAGAGGCCTCCGAGCGTCGGAGAGGTCCACGGGATTAATATTACGGAGGGATGGAAAATTCTACAAAAAAAGTCATTAGAAATGTTTTGGGAAATCTCGAAAATTAGTTTTAAAAAAACTGCTTCAAAATGTAAAACAATATTTTTTTAAACGTTTCGAAATATTATTTTAACAGATGAGACCAATGAGTGCCCTTTTTTTTTGAGCAGAGACTACGGAGACTACAGAGCAGAGAGTATGGAGACTACAGAGCAGAGACTACGGAGCCTACGGGGGCCACGGGTCGTGTCGGCGCGCCGCCGCGGGTCGGGTTGGCTCCACAGGCTCCGACGGGCCACGCTTGGCTATCCACTCAATGGACTGGACGCCACTTGAAGCGGGGCGAAGCCGCCCGCCTCTACCCGCAGGGGCTTACAAAAAGTTCACGCCGGCGAGAGAGAGAGAGAGAGAGAGAGAGAGAGAGAGAGAGAGAGAGCATCGGGCCTGGTAATTAGCTTTACGAGAAAGACAGACGGACGTGTTCGAGAAAATCAAATCAGACTGTGCTCCCAGCCCCGGCCCCGCTCCGGCCCCGCTCCGGAGGCAAAGCGGAACAACTGGCGGCTGGGGGGGGCAGAAAATACAATTCCCACAGCAGCGGCAGCGGCAGCAGCAGCCCGTCAGTTTGTCACGAATACAAAAACGCATCATCGGAGTATAAATAATAATAATAATAATAAGCACCATTATCGCCGCGGCTAAAGCGGTGGGGACCATCATCAGCTGTGGCCACTGATTGGGGGGTCATCGTCAGCAGCGAATCCCCCCCGCTCCGCCAATGTGACGCTCCACAAAGCCTTCAACTTTCTTTCTTCTGTTTTTGTTCTTAACTTTTCCCCGCTTTTACATAATGTACTATTATACTTCTGTTTTGCGCATGCCACTTTGTCCGATCGTAATAAATAAATAATATACAAATAAATAATGAAGCTACATACAGCTACAGACACATTTACACGTACAGCTGCAGGGGACATTTCACATGACGGAGGTCTCTCCCTCTCCCTCTCTCTCTCTCTCTCTCTCTGCAGAGAACTGTCTCGCGTGCAATTAGTTCTGAACCGAAAAATCATCTCGTTCCCGGCACCCACAAAAAAAAAGAAAATTGCAGCGGAGAACACGGGCAGCGATGCGGCGGCGGCGGCTGGAGGACAGGTTCCCCGCCTGGATCCGCCTTAAATATATGCAATAACATAAATAATTTTGCCTCAAACAAGGAAAAAACCGCTCGTCAGATTTTTATCTTTAAAAAACAAAACAAACGCTGGTCAGGGTACAGGCTCTTCGATTTTTGAGAAGGAAGCCCGAGGGAAAACAGACAGGTTCGACAAAAAAAAATGATTTTTTAAAAAGGCCGTCGGGACACCCTCAGGACTCCGTCGAGACACCCTCAGAGGACACCTTCCAGGACGCCGTCAGGACACCGCCGAGTCGCGGCCCGCAGCAGCGGGGCGACGCTTTACGCCGGGCCCCGCCCGGCCCGGCAGTCTCCGTTCCCGATTCCGGCCGGCTCCGGAACGGCCCCGGCGCCGGCCAATGAAAAAGTCAATCACTCAGAGCGGGCTGGGGGGGGGGGGCTCCGCCCCCCCAATACCCTCCCCGGGCCACCCCTCGGGCCGCAGCAGTCGGCGGGCCGATCAGACTTGAGCCCTTCTCGCAGCAACACCGACACCGAACTTGTTCGGCATTAGGGGAATTGGCCCCGTAACAAACCTCGGCCGCCATCTCCCTCGCACCCCCTCGAGCCGGCGGGCGGCGGCGGCGGCCGGGCAGAGGCCGTAAACCGCCCTCGCCGGCCTCCTCCCCTCCTCCCGGCCTCCTCCCCTCCTACCGGCCTCCTCCCCTCCTCCCGGCCTCCTCCCCTCCTCCCGGCCTCCTCCCGCGCCCGAGAAATTGAAACCCCTCCGTCACAAGGCCCGACGGTGCGGCTGTGCCCCGCAGGACTGGCCGCGCGGCGACGTAAAAATAAAAGAAGGGGGGGGGGGGGGGGGAAGGGAGAAAGAAACCGGACCAACTTACATTCAAACTTGGCGCGCCGGGCCCCTAACCCCCCCCCCCCCCTCCTCCCCCCGTAGCCGGACGCCCCCAGAATCGAGACCAGATAAACGAGCGCATAAAGATAGCCTCACAAATCCGCACCTAACTCGGCGGGGACGGCGGACGCCAACTTTGCGAGAGCGAGAGCGTAAACGTACTGCTGGCCAGCCGGGGCACCAGCACCGCCGCCGCCTCGGGGGGGAGGGGGGCCCCGCAGGGGGCCCGATAGGGGCGGGGCCCCGCGGGGGGCGCGCCGGCCCGGTCTGCGGTCTGTCTGCACTCACCGATATTTTATCCCTCCGCTCCCGCGAGAGAGAGAGAGAGAGAGAGAGAGAGACAGACCGCGAGGGACCGCGGCGGCGGCTCGCCGAGGACCTCCCCGAGGACCTCCCCGAGGACCTCCCCGAGGACCTCCCCGAGGAGCACTGCCGGCTAGCGGCACGGGGCGTCGGGGGCGCAACCGGCGGAGTCCACTTTAGAGACACTTAAATTTTCTTCTTTTGAAAAAACTTTATATGTAATTTTTTCAAGTGCGTGAAAATGTTTCAAAACGCACGCAACGGTCACAGGGCGACCTGCAGAGTTTCTTCGGGATTTTCTTCTGTACACGGATTTTAGGAATAGGACTCTTCATTTTTTGAGGGTGGTGGGCTTCATATCTTTGCTGTCTACGCCCACTCCTTCGGGGGGGGGGGGGGGGGGGGGGCAGTACGTGTGGGGCCACACTGGGAACAGTGTTTTTGGGATGCATTCTGTTGCGTGTGGTTGTGGCGGAAGCAGTACAGTAGAACAGAGACCAGCCACCGCCGCCTCCACACAGAGAGAGAGAGAGAGATTGAAGGAGAAGGGATATATAGGAGGAGAGCAGGGGGCAAATCGGCGCGGCCGGTCGGTTCTGCTTGTCGTATCGCGGATCGATGGACGTGCAGAGAAACCGAAGCAGGCCCGCACGTATGGTGGGGGTGGAATACCGCCGCCGCCGCCCCAGCTGGGCCGGGGCCCCCGCCGCTGAACTAGACCGCACCGCTGTCGCACGAATCAATAGGAAGACTTGAGGCGCCGGCGTGGCGTGGCGGTGGCAGTGGGGCGCCGGCCGGCCCCCGACAGATATGGCTTGTCATCGTCATAGCCCTCCCTGCTACATGATCAAACTTGGTGGGGGCTCCCTGCGCCGCCCCCGCCGCCCCCGCCGCCGGCCCCATGCGGAACCGCCCCCCACACACACCGAGCTGACCATTACCAACCCCGGCACCATTTTTCAAAGTCGCGGCGGCGGCGAGGGCGGCGGCGGCAGCGGGCGTGCTGCGCACACGTCCAGGAAACGGAGGGGAAAGGCGAGGGGGAGGGGGGACTAGCGCCCCGCACCGCGTCACATGGGCAGACCGACTACTGCGTGCACTGCGTCTATCCTTGTCAGTCACACGTGCGCGCCACAGAGAGAGAGAGAGAGAGAGAGAGGGAGAGAGGGAGAGAGGGAGAGAGGGAGAGAGAGGGAGAGAGGGAGAGAGGGGAGACAGCGAGAGGCGACGCGAGCCGTCGCGGATCACAACGGCCGCACCCGCCTTACCTAATTCCTCCCCCCCCCCCCACCCCCTCCTCCCTCCGTCTCCCCCCAGACGGATTTCTCGTTGTACACCGTCTGCAGGGATTACGTTGTTGGGGGGGAGGAGGGGTGGGGGGAGCAGGGCTTTCATACCGAGACGCCCGTAACGTGAGGGGGGCGAGGGGGCGGGGGGGGGGGGGGGGGGGGGGGGGGGGGGGGGAGGGGGGGGACTGCGCGCAGCCAGAGGCCCCCTAGAAAACTACTGGCGGACGCAAAACTTGCAGACAGCGAGAGAGAGAGAGAGAGAGCGGGGGGGGGGGGGGGGGGAGAGAGAGAGAGAGAGAGAGAGAGAAAGAGAGAGCAGGGTTTCGGATTTCGCGGGGAGGTTTCCTTGCAGACAGCGCGGCCGCCCGCGTTCGCTCGCGTAGAGTGCGTGCGGTGGCGGTGGTGGTGAGGCCCTCTCCTGGTGCGGGAGAGGGACTTTCATTGAATGAAAAATACCTCCCCCTCCGCTCCTCTCCCTCTCTCTCTCTCTCTCTCTCTCTCTCTCTCTCTCTTCCACTCTCTCACTCCCTCTCATCGGAACGGCGCGGGAATAAGACTTTTCCCGGCGGGTGAATCTTTTTTGGCTCCGAGCCCCCTCCCCCCCCCCCCCCCCCCCTCTCCACGGGCACAGCGCCGCCTGAGCACCAGCTAAATGCCCATAGCCCAGGATTCCACCTATAAACCAGCCGGCAACTTTGGTGCGTAAAACTTTTCGAATGAAACGGTAGCGGCGCGGAGCCCGCGCCTGGTGGCGAGGAGTTTCGGGAGGGAGAGGAGTGGAGGGAGAGGAGGGGAGGGGAGGGGAGGGGAGGGGAGGGGAGGGGAGGGCGGCACCACCAGCAGCAGCAGCAGCAGGAGCCGCGCTTGTCGAGGTGGTGATGGGTGAAGCCATCGCATTTGCGGTGAAGGGAGAAGCGGCCGGGGGGGATGGAGGCGGCGGCGGCGGCGGCAGGGGGGAGGCCAGCGGACGACGGCGGCCTCGGCGGCCTCGGCCACACACACACACACACGCACACGCACACACACGGTGGGAATGGTGCGGTGCGGCGGCCCGCTACCGGTGACCATCGTCGTCGTCGGGATCGCACGGCAGCAAGCCTTTAACCCCTCTCACCCCCACCCCCACCCCCACCCCCACCCCCACCCCCTCACACACACACACACACACTGCAATGGGGTGGAAACTGCACAAGAGACCTAACCGCCCTCTGTATAGCGGCGGTGAACGAGGTCTCCACTCTCCCCGTCCCCCTCCTTCTGCGTCAGCCCCCCTCCCCCCCCCCCCCACACACACACACGCATACAAATACACACGCACGCGTGCCACAAGCCAAAACAAGAAGAAGAAGCCATAGCGAAAGCGTTAGAAAAACCGCAAGTGACAAGGAAACACCCCCCGTCGTTGCGCGCGCGCGCACACACCCACACATAGCACAGACACACACACACATACATACGGGAAAGGCCGTCGTACGGCACAGTGCGAAAAGGCGGAAAATGAGGGAGAAAATGGTGCGGGCGGGGGCGGTGGAGGGGCCAAAAAGAAGTACGTAATAGGTAGGCCAGAGGGGGTTAAGGAAGGGGGAGGAGGAGGAGGAGGAGGAGGAGGGGAGTGCGGGGGATCGAGCTGGACGACCGAGCTCTGGTGAGGCCAGGGCCTCCCGCGTCCACCACCACCACCACCACCTCCGCCACGGGGAACGAACCGCAGAGGAGGTAATGTAAAGAGAACACCTACATAACCGTAACCCCCCGGGGCCCCCGGGCCCCCGGGCCCCCGGGCCTGCCGCCGCTGTACGCCCGGGGGACAGCCCTGGACATGGAGGCCGTGGCCGTGGTGTCTGCTGGCGGCACAGGGAGGCCAAACAGAAATTTTTTTTTTTGAAAAATTTCGAATAAATTCTTGTAATAGTGGCGGAACTAAATTACAGAAAGACAACCTACTAGAGAAGGCAACGAAAAAAAAAACACCAACCAACACGAATGAAACAAAAAAATTTTACCAGTAATTTTTTTCCCATCTCGGCCACCACCATTGCCGTCGGGTCGCACACAAGCAGAGAGAGCGAGAGAGAGAGAGAGAGAGAGAGAGAGAGAGAGAGAGAGAGACGGCTCGTCCGCAGAAAAGGCTGCCAAAGCCAGCAAGCCAGCGGAGCCGCGGTCGGATAAGGTGAAGGGGTGAAAGGGAGGTGAGCGGGGGGGTGGGGGGAGATGGTGGTGGGGGCGGTGCACAGAGTTATGCCATACCTGCCCGAGGGGGGAGGGCGGGCTGCACTATAGCTGGTTACCACCCCCTCCCCCTCCGCGCGACTCTCTCTCTCTCTCTCTCTCTCTCTCTCTCTCTCTCTCTCTCTCTCTCTCTCTCTCTCTCTCTCTCTCCGCCTCTACCCGCCCTCTTGTATTTTTCTTTGCGCAACTATTTTTCATTTCGTTTAGCCAGGGCAGCCGGCGGTGGCGGTGGCGGCGGCCCTGGCTGGGCTTCGTGTGGGTTTGTCGTCTGAGCCTTTTTCGAGCCTTCGGCCTTGTCTGCGTGGGTGAGGGGGGGGGGGGGATCAACTGCGACTGGTGGTAGTGGTAGTAGCTGGCCAATCAAAAAAAAAGAAACCAGCCATACACCCTGGCCTGCGCCAGCCCGTACATAGCAGCACAGCAGCAGCATAGCGCAGTAGCACAGCAACAACAACAACAACAAAATAACGGCGCTCGATGACGGCCGGAAAATAAATCCAAGGTTGCTGTAATACGGCACCACCAGCCAGCCCGAGATTCTACTCTCCCAAATGTCCAGCTGATGACTCTATGGCTATCTCCCTCCCCCGCACACACACACACACACGCACACCTCAGGACAGGTGCCTCTATGCTATATCTCCCTCGCTCTCTACCCCCCCACCCCTCCCCACCCCGCACAAGTAGTGCTATATGCAGTTCTGCACGAGGGACAAGGAGAGATGAAGAAAGGGATGGCGGCCGTTGGGGGGGGGGGGGGGGCGGAAGGGCGCGGTGTGTCAAGGATACCATGAATATTTCATTAACAAGACAAATTCATGGCATGGGCCAGGAGCGGCGGCGCGGGCAGCGTGTGCGGGGGGCGTGCAAGAACAACGTCACACCGTTCTGAGACGTCTGCGAGAGAGAGAGAGAGAGAGAGAGAGAGAGAGAGAGAGAAGGGGAGGGGGGCGTGGCATCCGCTCTAGTTCGGCGGGCCAGGCGGCCTGATATGCAGGAAACCAACAACACTTTCCGCCTGAAGATAGGCAACAAGCGTCACATTTCCTTCCCCCCCGCCCCCTCCTCTTTAAGCCGTTTCTGGTTCCCCCCCCCCCCCCCCCCCCCCCCCCCCCCCCCCCCCCCCCGGCCCCTACGGCAGACCCCGCCGCCCCTATGCGGACTTTCTCGCAGTCGATTACGTAGACGTGGAGGTGTCCTTTCGAAGGGCCGAATCGAATGCCCCCGCCCCCCCACTATCGCTGTATACTGCTATGAATAAGTGAACGGTACGGCGTGAGAGAGAGAGAGAGAGAGAGAGAGGAGAGGAGAGAGAGAGAGAGAGAGAGAGAGAGAGAGGTACGGGAGGAGGGGGGGGGGTGCAAAGTATAGGGGACGTTGAACTATCTGACCGCCGTCCGGCCGATGAGAGGCGGCGCGGTGGGGAGCGGGACACGCACACACACACACACGCACACACACACACACACACACACACACACACACACACACACACAGAGGTAGGCCGCGGGCGGCACACGCCCACCTCCCCCGCCGGTGGACGCGATGAGACGCTATCAGCTTTCACGTCGACGCGCGCGTCTCAACGGAGTAGAACGCGCACGAGCCGCACAGGCAGAGGGGGCGGCGGCAGGTAACGCGGGGTAAGCCCAGAGGGGGAGGGGGGGGGGGTAAGGCCGGGGTAAGTGTGAGGCAGACACACCTGAATATCGACAGTTCATCCCCCTCACTTCCCCCCTCCCCACAAAAAGTGGAGGGAAGGAATGGAGGCGTAAAAAAACACCTTTGGGCGTTTCAAAACACTATGTCCGATGAGGTGGATCGCAGCGGGGGGTCCGCGGGGGGTCCGCAGGGGGTCCGCGGGGGGTCCGCGGGGGGTCCGCGCCCCGAGAGCCCTCAAAAGGATTTACGGTGCGACAAGCCCGGCAAACGTATGGGAGCAATCACCGTAACGTAACGCACGCCGGCACGCTGTTTACCCCGCGCGCGCCGCTACCTCCCCCTCCCCTCCCCCCTCCAAAAAAATAACACACAAAATGATAAATAAAAATAGCAGAGGAGAAAAAAAACATTGAAACAAAACCAATAGGAATAAAGCGAAACGACAAAGATTTTGCACGCGAAACAAACAAACAAAAAGCTAGCTGGGCGCGCGCGCGCAGACATGATTTAAGGGCCAGGGTGACGGGAAGTGGAAGGGGGGCGGGGGACAGAAGCGCGGCAATGCGCGGGCGGGGCACCGGAAATTCGAAAGCGGCGGACGGAAACTCACCGATATTCAAGAACGAACCGACCAAAAAATTCGATTCGACAAACAAAAAGTGCGAGTTTAAGGTATAAGCACACGGCAAAAGAAACCTTTTTTTTTCATTTTTTAAAGAAGCAGCATGTAGCTCACTCATAAATGGTCCTTCGAAAAATAAAGGATTTATTTTTTACTGTGCATTATTTCAAGACTCCCCCCTCCCCCCCTTCTCTGGCATTTTTTGAAAAGCTTTTGCCCAAATAACCAGTATGACATTGGCACCGATCCTGGGTGGCGCTTGCTCCCCGGCGGCGGCGGCGGCGGCGGGGGCGGCGGGGGCGGCGGGGGCGGCGGGGGCGGCGGCGTCTGCGCGGGGTGTAACTTGGGTCACTTTACGGTGCTGCGATACCGGCGGCAGGGCCGGGCTCGGCCAGGTCCGGAGATCGCCCCACAATCCCAATCCTCCGCCCGGACCCAGCCCCTCACAGTAATCTTAGCGCCGGCCCCTAACCAGCCGCCGGCCTGCCGCCGCCGCTGGGCCGCGCCAGATAAGCCAGGCAGAGCGGGGCGGATGGAAAGAGAGAAGTGGACAGGGTATCAGGAGGGTATCAAGGAGAGAGAGAGAGAGAGAGAGAGAGAGAGTGGGCAAGCTCAGGAGAGCCCTGCTGACCAAACGAGAGAAAGAGAGAGAGAGCGAGGTGGAGGGAGGGGCAAGACAGGGCAGGGGAGGGGAGGGGAGGAAAGTTAGAGCCAACGCCCCTACGTCCCCGGCACGCGCGCGACACTCTCCGGGTTCGAATACTACTCCCGTAGCAGAACTGCCCAAAAGGCGTCCTCCAACCCCACCCTCTCTCTCTCTCTCTCTCTCTCTCTCTCTCTCTCTCTCTCTCTCTC
This sequence comes from Megalurothrips usitatus, assembly GCA_026979955.1. Lineage (NCBI taxonomy): Eukaryota > Metazoa > Arthropoda > Insecta > Thysanoptera > Thripidae > Megalurothrips > Megalurothrips usitatus. Next base: position 1,142,924 of record CM049604.1, on the reverse strand, counting down.
TCCCGCACTGCCGTCTTTCTCGTACTGCCGTCTCTCTCTCTCTCTCTCTCTCTCTCTCTCTCTCTCTCTCTCTCTCTCGCACTCAGCCCCAGTGTATATGCCACTGAGATGAGCGACAAGAACGGACGCTGTCACCGTCTCTGTCGCACCCCGTCAGTCCGCACCGTCGTACCGCATCGCCCCGTCTCTCTCTCTCTCTCTCTCTCTCTCTCTCTCTCTCTCTCTCTCTCTCTCTCTCTCTCTCTCTCTCTCTCTCTCTCTCTCTCTCTGTGCACAGGAATCGATGACGCGCGGGGTCGATACGTACGGTGGGGCCGCGGGGGCCGCGGGGGCCTCTCCGAGCCCCGCCGCGCCGCACAAGTGCACGGCGCGGGCCGGCCGGCCGGAGGCCCGTGTCCCCGGCCCCCACAAGGTTCCCACGGCCGCCCCCGCCGCCCTCTCCTATTTGTCGCCGTTCCTGCTTTAATTTCACGCTCTATTTTACGTACCGTCCGCGGACGGCGCTCGCTGCCGCCGCCGGCGCCGCGCGCTCCCATTTATTCCTGCTTAAAATCGTCATTTTATTTTCATAAAGAAAAAAAATGAGGAAGGGGGGGGGGAATTTAAAAAGTAAAAAAAAAATGCTCCGGGAGTGAGAATAGGGCCCCGTGCCGCTATATGCAGCCGAGGCGCCGCCGCCGTCGGAAGACACGCACAACGCGGAGACGACGGCGGCGGAAACCTCCAGGAAAAAAAAAAAAAAAACGTAAAAAGAAAACGGAACGGATCCTGACGGTCGACTGACGGGGGGCGTCACACGTTAAGCCCCTCGGGGGCCCCCGCCGCCCCCGGGGCCCCCGCCGCCCCCGGGGCCCCCGCCGCCCCACAGCCGTGTTACGCCCTAACGGGCCGCGTCCAAAGCGCGGCATGACACCAAACAGCGTGTCGGGGGCTGGGGCGGGAGCGGGGCGGGAGCGGGGCGGGCCGCCGGGGGCCCCCTGCCTGCCCGCGCTATTCATGTGCTATCCGCCCAGCTCCCTCCCTTCCTCTCTCTCGCTCTCCCTGTCTCACTATCTCTCTCTTTTCAGTCACTATCTCGCTCTCTCCGTGATTGTCACCCTCTCTCTCTCTCTCTCTGACACACGGCAGTGCCGGGCCGCCCCACCGGCACGGCTCGCACACGCACGGCGCACGCCCTGCACACACCGCAGCGCACAAAGATCATTTGACGCCTGTCTGAGCACGGACGGGAGGCGGCTGGTGCGGCGACGCCTGTCGGGTAGGCAACCCCCACGGCCCCGCGCCTCCCGGGCCGGCAGCGCAGCGCCGGCACTCCCGGCCACCACGCGGTCTTGCTGTACTTTTCGTGCATCAATAGTGGGGACCACTTTTAAGTGTGTGTGTGTGTGTGTATGTATGTGTGTGGGTGTGTGTGTGTGTGTGTGAGGTTTCCACGTGCCTGCTGCTCCCGCCAGGCTAGGCCAAGCCACGCCGGCCGGCGGATCACCAAACTCCGGACTGTCACAACTCTTCCGGCTCCCGTGCGTCACGCTGTGTGAGTGTGTGTGTGTGTGTGTGTGTGTGTGTGTGTGTGTGTCCATTATCCCCCCGGTGTGTGGAGCGCGGCGCACGGCGACACCACACGGTACTCACCTTTAAATGAAGACGGACGCGGCGAGAGGGGTAATCCAAAAGTGAGGCGTCGTTGTTGGTGATGCCGCTGGGGGCGGCGAGGGGGTGCACAGCACCGTCACAGGACCGTCACAGGACCGTCACAGGACCGTCACAGGTCCGTCACAGGTCCGTCACAGGACCGTCACAGGACCGTCACAGGACCGTCACAGGTCCGTCACTGGACCGTCACTGGACCGTCACTGGACCGTCAGGTCCGTCACCGGGGGAGGCCGGGGCCGGCGGGCGGCGGCTGCATGGCGGTCACTCACTAATCCACATATGGGTGCCGCATGCCCACCCCCACGCACGTCCGCCACACACACACACACAGACACTGCTTGATCACTCACACACCCGCACCCTCACGGCACGCTCCGTGGGGGAAGCAGTACAAGACACGCCGCGGTGATGCACCGACACTGAACACAGACACACGCAGAGGGGCGGTGTGATAATCCAGGGGGCTCGCTGAGTCGCACAACACTGGCGGGGCCGCGACAGCTCCGCGTGCCGCCCGGGCAGGGCAGGGTCGCGGAGGACGTCGGCGGGGCTGCCGGCGCGATCGTGGGTACGCGGGCGCGGCCAGGTCCGCGGGGCGGCGAGACGGCGGCCGGCGGCGTGACGGCGGTGCGGCCAGCTCGCGGCGGCGGCGTCGCAGTGACTGAGGAGGGAGGGGGCGGCGGGGCGGCGCGGCGCGGCCCGGCAGGAGGGCCAGGAGCGGCGCGGCGCGGCGGCAGGACTCCCGCCGCCAGCGCCCCTGGCGGCCGCGGCGGCAACCACACTACGCCCGGCGCGGCCGGCGAGGCGGGAGCCCTCGAGAGGCGGCCCGCCCCGCGACCCGGCGCGTGTGTGTGTGTGTGTGTGTGTGTGTGCGTGTGCCGTTGTCATGTTCGAGTCCATACGTCACGGCCGGGCGCGGCCACCAGTGTATGAGCCGCACCACGCCGCCCGCGCTGCCGCCCGGGCCGTGTGTAGGGCGGTGCGTTTAGGGAGGTCCTCGTCTCCAACCAGCGGCGGCGGCACCGGCGCTTAACGTCAAACACGATTATTGGCAGAGACAGACTCTCGCCAGCCGCTGCTTTTGTTTCTCTCTCTCTCAGACAGACGGACGGACTGACGACTGGCGTTCCTCCAGGCCCGCGGCCATTCAAGTGAGCAGCGAGGAAGCAACGCGAGCAACGCGCAGAAGAAAAACATTAAGGCAGCCCGTTTACGGCGTCAGTTGGTACTCCTGCGGCGCGGCGGCGGCGGCGGCGGCGGGGGACCCGGTGGGACCGCCGAAGCTGGCAGCCACCGAGACCCCGCTCCCCGGCAACTAACCAACACACCAGTAGTATATTGACGGTCACTCCAATTTTTCGTGGAATAAAGACTTGTCCCTGAAATAACCCCACGGGAACGGAAGCAGTTGCGTGGCCCGTTTGGACGGCCGCGGTGCACATAACCCCCAAACTCCTGTACGTTATGCGGCCCCCTCGCCGTCTTAGAAGGGGGGCGTGGTGGGGGCCTGTGATAGCATTGCCCGTGCGCCGGAGCCGGGCAGGCGATAGGACGCGGAGGCAGCCAGCGCCAACAGCTGGCCGACGGCCGCCCCCGGGGCCGCCGCCGACCCTCGCCGACGACGACGACGCCGCCGCTGCCGCGCCCTCGCTGGCGAAAGGCACCTCCCCGTCTAGATTGGAAGGGCGTTACGAGCATTTACCGGCCGGAAATCGGTCCAGGCCGGCGCCCCGCACCGGCAGCGCCCCGGCCGGCCGATGTGGATCGCTCGGCCGACTCCAGCGCGGCTCCAGGCCGACTCCAGGCCGCCTCCAGAGGGGTCCCTCCGGGAGCCGCCGCTATCGCGCGCGGTCAGCCCCGCGTGTACGTCCGTCCCCGTCGGCGCTGTCGCCCCGGGACCCACGCCGCTCACGGCCCCTGACCCCCCGCGGCCGACAAGCTGGAAGCAGAGACTCATTGGCCGCGTTCGCGAGTCTACAGCAATAACTACAGCATTTGACAAACGTTTTCTCACATTGACCTTGCATTTTAAAAATTAATAAAAACGTGCAGAGCTGGAATCTGGAATGGAAATAGTCTAGCAGCAATTTCTTCCAGCAGCCCAGCAGCAAGCCGCCGGCCACCAACATTTCTCGTACCCGAAAAAATCGGAATGCAAATATATGTTTGTTTTGTGGAGTGCGCTGTGCGGGGGCCGGCGACTCCCCCGGTGCTGGCGTCAGGGCCTGCGGGTCGGAGTATGTGGCCACTATTAAACTCGGATCTCGGGATGCGGCGGCGGCGGTGGTGGTGGCGGAGGCCGTAACCCGAAAACTGTAATAATTACAGCCCCCATCCGGAGGGGGAGGGGCGCCACGCCGCCGGGGCCCCCGCCGCCGGGGCCCCGCAAGGGGTTGGAAGGATATTATTAATCCAGAAATGAAGACCTCACAGCATCTCCGAGCTGCCGTCTGGGCGTCTCACACACACACACACACACACGGCAAGCCACAATCCGCTGTGTTTCCGGCCCCCCGGGTTCAGCGCCCCAATCCCTGAGCCGCCTCCCCGTGTGTGTGTGTGTGTGTGTGTGTGTCTCCGCCACGCTCCGGCCGTTACGTGGTTTGTGCACGCGCCCGGCCCGCTGCCCGCCCCTGCAGAAGCGTCTTGTCCTTGTCCTCCCCCGCGCGGAAAACAAGGACGGAAAGTGATCCAGGACGAGGACAAGCAGACGACAGGAGTACTCTAAGACCCCCGGCCTAAACTTCCCGCCGCGCCGCCGCCGCCGCCGCCGCCGCCGTCCCTCGGACAACGCGTGCCTGCGAATAATGGTTTCTGCTCCCGTCGTGCGTTCCTTGTTCCTGTCCTGGCGGAGGCGCCTCCCTTCTCTCTCTCTGTCTCTCACTCTCCCTCCCCCTCTCTCTGTCTCGCTCTCCCCGCCCCGTAAGACGAGAGGCGCTCCGAGAGGTGACGGTGACGCTGGCCGAGTGCGTGTCCGGCGTCCCGCCCGCCGCCACGCCACCCTAAATAACAGGCCCGACCTGCCCCTTGGATTGGGTTTCGCCTCTGCCAGGGCCGGGTCCCCCCTCCCCTCCCCTCCCCTCCCCCCTCCCCCCTCCTCCCTTCCTCCTGCTCCTCTCATCCACAGCACTCTCTTCCACCTGCACTGATGCTGCCCCCGCTCCCGCCGCGCGCCGCCCCGCCCGAGCAGCCAGCCAGCAGGCGCGCGACTCGCCCCCTCTCCCTCGCTCCCACGGTCCGGGCGCGCGTCGCGGCCGCCGCCGCCGCGTCGTCTCTCTCTCTCTCTCGCTCCCGGTCGCGCGCCCGGCCGCGTCCAGCCGCGGGGCCTACCTCCCACTCCCACTCCCTGGGGTACCCGTACCCCCCCCCCCCCCAGAGCAACCTGCTCCCCTTCGAGGAGCGGCGGCAGCAGCGCGGCAGCATCCCACTGCCCCGTCCGGTCCGGTCCGGCGGGTTAGGCCGGCCGGCCGGCCGCATCGCCCCTCTCCGTCGCACGCACTGCAGCGCCGGCCCCCGTGCGACAGAGACAGAGAGCCTCGCAGGCTCACTCAGGCACACGGCCCGAGACTGCTCCTTCCTTCCCACAACTTATTTTCTTTGTTAGCCGCTCCGCTCCGCTTGTTGTTTTTTTGTGGAACGCACCTCGGTCTGGAATCAGTCCGGCCGGCCGGCCAGCGAGCCTCGCTCCGTCTCCGTCCCTCTCATCGCCGCGCTGCGTCTCTCTCTCTCTCTCTCTCTCTCTCTCTCTCTCTCGCTCAGGTCCACGCGACCGCCCCGGATGCAGGACTCGAGGCGCGCGGCCGGGCGGTGGGGGGGAGGGGGTAAGGGCAGGTGATGATGATGGTGAAGGCAGAGCGCGGCGCGGCGCGGCGCAGCGTGTGTGTGTGTGTGTGTGTGTGTGTGTGTGTGTGTGTGTGTGTGTGTGTGTGAGGTTGAGAGCGTCGGCCGCCGGGGATCACCCCCCCCCCCTCCCCTTCCCGTCAAATCAATTTCTCAGTACCGCGGGCGCCGGTGGCTTGGACTGCCAGTGGCGGACTCTCTCACATACACCGCTTGTTAAAGACAACGGAGTGTTGCAGCGGAGGCGGGGGCCGCCGGCGGCGGCAGGGAAGGGGGGGGGGGCGTTCAGAAATGACCTTAGCGCTGCGCGCGACACAGTGGCGGGGAGCGTTCGTAAACTACGTGACCGATTCTACCACTTGTGGGCCCCGTGACGTCACTAACCTACGCTTACTATGCATTTAGGATGCGCAGCCTCCTTACCCACCCAAAAAATAGAAGAGAGAGAGAGAGAGAGAAACATGTCCGACACATTTGACCGCGGCAGTGCGAGAGAGAAGGCTGTTGGTCATCTCTCTCGCACTGCAAGTCTAATGCGGGGCACCTCGTCTGTGCCACACTCGGCCGGACTGCAGCAGCGGGGCTGCGAGGGTTAGCCGGAGCCCCCTCGGAGTGCGTTACAATGGGGCCACACCGCCCCCGCTATGCCCCCTTCTCTCTCTCTCTCGCACCTCGGCAAGGCTCCTTTACGCACGATTTATGACTCAACATTTCAAATAGCACGTGACAAAGCGTAACAAAGAGGCGTGTTCGGCGCGGCGCCGCCACCTCCTCCGGCGGCCTGCGGAGTCTAGGCCTCCATCACTGCCACCTGCTCTACCATTCCTGCCAACGTTACGAGTCCCATCACCATACACCGCTCACCACACCTCTCTCTCTCCCTCTCCCTCTCTCTCTCTCTCTCTCTCTCTCTCTCGCTCGGCCTCGTGCACACAATCAGCAGCAATTGCTCAGCAGTACACTACCATGCCTCTCACACTAATTACCATGTGTCTCCGTGGTAGGGGCCCCGGCCGCGGCACCCCACGGCACCTCACGGCACTACGGCGCCCGATCGAGGAGATATAATATGCGTTCCACGGATACTCGGTTATATCCTTTAAATCATTCCCATCGTCGCACTCACCCGCGGCACCGCCGCCGCCGCCTCTTTGAGCTCGGGGGATACGTGGGGGACCGCCCATAAATCAGGCGCGGCGTCCGTGAGAGATCCTCTTGTTGGCCGCGCTAATGTACAAAATGTTTCAATAACTCAATTTCTACCGACGAATCGTTTCTATTGCGGCGTGAAATTGTTATTTTCAATCTCTAAAATCAAGGAGTGAAAACGCTTAAATTTTTAACTTTTAACTTCCCAATAAATGAGAAAATTAAGACGTATTATTAAATGAGAAAACTTTAAAATCTTCAATGAATGATAATTTTTTTTTTATGTTGGCTTGACTCATAGCCGCGGTCAGCTAAATCCCGGACGGCCCCCTTAACCCCTCACGGGGCGTTTCGATAAATCGTCGGCAGCTCCTCCGCCACTCGAGGTGTCCCAGGTTGCCTAATTCAATAGAGCGCAGGGCGGGGCCTGGCTGGCGGGGCAGGCGGGGCAGGCGGGGCAGGCGGGGCAGGCGGGGCAGCGGGCGCAGCAAAATGGCCGATGAATCATCTGTCCCGGTGGCAACAGATGGGACCGCCTCCCCAATATTATTATTTCTGACGCCCGGGACAGCCGTGCATTAAGTGTCGGGCCGGGCTGCCGGGCACCATAGTGTGGCCCAGCTCTACACGGCCGCTACTGAAAAATGGGAAATAAAATCATTTTTAACATATTTGAATGAGTGCGGGGTTATGTGTCATACACGCGGCGAGAGTGCACAAACTGTGGTCCCGAATTTTCCCGGTGAGCTGCTAGTTGTAGTGCGACGCGAGGCGCACTACCCTTCCAACTACTTGTGAACGCTTGGAGTTTCTTTTTTTTGGGGGGGGCCCTTTGAGTCCGCAGCTCGGCAGGGGCGGGTACAGGAGGGGGAGGGGGGGGGGGAAGGACGTGTCAGCGGCAGCATGCTCTGGCGCAAACACCATTTCGTAGTCTGGGCAGCTCGCGTAAGGAAAGTGGCAAGTCACCGGCCGAGGGGCGGACGGGACGGGAGTCGAGGTATTCCAGAGCGATGGATGCGGGGGAAGGAGGGTGTACTCCGAGGGGTACCCCACAGCTTCCAGTCAGTGTACGCCTTCCAGTCCAGTCACTCTCCAGTCAGACTCCAGTCAGACTCCAGTCAATTTCCAGTCGGACACGTCGTGCGGCTACAGTACCGGGAGCGCACGGCCGCCCCACACCGACGCACGGTAGCCGCGTGGTTAGCGAGTCCGGCCGGCGAGCGGCTGGTCGATTGTTCAACTCTTTGTCGGTCCGTGCGTTTTTTCTGTCGTCTTAGCTACGACGACGGCGTGTAAAGAATAGGAGGCGCGCCGCGGTCACCATCGCGGCTCTGTGGCCGCATCGGTAGGGTTGCTGTCCGGCGACCGAGAGGTCGTGAGTTCGGACCTTGCCGGGTCGTCTAAATTTTTCTTGTGTCTGCGCTTGGAAGACAGAGGGTAAAATATACTTCCGAACGTGGCGTCGGTATGGCTGTCTGAACGGCCGTGCGCGCTGCGTCACTGAGAGATGTAAGCGTTGGGTTTCAACTTGAAGATTCCCGCAGCACGGTCGGGCTTACCCCCGTTCCCGGGTCCGAGGTTCTCTCGGTCGCCCGGGGTTTCCGGCGGGGGGGCTCTGTGTCTACCAAGGAAACTTGGTTCGGAGACTCGGGTGTATGCTACGGGGGTACCTAGGGTTCGGTACCTTCGTTTTCGCTCCCTGTGAATCTGGCAGACGAGGACACGCCGTCGCGACTAGGGTTCGTCGTGAAGTACAGCAGCTTCGGCTGTGTACGATATAGGAAAGCCTACCTCCCCCCCAATCCGCTCGGGAGTGGCCGCAGTGCCACAGACCAACCAGCCAGTCGAAGGGAGTTGATTCCGGAAATCTGGCTGGCGGAGGGGGCTACATTGACCGTTGCGGAAGCGTGCCCCTGAAAAAGGCCGCTGCGTTGTGCCGGTGTCTTTGCGGCGGTCAATACCTGGTACACCGGTTCCCATTCGAACACCGAAGTTAAGCAGGAGGGTTCCAGGCGGAGGCCTGGGACGAGGTAGTGCCCACCCATTTTTGCATTTTTTAAATGGGAAAATGGCCATCACTGTTCCGCTTACACTGAAGGTGGAGAAAAAAATAACAGGTGGCTCCAGTAATTTTTCAAAAAGAAAGGAATAAGGTGTACAGATTTTTATATAATGAAGCAAAAGTTTAGTCATGGAAAAACATTTTTCCAACGCATGAAAAAAAGTTCCAAGCCTTACGGTACACTTGCATCAAATTGACGACAGGACTTGCGCGCAACGAAAACCTTTCGCGCCTCGCGACGGGGACTGCCGTCACGTGACATGAACTATGAGGAATTGCGAGGGCGGGCATCGAACGTTTTGCCGCGCCGCCGCCGCCGCCACCCATCGGGCCGCGTCCGTCCGTCACTCGCCGGAATATTTACTCTGAGCTGCGGGGCCGCGCGGCTGTCAGGCCGCGCTGCATGACTCGAAATTCCTGCAGTTATTTACCAAGGGAGAGAACGCATTCAGCCCGGCGGGGCCCGGCCGTCCGGCTGACAGGTCAAGAAGGGAGGCGATCAGAAGGGGCGGCGTCGGGGGCCCCCGTCCGGGCCGCCGTCCGGGGCCCCGCCGGACCCCAGCGGGGGCCGCGGAGGCGTCGGAACGTCTCGTTTGAATAAGCTAACGGCAGTAGGCGTGTAGCGAGCTCTCGATGCCGCGCCGAAAGTCGATACATATCTGCGCCCGTCAGATGCGGGAGATAGTCGCCGTACAAAACAGCCCGGAGACCCACAAAAGGTGCGGCACGGCGCAGTCTAGTAGTGTACCTCCACTACCAGCAGCAACCATCACTACCAGAACTGCCACCACCTCTACCATCTGTACCATCGCTGTCAGAACTGTCGTCACTACCACCTCTACCATCACTATCACTACCACCACCTGTGACCCAATTCGAACACGATTACTTTCCCGCGCAGAAGTACGAATGAGTGTCCGCCGGTGGTGGCCGGGCCGCGGGGTCAGCGGTTCGGCGGGTCGGCGGCGGCGCCCCGGGGCCAGTGAGATCGCAGGCCGCGCAGCCCTGGCGGCCCGGCCGGCCCGCCGCACGCAGCAGTCCCCCCCAGGTTTGTAATTATCTTGTTCGGGAGGCTAACGAAACAGCATGGCGGGCGTGCGGCGGCGGTCTGCCGGCCGCACGGCCGGGGCATATCGCTTTGGTCCGCCTTTTTGCCGGCAATGCGCGCGTTTGTTGGCGGTCCGGAGAAGGCCGCGGGGCCTTGCCGGGCCTTGCGGGGGCTGCGGGGGCCCCGGGCCCGCACCGCGTACGCCCGCAACGAGAGGTTACGTGCGGTAGGTACAGCACAGGCGCTCTCGTACGCCGCGGCGCGAGCAACTTCCACAAACGCATCAGATATTCCAACTTTTTCACTTTCCTCCTCAAGACAGCACACGCGTCATGTCCTTTACGAAACGCAGCACCACACAGCTCTATAGACCGGGATAGGCGTTCCCTCACAGGAGCATCGGCAGCCGTCTGAACGCGACGCGCCATCTCTCTCCTTCACGTCGTAAATTTGTTGCCTACTTACTCTGCGTCGTCTGCAGCGGCGCCAGCAGCGGCGGCGCGGCAGCATCCACAGCTGTGCCCCGCTGCCCCCCCCCCCTCCCCCTGCCATCTCCGGCTGAGTGGCAGCATGTGCCAATAAAACCGTGACGGACGGCGACAACATTTTCACATCACAATAACGCCGTCTGAGACCTCCTCGGAGCCCCGCCGCGCCCGACAGGTTCATCATGCACCCGTCTCCCCGCCGTCCCCATGGCGCCCGCGTCCCCCGACGACCTTTCGGGCGGCGCCGGTGACCTCAGCCGGCGGAGGCTCCGGGCCGCGGCTAATTTTCATGGAACGCCTAATTCCTGGTCATCAAAGATAGAGAGAAAGAAAAAAAAATGAACTGTAGTTCTACAAACTGTTATTTTATTGCGGTTGCACTGTATGAGAGTTGACGCGGAAGACTTCACTTTTGTCTCATTCATCTAGTAACTTTTTCCTCTGACGGAACTGTAGTCCTCAGCCCCACAACTACAGTTGAACTGTAGTTTCGTGGTGTAGCTCACGGCCCTCCTTCCGGCTCCAGCGCCCTCCCGTCTGTTGTTCCTCCACACCGAGAGGCGGCGCAGCGGCACCCCCTCTGAGGATGGCCACACACCGCTGCGGCCGCGACGCTTTTATTACATGTGACGGTTCGGACGCCGCTGGAGGCTCGCTGGAGGCTCGCTGGAGGCCCGCAGGATGACAATACAGGCCTCGGCGGCGTGCTATTTGGACGCTTCCGTCTGCGTGTGTGTGTGTGTGTGTGTGCGGTGGCGGCGGCCAGTCGGTCGGCCGGGTTGCTGCTGTTGTTGGACTGGACTCTTGAAATACGAGCGCGGTAGGCAGTCCGGCTACTGTAAGAGATGATGATGTGGATTCCACTTGTTGGTTATTCAGTAGAGAAGCACACACACACACCAACACACTCACGCACACGGACGTGTGGGCCTCTGCCGGTCCACCGCAGCACAGACCTGCACTTCTCTAATTTCCGAGTCCGAAAACAAGTTTCCGTTCGTGGGCCGCCGGAAAAGACGCGTGGCTGGCCGATACAGTGGTGGTGTGCGAGAGAGAGAGAGAGAGAGAGGGAGAGGGAGAGAGAGAGGGAGAATAGGGGATTCGGTTTTGCGATCTGAAGCGCAGCTGCTATGCGCCCGGCCGCGGCCGGTGCCCCGACGCACATCAACGAGTAACTGTCAAAGGACCCCATACGCCGGCCGCACGATCCCGCCCCGTCCTGGAAACGCTTATCCGAGCGCAACGTTTCTATTTTTCCCCGAGGTTGCTGCTGTCCTTTTTTCCTATCCCCATCCTCTCTCTCTCTCTCTCTCTCTCTCTCTCTCTCTCTCTCCTCTCGTCCCGTGTTCTATCGCCTCGGAACGACGCCGTTCATTATACTTATCTGGCTCTATCTGGCCACTAAACCGCGCGGCCGGCCGGGCCGGGCTGCCGGCTCCGCGAAGCCACGCGGGGCAGCGCCGTGTGGTGTCCACAGCGCACAGCAGCCGCGGCCACTGGACTCTCCAGGGCTGGAGGGGAGCCTCCAGAGCGTCCAAGGGGGTCGTTCGTCACGACAGTACTAAAACTGACGGGCGGAAAATTTTCAAATTTCTAAAAATTTGTCTAAAAATTTCTTTGAAATCAGTCATCAAAGTTTCGATCCCGTCCACTTGCACGTCTTTCGGTGATTTCCCGCGCCCCGCCTACGCAGCGCCAGCCACACACGGCACATCACATGCAGATCGGAGACAACATCTATATCTGATGACGCCCTGGAATCGGACGTGTTGAGCGACAACCCTATCGTGCAAACCCCGAGACGTGACCTGATTGCACAGAGAGGGAGAGAGAGAAGGAGAAAGAGAGGTGGAGGTGAGAGGGGGGCAGCGGCGACCCTTGCGCTGTCACAGCTGAGAGCTTCTGCCATAGATCCCGCGATACGATGCGGCAAAGGCTACACCAAAATTGTCCCTGCGATACTCATCTGGCTTTGACCGAGGCCCCTCCGCGGGCCCCGCAGGCCACGCAGCTCCGGGGATATCGCCCTCTCGGAACAGATGCCGGCAATTAAGACCGCTTGGAACACAAATCGTGGAACTGGTTTGGAGGAGGGATCGAGGGGTGTCGGCGCGGGGCTCCACGAATCTGGCCGGCGACTCATCAGGTGGGCAATCCGACTCATGCAAGGGCCCCCTGACCTTTGCTGCCAAAAGCCGGGGGTCCCCCTCGGGTCCCCCCGCCACGCTACGGCCGGCCAGTGACAGCAGGCGGCACTGCATCAATGCCCGGGGAGGCCGAGTCCATAAACTAGGGCACATGAAGCGTTCGCCAAGCAGACGGTTTTCTTTTCGAGATCACGTCGCTGCATGAACACCGTCCACAGTCCGCAACTCTGAAGTTCTGATCCCAGAGAGAAGACGAAGACGTACTTCGCGGTTAATTTCGTGGCCATGCGGCGGCGACCAAGCACAGTGCACCGATCGGTTCTGCAGTCCCGTCGGTGGGAACAAGGTGACTCTGGCGACAGCCTCGCCGACATCTGTCCGCCGACAAGGAGGGTCCGTCAGCCTGTTGGCACGTCTCCGGTGTCCTGAGTGCAGCTAAAGCCTTTGGGGTGGTCCTGCCGACGGATGTCCTGCGTCACTGATCGAGGATCTCTCCTGCCGGGCTTACCGGCGCTGTGTCAGGTCCCCGGAGCCCCCGTGGGAACGAGTGCCGCCCCCGACAGTGTCGCTGGAGGCCCGCTGGAGCCCGCTGGAGCCAGCTGGAGCCCGCCGGAGCTGCGCTGGTCCCCCCTGCAGGCGCCGCCGCTGATCCGATTCGCCGTCTTTAACCTGTGCGGTGGGCGTCTCGATGCGCGGCCGGACCGCCCCCCGCGGGGCCCCGCAAGCCGCTTTGGAGCCCTCCGGACCCCTCCGGCTCCCGCACCGCTGACCCCTGACCCTCGGCCAGACTGCGTGCCGCCGCCCGCGCACTCGACCTGCCAACAGCACTGCAGTAGCGCTCCACCAACGCTGCGAGAAATGCTCCACGGCCTCAATTCCGAATTTGCAAAATCGGCGTTTTGGAGACCATCAAGCCTTTTGTCGCCCATGAGCGTTGTCAAGAGTGCCAAGAGCTGCTACAGCCTGGCCGCAGGGCTTGAGCTGACGCAGCTGACGCAGCTGACGCAGCTGACGCAGCTGACGCAGCTGCCCGCGGCAGGGGCGTGGCCGCCACAGACCCCAGCTCCCACCCGGTTTTCTGCTTGCTGCCCTCCCCGCGCCTGATCCTGACCTCGCCGCTAGATATAATGGCTCCCGAACCCGTTCCCGAGAATTTTCCCCGCCGGTGTATGACCGGGTGCATTCCGTATTCCAGGGGCATGCATGCCGAGGCAAGTGCTATTCGAGACGCCGGGCTGGAGGGGAGGGGGGAGTGGCATCGGGGGGCCGCCGGGGCCCAGATTGAGTGAGGGAGACGAGAGCAGCGGCGGCGCGGCGGCACCAGCGGGTGCGACAAGGAGGGAAGTCCCCGGCTTGCTTACGGATTGCCGGATTTCCGTCCTCGCTAAGAAGCGACCGAGTCGGGCGGGTGCTGCCGGGCGTGGAGCGTCGCAGAGAGAGAGAGAGCGAGAAAGAGGGCGAGAGGGAGAGAGAGAGAGGGGGGGGGGGGGGGAGAGAGCGAGAGGGTGTGGTTCAGAGAGATAGAAAGAGACAGAAATGGAGAGAGAGAGAGAGAGAGAGAGTGCGGAGCCGAGGCGATCTCACTGCAGGCCATCTCTCTGCGGATCTAGGCGACACCGGCCGCCGTGGTGGTGCGTGCGAAAGCAGCCCTTTCATCGGGGATGTGGCAGGTGAGAGAGAGAGAGAGAGAGAGAGAGAGGGAGAGAGAGACGGGGTATCACGTGGCTGCCAGGGCGCATTGCGGCAGGCGGCGCAGGTCGGCGCAGCTGTAACTGGACTCCTTTCATGATTTGAGCCCGTCTTGTCTCCGAGTTCCCGCCGCTGTCGCCCCTTGCAGCCCGCGTCGACCGCAGCCCGGGAGGTATTTAGGTTGGACCTCGGCGGCGGCGGAGGCAGCGGTCAGGGCCGATTGGGATTCAGTCTGAGGCTGCGGGGTGGAGGAGCCGGCGGGCCCGCCACCGCTGGAAGCGGCGGTGGGAAGGCTAACTGGAGGCGGCTGGAAAAATCTGGAGTGCATTGTATGTGGCTGGATATGTTTGAAAAAAAAAGGAAGTGGCTGAGAAAAAGTCTGGGGAATAGCGGCTGGAAAAATATGAGAATGCACTGGAAGAGGCTGGAGAAATCAGAAAAGGCACTGGGAGACGAACTGGAGCTGCTGGAATCAAACATGGACGACGAGACGTGCCGGGCGGGTATGAGAGAAGGTGCGTGTCGGCGCGGGGCGTTAATCCGGTCCGGAAGCGGCGCGTCCCCGTCCCCACGACGGCGGGGAGGTGCACCGCAGCACCGCGGCCTAAACACCGCCGCCGCCGCCGCCGCCGCCGCCGCCCGCCCTCCCGCCGTCATTACGGCCTATTTGTGGCCGCCCCGGGACCCTCATGCAAAAAGCGGCCGCGCCGCGCTGCAGACGATGCCGGCCCCAGATGTCTGATGGCCCCGCCGGCCGGCCGGAGCTGGAGGACGCGGCCTGAAAGAGGGGGACGAGCGGCCTGGACACAGATTACCGACGGCGTGATTAGGGCTCAAAGTGCTGCTCCGAGGTGCGGCACTCGCAGGAGGTGGCCGCCAGGACCCCGCCAGGACCCCGCCAGGATTAGGGACTAGCGCCTGCGAGCCCGCCGGCGGCGCGCGAAAATTCGAAAGGCCGTGGCGCGCTCGGGGCGACTGGCTCCGGCCTCCCCCTGCCTTGGGGCTCGCAGCTCCGCCGCCGAGGCCCCGCCGCCGAGGCCCCGCCGCCGAGGCCCCGCCGCCGAGGCCCCGCCGCCGAGGCCCCGCCGCCGCCCAGGCTCACCCGCATGCCCCCTGATTTGCAACAAGGTTCGTTTGCCCCTTGCCGTGCCGTGCCTCGTTACCCTATCGTACCAGCATACAACTTTGCCTCGTTCAAGTTTTCGGCGGGAGCAGCGCCGGAGAGTGCGTCGTTTGCGTGCGCCAGACACGGCAAGGGGGGGGGGGGGGGGGGGAGGGGAGGGGAGGGAGGGGGGCTCTCTCCCACTCCCCCCCCCCTCCCCTCCTTTACTGCTTCGTACTCCTTGTTTCTCGGAGACACAATTTCAGAGACAAATGCGGAAGCTCTATGCGTGGGGATGAGCGGGGAGCAAAAGGCCCACTGCTGCGCCCAACTTCCCGCACTTGTCGGGGGATGTCGCGTGTCGCGTCACCTCCGAGCCTCACTCCGGTCTCGAATGCGGCAAAGCGGGCAAAGGTTTTGCAGACCTCACCATTTTTAAGGTACACTCTCAAATTTTATTTCTGCCGCCGGCCCGCCGAATCGTGTGCACTCATTCACTCTTGAGTGTGCACGCGTACCTGGTGTCTACGTACACGCGTACTTAGAGTGTATGTATACACGCCCCCAAGGCGCGAGAATATTATCAACTTGGGACATTATGAAAATGACCGCGAGGCGCTCCTTGCGCGGTTCGGCTAGATGTTTTATTATTTTCTATTTCTCTCTCTCTCTCTCTTATGTCGGTCAATTAATCTTTGCAGCTAACTGTGCGGAGGCGCAGTCCCAGCTCGCGTGACTGTGCCCTTATTAACGGGGGAGTCCGCCGTTAGATTAGTCACCGCGCAGGACCCCGCGCCGCCGCTCCTTCTTGTGTGCCCCCCTCCCCCACCCCCTCCTCTCACCTCCTGAGAAATGGGGGCGGGGGGGGGGGGAGGAGGAGGGGGTTGAAGTCGGATGGAGGTTTTGTTAATTGCTAACCCTCGCGTATCCGCCCAGCCAGTCAGCGACTCACGCCCCTGTGACCCCGCGAGCAGCCCCTGACCGCGGCCCCACCCCCTCTTATCACACTCACACACACACACACACACACGATAAGGATGTTGTGACATTCCGTCCCACCGCGCTTCCTTGATTCTAATTATATTTAATGCGCCCCCCTCAAAATCCGGGTTACTTTCGCCGCTCTAGATTTCAACGCCGCCAGGCGCGCAGTATTTTTTCTTGCTGTTGCTGCTGTCGAAACATTTAAAAAATGAGCCTGTACGAGTTTTATGTGGACCTAAAATGGACTGAAATTGCCTCATTCGCTGAAAATAATTGTAACGTAATTCTTTGGGAAGAGGAACATTTTGTTTTTATCGAACGACGACGGTCGGTCCCGGCGAAGGCGCTGCTCGGCAACAGCCACCCTCGTCCGATGGAACGAGGGCCTGATAAAGGAGCCGCGAAGACAGAGAGAGAGAGCGAGAGAGAGAGAGAGCGAGAGAGACCCGCCAAGAGGAGCCAATACTGCCGCTAAGTACTTCGCGGCCAAATGAGAAGAAAGTGGGCTTTAATACCCAACCGAGTTTGAGGTGTAGGGGCAATCGCGCTGATGTTGGCCAGTCCGGCGCGCGCGCGACCCCGGCCAACGATCCAAGGAGAGAGAGAGAGAGACAGACAGAGCCAGGGAGAGAGAGACAAAGACAGCGCCAGAGAGAGAGAGGGGGGGGGGGGTGATTTCTGCGGCAAAGGAAAAACTTTGTCCATTTGGCGTTTGTCACTGATTAATTAAGGATTCAAGAGTCGGGCAGCGGCGCGCGCGGAGTGGTCTCGGAAAAGGGATCAGGGCGTGGCGCGGCGTGGCGCGGCGTGGCGCGGCGTGGCGCGGCGTGGCGCGGCGTGGCGGCTCCGATACCGAGTCCGGCTGACACGCGGTCCGGGGGCCGCCGCGGCCGGGGCCCTGCCGCTGCTAGCGGAGCTCTGCGCTGCCCAGCGGCCCTCCGGCCCTCCGGCCCTCCGACCCTCCGGCCCTCCGGCCCACCGCAACGGCCGTTCGGCAAGTGTGTTTCATCTCTGTCGCCGCCACTCGGCCGCCACTCGCATCGGACGCAGATGGAGGACACGGAGCCGGCTGGGCGCCGCCGCCGCCCGGCCAGTAGCGGGGTTTTGATTTATTCCGTGCCGAGCGCCCCCCCCCTCCCCCTCCCCCCCCTCCCCCCCACCACCCTAATTAGCAGACATCGGGCCACATCAGGGATGGTGTTTCCCAAATCGACGCGGCGCCAAGGTCGACGAAAGCCGTACTAGTGTTCTCGTATTTCAGAAACAGAATAAGGACACGTGAAGGGCCTCGCGCCACAGCCGCCAAGGCCCCGCCAAGGCCGAAATGGGGAAGAAATAGATATTTAAAATAGAAATACCTTTTGTTTCCTAGAATTTTTGCTGAAGAATCATAAATATTTTGCGTGCCGGGGTTTCCAAAACTGCATTGAAGAGACGAAACACGGAGAACAATTTTTCAATTTCGCATTTTAAAACTTTGATTCTCATTTTGTTAACAATGGACACTCACGCGTCCACACACTCACACACTCTCACTCGCACACGCATTACTCACGGAGGCGCTGACAAGTCGCGTCGACAACCCGTCCTGCGCAAGCAGCTCGCATGCTCATCCGTCCCCCCTCCGGAGAGAGAGAGAGAGAGATGACCAGACGCGCCCCATCTCTGTCGCTCTCTCAGAGCAGGGGGAGGGGAAGGAAGGGGGTCATGTCGCAATGTGGTCCACAGACAAACCCAGAGTTATTGCGTGTCGTTTTCTTTTTTTTTCGCGTCTGAATTTCAGGGGGCGACAAACAGTAAAAATGGATGATTTATATACACCGTAAAAAAAAGTCGTTATAAAACAAAAATAATAAAAAAAGATAATAATAATAAAAAAGAAATAATAGTAATAATAAAGATTTTTCGAAGTTGATAGAATTAATCGTGTGACCCCATTTTCAGAATCCTTGGTTCAAGACAAATCGAAATTGTTAGTACAGTTCAAGGGTTTATACACATAATTTAAAATTTTTGTAAAAACGATTCGTTTTACAGGTGTCGCTGAAATTGTACCCACTCACAATAACCGCTGTAAGCTACTCCGCAGGGACCGCTGCCGTGCGATACGCACTGCTCACGAAGCCGCTGTCCCGGCATGCACCGCGCGCCCGCTCCGCGAGTGAGTTCAGGAACTCCTCTCGGCAAGTTTGGGCGCAACATAATCCGGAGGATTACGCACCGTAAAGGTTATTGCTGTTGTCCCGTCAGCGCGCCGCCGCCGCCCGCACCTTAACTCGTAACTCGCAGTGTTTAGCTCGCGGCGTCATAACTCGCGGCTGAGATTCGTCGCCGCGATTCAGTTATACGCGCCCCGCCCGTGACGTCACTCCGCGCCGCGCCCTCTATCAACAAGAAAAGGCTCCCGAGGAGTGTTCCGGAAATGACGTTTATCTTTCGGTCTTGTTTCGTTCTTCTTACTCCCCCCCCCCCCCATTTTTTTGGGGGAGTCCGGGGGGCGCCGCCGCGAGAGGGGCGCCCGAACAAAGGCGGAGTGTCCTGCGGTGAGGGGGGGGGGGGGGGGTCATATCCGCTTCCGCGGCGCGCACTTCAAAAACGGAGGAGGAGCGGGGTAAAACTCTTTGCCGAGGCCCTCTGAATTTCTCATGACGGGGACGACGAGTGCGCCGCTAAGCGGGGCTGCGCTCTCTCTCTCTCTCTCTCTCTCTCTATCTGCGCCGGGCCACGCGCCAGCAAGCCATGTGATTCCGTTATGCTGATTGGCCGCGGCTCCGCTGCAGCGCGGTCGCTGATTGGCCGCAGCAGACGACGCGACGCGCGGGGGCGTGCGTGCGTGAGCGTGCGTGTGTGTGCGTGCGTGCCCCGTGTGTGTACCAGTAGCCGGCGTGGACATTGGCCCCCGGGTGGTGCTTATATGCTAATCGGGGTGACCCCCCTGTATATAAATACGTTTCAGAAGCTCCTTAAGGTCTCAATCAATGGGCCCCGCCGGGGGCCGTCCCCGGACCGTCCCTGGGCCGTCCTCGGGCCCCTCCGGGGGCCCAGGCCTGCCTCCTCTACTGTCGTCAGTGGCGTTCAATGGCTATTTTGCCTTCGCCTCTGCATCGGATACCCACAATGGGGGCCGGGCCGAGGCGGCGGTGGGTCCGGTGCCGCGGGCCCGGCCGGCTCCAGCGCCGCTCCAGCGCCGCTCCAGAGGACAGATTCCAGGCCGATCCGACGCGTCAGCTACGCGGCCCTCACGGCCCACCGCACACCGGCTGGAACAACCGTATACCCGGCCCCCGCGGAAAAAGACGAGGAACTTAATTTCATGTTTTACAAGATTTAAATTAAGTTTTAAAGTATATTGAATTCTTAATTTAAAAGTTACGATTTTATTTGAAAACCTCTGTAGACATCAAATAAAACCTTGATCGAACTATTCTTTATACTCTTTGCTAAATTAAGTCCTCTTAAGAATTTTATGTGGTCATATATAGTTTTTTTCTAAGTTTATTTTACGCGAGGAACGGAAAATCTGAGGATGGTGAATGGCTTTTCGACGTCAGAAAAAAAAACTGAAGACACACCTCGCATAAACGTAGCGGGAGGCACCCGAAAAAAAAATAGTGGAAAAAAAGAGAGTTGCCTCACCGCGACCTACCACCACGTTCGACACACACACACACACACACACAGCCGACGTTGGGGCCCCCCGAAACATTGCTCTATCATTAACGGACCCGGGTGCACACAGCCTCGGGGGCAGAAGGTGAAATTAAAGTCCTCCATGCGCCCCCTCCCCCGGGACGGCCTTGGTGCAAGAGATGATGTAATTGCGGTCATACGCTTTGTGTGTGTGTGTGTGTGTGTGTGTGTGGAGGGGCGGAGTGCGGCAGCCGCGGCGACACAGGAGCCGACACAGACGTGTACAGGATGACGGATGTTCGAAATCGGGGCAAAAGTTGGGGCGGAATAGAGGATGGTGTCCCAGACGGCGGCGGCAAGCAGGCGGTGGGCGGAGGCGGCATTTCCAAGGCACTCACAAAAAAGATGAAGCACCTTAATTTTGTGTAATTTGGTTTCCATTAATTCACTAATTTGTCAAGCCCGAAACCTTAAAAAGAAGAGCTCACAAGAAGAAAATATTAGAAAATTTTCCTCTCGCTTTTGGAAAAAATTAGGACAACAGGGGCACACGGCTGAGATGACCTGCTTCAGCATCGCACTCCTTTTACTTTAGGGGGCGCTCGGTGGGTGGCAGCCGGTGGCGGTGCACGACCGGAGAACATGTGTGCTGCGTGAGGGGAGGGGCTTCCGAACAATAATGATAATAATTGCGTATTACAAGTCCGCATTGTTTCCCGGAATGGCGAGAAGGAGGTCCGTGAATAAGAGGCAGACAGGAGAGAGAGAGATAGAGAGAGAGAGGAGGGAGGGGGGGGGGGGGGAGGGAGAGAGCGCCGGGGGCTGCCTAGCAGCAGGCCCTCTATACGAGACGAGACGGTTCGGCCATGTGTGCGTATTTATTTAGTCTTTTGCAAAGCATTAACAAGTTGCACGCCGATTTGGTTGTACATCGCCCCCTCCTCTCTCTCTCTCTCTCTCTCTCTCTCTCTCTCTCTCTCTCTGCCTTATATTCGATCTGAACGCTACGCAGAAAGGGGGCCCACATGGGCTCCAACAAGACGCCCCGGTGTATATGGTGCCGAAGAAACAGCAGCACGCACACACACACACACACACACCGACATCATGCTCTCCATATGTGAGAAGAAGAAAAAGGGGTACAATCAAGCAATATTCCTCCTCGAATGATGATGATTATCATCAACATGGCAGCGTCACCGCAGCAGCAGACACACAACAACAGCACACGCACGGCGGCATGACATGTTCCCCGAAATTACTGTTTGTGGAGATCTCCTCCTACCCCGTCACCGTGTACCCCCGCACACACACACACACACACACACACACACACGCGCGGATTGAGTCGTAATTTGCAGTCGTACCTTCCTGGAGGAAGCGTATATATGGAGACCAACAGGCGCGCGGCTCCGCGGCTCACACATGCCAGAGCGTTGCCAACACCTCCGGACAGGGCTTCCGGAACCGCTGGAGAATGCTGGAGAATGTTGCCGAGGAGGGCCGTGCGGAGCCGAGCGGGCCACTGCTGGAATACGCGAGTCTGGGGCTCGATTGCACCAATAAAAAGCCTGGAGATCTCCGTTATCGCTGCGCAGTACCAGTAGACTCGCAAAAAAAAAAAGCTTCAAAAATGTTGATTTTGTGGAATTTGAGTTTGAAAATGTCACCACAAGAGAAGCGCAGCGTGAATTTTCGAAGATAAACGCTGGTCTGGAAAAGACGGTAGTTTGTCATTTTCGGCGACAGTTCGTCACTGAATGTGTTTGCCAGCGCGTCTTGAGGTTTCCCAGCGCCCAACTATGTTCTTATCACTTCTTTTTTCGCCGGACGTTTTCCTTTCTTTCTTTTTTAATCAGCGGCCCCCGCTGCCGCGGTGGAAGCTCGGTTGACGCTAGATTACCATCGACTCGATAGGAAATTATGGATGTCCGCTATGCTGTGCGCTGCGCCGCCGTCGGAAGCAGCCCATTGCACGCATCGGCCGTCGGGCCGGCGCCTTGTAGATGGGAGGCGGCGATACTGGAACTTATAGCGCCACAATAAAGCCATACTTGTTGATGCCCACAATGAGCTGGCCGCCTTCGACCCCCCCCCCCCCCCATCCCCCACCCCGGGCGTCGTGGTGGAGCGTGGTGGGGCGTGGCGTCGGGGCCTACCGCAATGTCACCCCCTAGCGACGCTGCCAGCTTCTGCTGCCTCCGAGAAAAGGAGCCCCACGACGAACGCGTTCCCCTTGTCTCACACTTATCAGAAACAGCGGGACGAAGGCTTGTAGTGTGGTCCTGATTTTTTTTCTCCCTAAGGGGTCGAAATAAAATTTTATAATTTCTTTTTAAAAGTTTTAGATTTTTTAAAGTTCTACTTTTTAGATTTACTTTAATCATAGGAGCCAGGCCTACACAAGGAAACTACAGTTAAAACGTAGTTTTTGTACAGAAAATTACTGAAAAGTACTGTAGATAACTGAAACAAAGTGCAACAGCAATTTACCTACAGTTTGTGGAACTGTAGTTTGAAGTTTAGTTTCATCATAAATCCTTCTGCGCGGGGAAAACAATTATGAGTTTTAAAAAAAACACGTTTTGTTCAAAACTTTTCCGAGCTGAAAACGGTTTGGCGGTGAGTAAACTCGACCAGCTCCGGGCCGCGGCCGGCAGCGTGGCCCGCCGGCCCGCCTACAGGGACGTCCTCTTCACAATCAGTAGTACTTGGTACAACACGGCGGCCGGCTCCGGGATGCATACCCTGCTGATTACAACCAGCGGCACTGGACCAGTTTTTTCCTCCTATCCGAGCCGCAGCAGTTTGTGGAAAGGCTGTCATTACCACTAGCATCCCATTAACGGGCGTCCTACCCACCGCAGCCTGCCAGCAGCCTGCCTGCAGCCTCCGGTAGGCGTAACCGGCGAGGGCTTATAAAGCCATTGCAGCAGGCAACTCGGCTACCCACGCCCAGTCCGGGCGCCTCCTAGCGGTGGTGGCAGGCAACCCGGTTTTGCCGCTCCAGTAGGCATTTCCAATGAGACAATAGTAACACGGAAGTGCGATGCGGGCTGTTTCCGCTTCTTGGCTTCCGTTTTGGGGCTCCGTCGCCCAGGCTGGGCACTCAGCAGTGAGCAGGAGCAGCGGTTGGAGAACACCATTAGTATTCCGAGGGGTTGGCTCGGTACGTACGGGGCATTTGACCGCGCGGCGGCATTTGACGGGGCGGCGGCGGCGGCAGCCAGACACGCCCAGAGCGGCTCATCATCGTTTTACTCGAAACAAAATAAAAACGGAGCCGACATCTTCGGAGGGGATTAATCATCGGGGCTCATCTCCATAGCGAGTAGTTTGTACGGGGAAACGAAAACGCGCCGCCGACACCCGCGCGCCGATGACTGACTCAATGATCACTGAGAATGAATGAGTCATGATCATCGACCAGACCAGAATCAGCCTCAGTTTGGTCTCACCATTCCGAAAGTAGGGTAGGATGACCTCTTCTGATAGAAACAATGCGAAAGATGAGGTCTACCACTAACATTCTCAACTCAGGAAAAGGTCATGTGACCCCATATTTGGAATACTGGGACCAGGCTAAAGCTAACTATGGTCTCGAGTCCTAGGTGTTAGATCCAGGTCTAGTATTCAAAAACATCCTCTTCAAGGCGATGATCTTGGTTCTTTCATTCTGCTCAGTGATGTCGGAAACCTCTCAAAAACCTCGTGGGGAGAGGAGAACCCCCTCTCTCCCTCACGGTCTCGCGTGGCGAGAAACTGTTTGCCCAGGGAGTGAAGCGAGTGGAAGAAAACAGGGCGCGAGGCGAAAAAGAAGCAAAGTTGTTGCGGCGCGGGTGTCAAACTTTGGGTGCCCGGCTCTTTTCCGTGGCGGATTTGGGGCAGACGCGCGACAGCGGCGGCGTCGTGGTGTGTGCCGCAATCCATCACGGCGCAGTGTTGGCTGCTGTGAGTGGCAGGTGCAGGGCGAGTCGGCAGCACAGACTGGAGCTGCCGCCGCCGCTGTTGCCGAACCCCGTGGAATTCTCCTATTAAAGCACCCCTCGCCTTGCAAAACTCTACAACGTGGTCAATGTGCTGCGTTGCTTATTCCTCTTGGCAGCATTCATCTCGCAGAAATGCTCAAAATATGTAAAATGCTCAACATGTAACGAGGCGTAATGCTCTAGAGCCGAAATGCGTTTCTTCTCCTTTAGGCGAAAGAAACGGGGCCCGCAACGGGGAAACTGCAGAGATAAAATGATCGGTAGATGCACTTTACGTGTTGAGAGCTCGGAGGAGGTGTCGCTGCCCGTGGGAGCGTCTGCGCCCTGTGCAGGGTTGTCCGAGGTTGTCCTGTCACACCTACACGCACACTCGCACACACACACTCACACACGCGCTTTTGCCGCATCGACGCCTCTCGATAGAGATCGATATCTCGATGTACGCCTGGATCAATTACCGATCCGGATGCCTCTCAGACCGGGGAAATCTCTCTCGCATGTGTCGATACCATCGCCAGGGTGTGCAGTGGCGGATGCCTCTCGCCGATTTCCTTCATTTTATTTTATTATTGTGCGCCTTCTATACGGCGCTGCGTGGTCGGTGCCGCGCCCGAAGGCCCGAAGGGCCGCGCGACAACCTCAAGGCAGACGGTGCACTGCACTGTAAGAAACATTTTTGGGAAATTTCCAAACAGGGATACAAAATTTCCTTATCATAGTTGGAAATTTTTTCCAAAAATTGGGTACGGTATTTTTGTGAACCGAGTGCAACGGCTCAAAAAGTGTAGCTCTGAAGCAAGTGTAGTCGCAGTGACGTGTGTGGAGAGCCCGCGTGTGTCTGTATTGACACACTCCGCGCGGTGCGTGCCCCCCCCCCCCCCCCCGGACATCGGAGTGACCTCTCGCCCCGCCCGGGGCACCTACCGCAGAGCGCACGCACGCACGCACACTCTCACACACGCACGCACGGTCACGCGAGTCCCGGGAGAGGTGTGAACTCCTCCGCGGGGCACCACTCAGTCCCCTCACAGCTGCACCGCCTCCGTGTCGGAGCTCGCAGCGGTCACGGCCATGGGCGGTAAGGTGCCCGCGCCGCGGGATTTAAAAAAAAAAACGAAAAAAAATAAATAAATAGATGGGGAATTTATAGAGAAATACGAGGTCTTTTTTTTTGTGAGAACATTGGAGCCATTTGCGCGCCTGTTCATCGGCGACAGCCCCGCATTAGAGCTCCACGCCGTAAGTGTGTGGCCGTCGCGCTTAGAACAATATATGTATGGGTGTGTGTTTTTTCCCCTCCCGCCGTCTCCGATCGGTACCTTATTACTCATCTCCGCTTGAGTACCACTTTTGTATGCTGCGGATGCCTGCTCTCCAGCTCCAGCAGGAGGGGGGGGGGGGCTGCTCCAGCTCCAGCAGGAGGGCAGGCACACACACCTGCCTCGGGTACTGACCGGACTGCCCTGCCGCCGGTCGCGTGGCCCGGTGGTGGGGGGCGCCTGGAATGCAGGCCCCGGCCCCCCACCTTCTCCAGGCTCCGCTCCAGGCCGCTCCAGGCCGCTCCGGGCGGCGGCGTTCACATGGAACTAGTCCAGCGCAGGCCGAGCGAGCTGCGGCCCTTCGGCGCCGACCCGGGGAAACTAAACTTGACGCCGACGATGTAGCGGGGCGCGGCGGGGGCCGCGGCGGGGGGCCGATAGGCGTTTCCGAGGGCTGCCAAAACGGAAGTCCGAGCAGCTCGAGAAATGTACTGTGCCGGGCTGGGAGGACAGAGGGAAGGATGAGAAATCGCTCCGGCCTCGAATTAACTCGAACACCTCCCAGAGGCATCAATGATTGTTTCTCTCAGTCATTTCCTTCTTTAACAAATGAAACTGAATATTTATGTCCGATGTGGCTCACGGGCTTTTGAACGCATTGCCAATCTACAAGCCCCCCCCCGCCCCCTGTTCCTGTTGTGTGTACCCGTCACAGGCTGCCGCAGCAGAGAAGTTTTGTCCGAGGCTTCGAGGCCGGGTTTCACTCGCCGCGCCCCGCCCGGCCCCGCCCGGCCCCCGGCCGGCTTCACCCCGCTTCACTTCTCATGGCCCCACGGTGCCCACGGCCGGCGCGATAGCCCGCGGAGGGCGCGCACTTTGGCGGGGCCGGACGGGCGGCGAGCGTGATGGCTTAATAGGGGATCCGGCGGGCCGCGCCAGAGTTTTACACCTTGATGGGTTTGACGCGCGGCCCGGCCGCCGCCATAGGCGCATAGGCACGAGCAGCGCCCGGCCGGGCGGACGGACCGTCTCTCCGAGACGTCTTCATCTGTTAATTGTCAGACATGCACTTTGGCGAACACGCTATCGGGGCGCCATCACTGCCACCACCGCCGCCGCCACCACTGGTGAAAAAGGAGAGGCCCGTCACCCTCATCTCCATCTCTATTCGCTTACGCGTGAGTCCCAAATTTTCAAAAAAGCTTTTATAAGTGCGATGTAAAAAAAAATTGTATGTGGAAAACTCTTGCCCAAAATATATTTTGGGGGAAATCTCATCTTTGCCTTTGGCCTTCCCAGCTCCAATGAATTCATTTTGCTATACTTTCTTTAAAAAGAATTTTGGTGTGCCACAAAATTTTGCCTCCTTAAAAAAAATATGTTAATGAAATCTAGCAATGCAGGGGCGATGGCGGATGCCGCATGGCCACCATGGGAACGGCCGCCCGCCCGCGTACGCCCGTCCACCCGCCCGACAGGTTCTCAGGACTCGTCAATTTTCACGCCGTCCAGCGCCGGCCCGCCCGGCTCGGTGCCCCGGCCCGCAGCGCCGCGTATTGGACGCTGATATCTATACTTTGCCGACGCCTCTCCTCGACCCCCGGATTCGGGAGCACGGTGTTTAACCCCGCTAGGCTGGCCAGTGGCCCTCGAGCGTAAGTGGATCGAGATATCGAAGAGTCGTCGGAGTTCATTAACTGGATCGCGAGACATGGGGGATTGGCAAATGAGCCACGGTTAGAGATGATGTGACGGACGTTTGTATCACTCGAATTAAGTCACCTCCGAAGGAGGTGCAGAGTTTGTAAAAATTAAAACAAAACCCTAAGCTTACAAAAATTAAATAAAAATATACGTGCAGTATGTGTATTGCGAGTCGCAACTTATTTTTCTCACAATGTATCTCTTTGGTAGGATTTCGCGCGTTGTACTTTTCCCGTAGGTGCGTCCTGCCGCGTCACTGCGGAGGCGCGGAGGCACGCCGGCCGGGGGACGCGTCGGCCCGCGCTGCGGTCACCGCGTCCACTCCCTCCCTAGCACGTCCGCGACAGCGTCGGCGGCGTCGTCTGCCATGCTCGGCCGTCTGAAAATAAGAGCGAGTCTGCGGAATGGAGACGAGCAGGGCAGGGCGGCGGCGGCGTGCGGCGGCGGCGTGAGGCGGCGCACGGACCTGAACTTGATCTGGTTTCCCTCGGAACGCGCGCAGCAGCGAGTGCTGCCGGAGACCAAACTAGTCTAACACTGCCCAACCGGCCGTGCCGTCACCTACACAGTCCCCGCACCGTTATACCACAGCCTTCCACAGATCTTATTAAAACTGCCTATACACACACACACACACGCAGTTTTTGCTCCGGGGAGGCTCAAAGAAATTAGTCGGCACGCCACACATTTTTCGCGGCGCCGGTTATCTGGCCCCACTCCCCCTCTATCCAACCTCCTATTATTGCTTTTCGTCGGGTGGTGGACCTTAATCGAATTGAAAAACGTGTTTGATTTATACTAACCATATCGATCAACCAGTTTAGTGTAAATCACTCCGTTTTGCGTCTCTTTCTCTCTCGCACTCGGTTGCGTTGCCTTGGAAATATAACGAAAACGAGTAGAAGAAGAAGGGGAAAAAAATACGAACCGCCGCCGTGGTGCGGAGAGAAGAAGAAAAGAATCCGACTGGCAGCGGGTCCCGGCAATAAAGCCCGGAGGAGGCCTTACGAGTGGGTCAAGTTTCGGAATCACAAATTTTTAGTGTCGTGTGGAATTCCTATGGCTCCATTCTGGCGGCGGCTGAGCGGCGGCCGGCGGCGGCGCCGCGGCCGTGTAAAGTATAAACTGATTAGGCCAGGCTTACCCGCGCGCGGCAAAACGAGCAAGACTAGCGAGTGAATAACGATGATGCCGATGACGATAATGAAGCAGTCTCTGCTTCATGTAGAACCGGTAGTGCGGGGCTGCCGCTGCAGCTGCTGCAGCTGCTGCAGCTGCCGCCGCTGGACTCGAGTGACACCACGACGGCAGGTGCGCGGACGCGGGTTCAAATCCCGGTCACCGCCGACGCCCTCCCGGACGCCTTGCTTCTGGCTGAGGCCTCCTCCTGGGCAGAGGCCTCTTCCTGAGGCTGCCATCTGCCAGAGCCCTTCTTCCAGCAGAGGCCTTCTACTCAGGCCTTCCCGAGGCTGCCGTCTGGCAGAGTCCTCCTCCTGGCAGAGGCTTGGCGATGTAATCGAGCGGCTTCCGGCTGCCAGTTCATTACGGGGCATAACGACAGTGACCTGGCGGCCCCGCGGCCCCGCCGCGTCGCGGTACAGGCCGGCCAACACGCTCTCCACCGCGGCCGTGTTGTCCGCAATTACGTCTGGAGAACACGTTTGATCTGTTAACACACGGCTCTGCTGATTCGGCAACCTCCATGCATCTCTCCCTATTCGAACGAAAAGGTTCAGACAGGAAAAAATTACTATTCCTCTCACAAATCATTGCCCGTCATCCAAGATTTTAAAAATGACATACAGCGTCCCCGTGTAAAAAGACTCGAAATAAAATGTTTATTAAATTCATGTACATTTTTTTCTAAAATATTTGTTTCTGTCTCTTATCTCTTTGGGGCCGTTTCAAACGGAATGACGTTTTCCCATCGCGAGGACTTCCCCGTCGTACACCGGGCTTTAGATTACGTCAAGCATCTGTGAGCGGTGCGGTCCGCGTGTAACTTTCTAACTTTCAATTAGGAAATGAAGTCCGTGTGAGGATTAGAGGGCCCGCCGGCCGCGGGGGCAGCACTTATCCAGGTGAACAGATTGGGCCCCGGCCCGACGGTGAATGGGGCAGTGATATCCCAGCCTACCTCTACCGAATTACCTTATCAAAGCTCTCTTTTCTCCTTTTTTTGTGTCCGTTGTCGAGAAGGCCCTCGCGCGACCATCTCCGGCCGGTGACGAGGCCGGGGGACAACGGTGGGGCCACGTAGGGTGGCCGACGGCGGCGGGCCGACTAGCCGCCGACCGCCTCCTGGGTGGTCCCCCCCCCCTCCCCCTCGGGGGGGCCTCCTTAACTAGGATCGCTAATCACGTGATTAGCCTGCCGATTAATCGCTACCAAAAAACGAGATAACGACACAAAACGGAGGCCCGACCTCGACCGCCCGCCCCCGCGGCAGGAGAGTGAGAGAGGGGGCGTGGCCGCGAGCGAGTGTGAGAGAGAGAGAGAGGGAGCACACGTAATGAAGTCAAAATACTCGGTATCGCGGATAAACGAAAGCCAAACACCAGTTCGCGTGCAAAACCAAATGCCATGCGGCTGTGTACACGAGTTTCGTACGGCATCGCAACACTTTGTTTCCCTGTTGATGTATGCGCTTTCGGGGCGTGCTGTTGTTGCTGCATCGGTTGTGTCATTGACACTGACCCCCGCCCCGGCCGTGCGCACTCTCTGCCCGGTGTCCCCGCCGCCGATACCTCGCTCCTAACCTAACCCTCTCTCCACTCCGAGGGTGGCGCGGCCCCTCCCGACGACGGGCGCACGGATGAAATAAATTAAACCAGTTTGCCTCCGCGGCGAGGAAATGAGAAACAAGACTCAGCGGAGGCTTAGCCGCACGGCCCTAGAGCAGCAGAGGCGGGGGGGGGGGGGGGGGGGGAGGGAATATAGGGGGGGGGGGGGCAACGCCGCTGTCGGGCAGCGTTGTACGTCAAAACCAGATCGGTATGGAAATTATTGCACCCCGAGCCAGGTGGCGGGGCGTGGCGTGGCGCGGCGGGGGCCTAGGCGATCCTGCAGCCGCGGGCCCCAGCGGGCCCCAGCGGGCCCCAACAACCAACCGGACCCCGCGGTGCGCTCATCTCTCGCAAGCAAAATCGATTACGCTCCAACGCCTCTCTCTTTCTCTCTCATCCCATTTTTCTTCTTTTCTTTTCTTTTTATTTTGTGTTTTGTAGTTTGTTAACGGGTCACGGTGATGCGGCTAAGGAATTAAAATCACGCAAAGCAACAACAACTAGCCTTCTTGGCGGTAACACCATCTCCATGCAATAATAATACGGGTAACTGCAGACGAATAAATCACACCAGAGGGAACCAACGCCAAGGTGCGATTCAAAAGTGCACTATTTAACTATTTAACCCACCAGCCCCTTTCGGTCGTCACCCGTGTGTCGACCCTGTCTCTCATCCCCCCGCCTTTTGTTTCCCCTCATGTACTCCCCCTTCACTCTCTCTCTCTCTCTCTCTCTCTCCCTCTCTCTCTCTCTTTGGTGTGGACTGTGTTAGTCATACGCTAACGAAGTCGATTTGCATAGGCCGCACGTGCTAGGCTAGTCTCACCGCAAAAGGTTCCCTTTTCAGCCCCTTCCGCCCCCCCCCCCCCCCAGGGTTTTGTTTTGCACCTTTTCTACCCGCCTTTATCACCCGCTGACTACGTGCCGCGGCGGTGACTCTGGCCCGGTTTTGTGGAAACGGGGTCCTCACTCAGCTATGCTAACCAGCGCGGCACAAGAGCTTTCCCATTCCCCGACAATTTTCCGCGATTCCCGTATACCGATGTGATGTACTCACTCACCCCCAAACCGAGTTCCGCTGTTTCAGTGGGGTGCGATTACACTGTTGAGAAATTGATGCGGAAGTTTTAGAGATCCTTTTTTCTTGAAAGTTTTCTTTTTTTGAAACTTTCCAAAGAAAATTAGCCTATGCGGCGCGTTTAGAAATTTCCTCGACGAGTTTCAAAAGCGGAAGCTTGTTGGCGTCCGGACGCGGCTGACTAGTGTTATTCCGTCCTCTTGTTCCACCACTTCCACGCTGTCGACCCTCGGGGGGCCTCTATTGCTGCGTGAGTGCCCGCGACACGGCCGCCCCCGCTGCAGCTGCCGCAGCTGACGCAGCTGTCGCACTAATCAGCTGCAAGAAGCGACGCCCGATAAGCGCCACATGCACACATATCACCGCAAAACAAACACACACACACACATGTGTGTGTGTGCGGCCGGCCACGGCGCGGCCACGCGCTGCCACGCGCTGCCACGCGCGCAGCCACACGCGCAGCCACGCGGTGGCCACGCGCGGCCAGGCCAGCCCGACCAGCCGGCCCCAGACGCTGCCGGTGTTAAACTTGCATGTGTCTCGGGCGGTATATGAGTCTCGGCTGCATAACTCACGGGGGCCGCCGCCGCCGCTACGGCTCTCACCTGACGGGGCGGGGCCGGCCTGCCGTGCGGGGGCGTTACCCACCTCCGTGTGCGTGCGTGCGTGCGTGCGTGTGTGCGTGCGTGTGCTCACCGTGCCCTCCTCTGTCCTGTGCGCCCCCCTGTGTCAGGGGGGGGGGACCCCAGCCCTGTCCGGGCGGAGCGCGTGGTAGAATAGGAAAGAGATGAATAGGATAAGAATAGGGGATGGCGGTCGCATGCCCTGGCTGCTGGCGCGGGCTGTGGGGTGGTGGCGGGGCGGTAACGGAGAGCCGCTGCTGCCGCCGCCGCCGCCGCATTCCGGACACGTATGTGGCGTGCTAACACCGCCGGGCTGCGGATGGGAGCCGCACCACCGCCGCACAGCGGCCGCAGGGCGGGCTCCGCAGGGCGGGCCGGGCGCGGCGCGGCGCGGCGGACTCCCGACTGACCGCTGTCCCAACCCCCTCTCCCAGGTAAACTGGTTCAATGTGCGCTGTCTGCACAAAAATTCCATGGTCTCTCTGTCTGACACGCTCTCTCTCTCTTCTTTAACTCGCCGCTCTCTCTCTCTCTTACTATCTTTAAGCACTCCCCCCCCCCGCCCCCCCCCCCCCCCGGTACTCTGTCTCTCTCTCTCTCTCTGAGAAAGTCACCGTCGTAATTTTTCCTCTCTCTCTATTTCTGTCTCTCTCCGTCGCGCTCCTGTCGATACCAGCCACTCCACAATGCGCTGGCGGCGGCGGCGTCGGCGGCGGCGGCCGTGTGGTGGGCGTTGCCGCTGCACTGTCCGAGTGTCAAACCGCGGCGCCGTCGGTGAAGTCCAAGACCCCCCTGCGGCCTCCCTACGCCCCCCCCCCCCCCCCCCCCCCCCCCCCCCGCGGCCCCCCAACACCCACGACACGGAGAGAGGCGGCGAGAGGCGGCCCGCGTGACGGGCCCCGCCCAGCCCGGCCTCATGTAGATCGCGATGCCGCACGGCCGGCGCCGCGCCCCACCTGGACACGGTCGTGATGCGTGTCGGGCGTGCGTCGTGATGCGCCGCCCAGGCCTAATTCCCGTCGTGCGACCACCTGTGCGTGCGTGCGTGCGTGCGTGCGTGCGCGGCCCGTGTGCCCCGAATGACAGCTCGGGGCGTCTTCATCGGGGCCACCGTCATCACCATCAGCCACGACGCCCGCCCCCACCGTCATCATCAGTAGCATACCAGGGCGGCATCGTCTCGCGGGGGGTCAGGGGGCCACGGCGGGCACAGCGGCCCCCCTCGGGCCGCCAGGTCAAACCTCCGACACTACTGGAATGAGAGGCGAGTCTGTGGCGAGAAGCGACAGCTGCTGTGATGTACCTTCCAATATAAACGTGAATGGAGCGAGAGAGAGAGAGAGAGAGAGAGAGAGAGAGAGAGAGACGCGCATCCCTGGTATGTGTCTGTGTGTGTGTGTGTGTGTGTGTGTGTGTGTGTGTGTGTGTGAATGCGTGCGTGCGTGTTAGCACCAGATGTACAATGGTGGGCGACTGTCAGTGTTCCACTCAGACAAATGCAACATAGGGTTGACCTGGATCGAACTGCCCCTGCTTCTCCCCCCCCCCCTCTCTCTCTCTCTCTCTCTCTCTCTCTCTCTCTCTCTCTCTCTCTGACCAACGGCAAGCGTGTGCACCGGGGGCTGCCTACCGTTCCTGCCAACTAGCTGTAAATTAGTTGGCTGGCGTGCACGGTTGTGTCTGCAGGCAAAGTCTCGTTAGGACGATGGAAGGGAGGGAGCGGGATGGAGGGAGGGAGGGAGGGGAGGGAGGGGGAGGGAGGGGGAGGGAGGGGGAGAGGGAGGGGGGCTGTGTGGCAAGGGGTTAAAGTGGAAAAGGCGCAGTGCAGTCTCGCCGCGAACTCGTCAGACTTTGACTCCGTGGCGACTGTCATGGCCTGCAAATAGGCTCTGCAGGGGGTCCCCGGCCCTTTCTCCTCCCCTTCCTCCTCCTCCTCCTCCTCCTCCTCCTCCTCCTCCTCCTCCTCCTCCTCCTCCTCCTCTCCTCTTCTTCTTCTTCTTTATGTAGCGGTGTGAGTGTGTGCGTGTGTGTCGTGTCAGCCGATACAACGCCCCTCTAACAGGCTTTTGTTACGTTCTGTAATGACACGCCGCCGTGCAACTAACTGGCCACGATTGGGGCGGCCCAACGGCGGCGGTGCTGCGGCTGCGTGAGTGCGAGAGAGAGAGAACTCCCCGCACATTTTGACGTCGGCGGTGCGAGAGAGACGCACAGCGCATCCCCTCGGTCGGGCATCTCTCTTGCACTGCAGTCAGATGCGGCGTCTCTCTCTGTCTGGTGGCGTGCGTGTCATCGCGATGCCATACGCCCTCCTCATGGCAGCAGCAGCCTATAGACCCCATGGTGGCCCATGGCAGTCAGGTGTTGTGAATGGAGGCGATGAGTAGCCTTATTATTGTTATATCTGCGTGCCCGTGTGTGTGTGTGTGAGCGCCCCTCCACCCCGCCTGCGATGACGCCGGAAATAAAGCAATTCCCCCCCCCCCCGAGCCTTCCCTGCAGCAGCACCCTACGAGCTCTTCCCATAAGCTACTCCATTCAAAATTTACGTGACGTGTGTTCCTTTTCACATTACACTGTTGTATACAATTTTCTCAAATGCTATCTCCGGGCTCAAGTTTCTTAAAAACAGCTCCTCTTTACAGCAAAAAAATTGGGCGACGATCTTTTAGCTCTTTCAATGTCAGGTGTTCCAAAAACGGAAATTGGTGGCGGAG
The DNA here is from genome assembly GCA_026979955.1 of Megalurothrips usitatus. Taxonomy (NCBI): domain Eukaryota; kingdom Metazoa; phylum Arthropoda; class Insecta; order Thysanoptera; family Thripidae; genus Megalurothrips; species Megalurothrips usitatus. Next base: position 1,108,976 of record CM049604.1, on the reverse strand, counting down.
ATTATTTTGGTGGGCGGCGCATGCGGAGCGTGGCCCCGTCCACCGCCGCCAGAACACACGACGCCCCCCAGAAACGTCGGGCACGGAAGAGTGTTCCCGCGGCTGCTGCTGGCCGGGCTGTTCAGTGGGAAGCGCGCCCCGCGATATGCCCCTCTCTCTCTCTCTCTCACTCTCTCTCTCTCTCTCTCTCTCTCTCTTCGATCAAAGTAGAACACTCGCGCGTGTGTGTGTGTGAGTGTGTGCATGCGCCTCCCCGCTCGCCACACACCCCACGGCGCTCCGCCAGCCTCGCGCATTTCATACCGCTGTTCATTTGCCTTTCGCATCCAATCAGCGCGGGGCCCGGGGAGTGGATATCAGTCAGTTTTCTTCGTGTGTGGGCCGCCGGTGGGCCTCTGCCTGGCCTCTGCCTGGCCTCTGCCCGCTCTGCCGGGCCCCGCCGCCGGTCAGTCGGTCCGTGCGGTGGGCCGTGCCCCCCCCCCCCCCCCCCCCCACGCACGATGGCGTTTTAATTATCTTGTTTCAACGCTTGGCTTTCCGTTTCCCGCCCCGGTTCGCTCCAATGACGCTTTATGATCGGCCACGTCGGCGGCGGTCCTTCGTTAAACATATCACGCGGGAGTGCGAGAGAGACGGGTGCGCGGACCGCGGGTGCGAGCGGGACGGAGCGATGGTATCTCGCGGAGCTGCGGAGTTTCGGGCGGAATCGTGGCTGCAGAGCGTCGCTCTACCGACGGCGATCATCGGCAGCGGGGGGTAAAAAAGGGATTGGGGAAGAGAGATAGAGAGAGAGGATGGTGGGGGGGGGGAGAGAGAGAGGAAGTAGGATATACCTCCAGAACATCTCTCTCTCTCTCTCGCACTCTCACTCTCTCTCCCGCTCCCCCTCACACCACTTCAACTCCGTCTCAATTTTTTTCTTCACATTTTCCCCCATATTTTTATTTTTTGCCTTGCGTAAAAAGGGATGCAGGGGGAAAGATAAAAAGTTTATGCTTAATTAGAAGATCTTTCGAAGGCGGCGTCCGAAAAGAGGGAGCCATAGAGAACTATGATCACGGAATGTTCGAAAGAATTTTTTATTCGGTGTCATGCTATGCAAGGCCCGTACTTAAGAATTTTTCATAGTCGACTCTTCAGCTTTCTTCGGTGTTGTTTTTGCAGCGCGGTGGAGCCCAACGCGGACGGCCGCCGCCGCCGCAGCAGCAGCAGCAGCAGCAGCAGCCCTGCTCGGCTCACACCCCTTTCCCATCCACGTCACACCTTTGCGTTCAGGACTCGCCGCCGAGACCCTTCGCCTCTGCGCTGCTGCCTTGGCGTCCCCGACAAATGTACAGAGGCGCGCGGCGGGTGGGGCGCGAGGCGGGCACCTGCTGGGGGCGCCCGGGGCGAGAGGCAGCGGCGGCGGGGGGGCCGCGGGGGGCGGCGGGGGCCGCGGGGGGCGGCGGGGGCGCTGTGGAGATAAAGGAAGGGAGGAGAAGCGGCACGCCGCCACGCCGTGCCCCGCCTGGCTGCCGTGGAGCGCGCTGGAGCGTGGCGTGGCGTGCGGCGTGCCGCGTGGCAGAGCGAAGACACTTTCCCTCCATTTTCGAGAGCAGCAGCCATCGCTTCCGCGTTTCGAAGCGCTTCGCGGTCGCAATAGATCAAGCGACGCGGGCGAGAGAGAGAGAGAGAGAGAGAGAGAGAGAGAGAGAGAGAGAGCGAAGCCAGGCAGCGGGCCCCCGCCAGCGCCCCACAGGGGGAGCAGAGCGCTTGGAAGAGCACACGAGGAGAGCCTTGGGGGAGACAGGCACAGCCACCAGCGAGTGTGTGTGTGTGTGTGTGTGTGTGTGTGTGTGAGGCACTCGATACAAATGGCTTACAGGAGGCAAAGAGCACCCCTCAGCCATCCGTGCATGTGAAAACAAATCGCCACTCCCACACGCGCGCGCCTCTCGTCGTAGCCACCACGCGCCCACCGAAAAAAAAGGGTAAATAAAAATAACGGTAACAATAAAAATGGGAAATCAAATTGTCGGTGTACGCATAGTCCAATGCCAGTCACAGTTCGGAACCTATTTCAGGCTCTCCGCGGGCCAGATCCGGTCTGTGGCCACGGACATGGTCCTCTCTCTCTCTCTCTCTCTCTCTCTCTCTCTCTCTCTCTCTCTCTCTCTTCCACACTGCCCCCCCCCCCCTTTCGCTCTCCCTAGTTGTCCCCCTTCTGCGCCGCTCTCCAGGCGGACAAAGTTCAGCGGGAGGGAAGTTATTGTTCTCCTTTAAGAAAATTACAAGCACTCTTTTGCTTCTGTTCTATCGCGCCTCCCGTCGAGACACTGAAGAGAGGGGGGGAGGGGCTGGGAGAAATATATATATGTAGAGAGAGAGAGAGAGAGAGAGAGAGAGAGAAGGGGAAGGCCGCGCACTTCGCAGAGAGCAGAATTCTTTCAGCTAAAATCCTCCCGAGCAGAGTACTCGATGGATACTCTACGATTTTCCATTAATCAGTTGTGGTTTTTCTTTCATTTTTTTAAATATTAACCACCCGGCCCTTTCCCGCGTAAAGCGTCATATTTCCGCCGGCGGGTGCGGGGGAAGTGGTAAAAATAATAATGTTGTAAATTCCCCGGCTAATGCTGCTCCGTGTTGACCCATCTCGGCGTGCAGTGCAGCGGTGTGGCTGCCGGGACATGCGGCAGGGGTGGGCCGCCGCCGAGCCGCCGCCGAGCCGGGCGGGCTGCTAGATGGGGCGGAAGTACCCCTTCCGCCGGTCTTATCAGTATTTGCTCAGATCAGCCCGGCCGGGGCCCCCGCCCCCCCCCCCCAGCATCAGCCACGGAGTGTGCGGGGCTCCCGTGTGCACGCTGGGGAGCGTTGGCGGGTACAACTTGGCGGACCGAGTCACTGAAAAATTAAAGCGTCCGAATTTTCAGCGCCGGTCCGCGGGGTTTCTCGCCTCATCTCTGTCTCTCTGTCTCTCTCTCTCTCTCTCTCTCTCTCTGAGTGAAACCCACGACAGGGGCCGCGGCGCCGCGTCGTCCTGTCACAGAGCAGGAGGCAAGCATGCACGAGGGAGGCCCCCCCGCCGTCACTGAGCCGTGCGGCCGTCTTAAACCGTCCACACCACCCCGCGAACACGAGGCCTGAAATGTAGGCAACCAATAACACTTTCCGCCTGAGTACAGGCAAAAAGCGAGACATTGCCCACTCCCCCCCTCTCCCCCCATTTTAAGCTGCCCCCTGATCTGTTCGAATTGTACGGACGGACTCCCCACTTTCGTCGTCGCTAATTCTCTGAACTGGCCCGTGGTCCTCAGCCGCCCCCCCCCCCCCTCCACCACCACCGCATCGTCAGCATATCGTCTTGTCTCTCTCGCTCACAAAAAAGAAGAAGAAGAAGAGGTGTGCAGGTGCTGCGGCGTGTTGGCGGTGATTGTTTTCCGGAAGTGGGACAGGTCCTCTCTTCCGGATAAATCCCTCCCCCCCCCCCTCTCTCTCTCTCTCTCTCTCTCTCTCCCTCTCTCTCTGCAGGCGCCGAACAGCAGGTCCCATAGATAGGCGCCTCACCCTCGAAGCAGCAACCAACAAAAGGGACGAAAGAAAGAGGGACAAGCAGACAGACAGAGGGGGGAGAGGCAAGGAAAATCCCCCCCCCCCCTCTCTGTCTCCCTCTCTCTCTCTCGCACCCACTCACTCACTTTTTTCCGGAGTTACTTCACAGAAGTTTATCGTCTCCTCGAAACAACTGCTGCCCTCACAGTTGTCGTGATCGGGAGGCAGATGTACGGATAGGCGGCCCTCTGAGCGGGTGGGTGCCGCGCCGTGTCGTGCCGTGCCGCGCCGTGGCCGCGCCGTGTGCGCCCCGTGTTGCCTACCCACCGCAGCACCCTGCACGGACGACCGACGGAAACTTATATAGAATTTCTACATATATATATATATGTATATAATTTTTTTTCGGGGAGGATAAGATCGTCCCAAACCATAATGACCCTTCACCTCAACTGAAACACGTCCAGCCCAGCCAGCCTCCGTGGCCGGCCTCCTCTCATGTCAGAGAAGCATCCGGCGGGCCCCGTAATGAGCGGCTAGACGCCCCGAGCTTTTTCTCCTCACCCCGCTTCCCTCCCTCCCTCTCCTCCCTCCCTCTCCTCCCTCCCAGCTCGCCCCCCGCTCGTCGTCCCCCGGTGGAGCACACGGCAGGTCTATGGAGCGTGTAGAAAAAGCAATAGGGATGTAAATGGAGCAATGCCAGAGAATAAATAACAAGTGCACGGGGTAATTGCGGCATTTTTTTTTGTCTTACCCCCTTCCTCCCTCATCATCCGTTCCATTTCGTTGGTCTGTTTCGTCGGCCTCGGTTTCATCTCCGCCCGAAACTTCTTTTTATATAATTTTTTCGGTAGGGGTTGTATTTATTTCAATAATTTTAATTAATTAAAATGTTGTACCCCGTTTAGGGAAGCCACGCGCGTATCCGGGGGCGCTTCCGCAGGCCATCTACTCGCTAAAATTTTAAGTAAAAAAAAAACTGAAGAAAAAAATTATTAAAAAGTTCAACTTTAAAAAAAAAATATTTTTTCAATTTTCTGTAGTGACCACGAGGCCCGCGTCCTGTGTACTCTTCTCGGCGGCGGCAGAGGAGCCAAGCCGAGCCCCCCCCCCCCCCCCCCCCCCTCCCCCCCCCCCCCCCCCCCCCCCCCCCCCCCCCCCCCCCCCCCCCCCCGCGGCCCCCCGCGGCCCCCCGCGGCCCCGCCGTGACCTCTCCGTGCGCCGCCGCGCCGCCCCCATCGTGCCCGCGCCGAGTTCGGCGGTTACCGGGTGGCAGAGAAGGCCGCGGCTAACAGGTTCATTTGCCTGTGAATCAGGGCCCCGTGAACACGGTGCCGCCACGCCGCGCCACGCCGCGCCTCGCCCAGACCAACGTGCTAATTTCTCCATCCGCGGAGGGGAGCAAAACTTGCACAAGGAAGGAGGGTACGGGGGCAGCCGGGCCGCGGCGGCGGCGGCGAGGCGGCGGCCCGGCGAGCTGTCAGGCGCCCTGCACGCCATCGACGCCAGCGGAGGCCCGGAGGCGGCCTGGAGGCGCAGGCACCCCCCCGGAGGCTCCGGGCCGAGACCCCGGCGCCCCCCTCCAGGCCCCGCCGCACGACAGACTCTCAAAAATACTCACTCCTCTTGCTGCTCTCGGTATTTAAAAAAGATGAGAATTGTAATAAAAATCGCAAAGAAAGAGGTTTGAAGACTCTGATGTGCGCGGAGGAAGGGCTGGCTGGAGCAACACCGTCTTGCACCGGAGCTCGGTAGCCGCGTGGTTAGCGAGTCCGGCCGGCGAGCGGCTGGTCGATTGTTCAACTCTCTGTCGGTCCGTGCACTTTTTCTGTCGGCTCAGCTAAGACGACGGTGTGTAAAGTATAGGGGGCGCGCAGCGGTTACCATCGCGGCTCTGTGGCCGCATCGGTAGGGTGGCTGACCGGCCACCGGGGGATCGTGGGTTCGAGTCTGGCTAGTTCTTTAAAATTTTTCTTGTGTCTGCGCTTGGAAGACAGAGGGTAAAATATACTTCCGAACGTGGCGTCGGTATGGCTGTCTGAACGGCCGTGCGCGCTGCGTCACTGAGAGATGTAAGCGTTGGGTTTCAACTTGAAGATTCCCGCAGCACGGTCGGGCTTACCCCCGTTCCCGGGTCCGAGGTTCTCTCGGTCGCCCGGGGTTTCCGGCGGGGGGGCTCTGTGTCTACCAAGGAAACTTGGTTCGGAGACTCGGGTGTATGCTACGGGGGTACCTAGGGTTCGGTACCTTCGTTTTCGCTCCCTGTGAATCTGGCAGACGAGGACACGCCGTCGCGACTAGGGTTCGTCGTGAAGTACAGCAGCTTCGGCTGTGTACGATATAGGAAAGCCTACCTCCCCCCCAATCCGCTCGGGAGTGGCCGCAGTGCCACAGACCAACCAGCCAGTCGAAGGGAGTTGATTCCGGAAATCTGGCTGGCGGAGGGGGCTACATTGACCGTTGCGGAAGCGTGCCCCTGAAAAAGGCCGCTGCGTTGTGCCGGTGTCTTTGCGGCGGTCAATACCTGGTACACCGGTTCCCATTCGAACACCGAAGTTAAGCAGGAGGGTTCCAGGCGGAGGCCTGGGACGAGGTAGTGCCCACCCATTTTTGCAATTTTTTTCAAAGGCATGTCGCGCACCGTAAGTTTGCAGCGAGACTGTTGCCTCAGGAGCACACACGCTACATGCTGCACTCCGAGACACCCAGTGAGCCGCCGCTGCTGCAGTGGGGCTGCGGGGCCCCGCCACGGAGAGCTCACACAGGAAGTTCCCACATGGCGTGCCGCCGGGGCAGCGGGGGCCGCGGCCGGGGCCCACAGCAGCCTCAATAGACACTATTAGGAGCCCTTTGTGGACCTGTCTAGAGTTACGTGGCAGCAAATCAGTTATTGTTGAGAACACAACGGCATACGGCAGAGGGGGAGAGAGAGAGAGAGAGAGGGAGGCTGACGCAGCGTGCCGCCAAGGCAGGGGAGGGGGTGTGGCGAGGCGTGTGTGGGAGAGCAACAGACTAATAAATGGGCTGTGTGAGGAGCTGCAAAAACTGGACGCGCAGCGCGAAGGGGGCGCCGGGGCCGCCGGCCTACCGAACAATCCGAGCCGCCGGTAGCAGAGCAGGGGGTCACGAGTTATTTACCACGGGCACAGACACTCTAAGGGGAGATTTAAGAAAAAATACAATTTTTAAAATGGATAAACCTTTCTCGTCACAAGCGTTTATTCTTAAGTCTGGCGCTTGTTTGGCAAAGCATTAAAGACAGACGACCGTGAGGGGAACACCATTGGTCCACATTTAAATCCAAAGGTGGACTTTCCTGTCCCCGAAACACAATAAATTCTTCTGTTTATACATGTTTACATGTTTATTAACTTTTTTTTTGTGTGTGTCTATGTTGGTAGAGAGGGTATGAGGGGGGACGCGCGCCTCGCGTTGCGGTTTTCCGCTGATAGAGAGAGAGAGAGAGAAAGAGAGAGATGGGTGAGGGGGGGGGGGTGCTTTGCTCCAAATAGAGCCATCAGCCTGGCGACGACAATGGAGGCCGCGCACGATGGTTGTGCACGTTGTGGTGCTCCGCCTAGCCGAGGCCCCGTATCGCCGGAGCACCTCTCTCTCTCTCTCTCTCGCACCGCGCCACGCACGGTCACGCGGCCCCCTCCTGCTCGCACGTCGCTTCTAAACTCACGACCTAACAGTCCGGATGAAGCGTAAAGTAATGCCCCGATACGATCGGAACACGCATAACAAATTGGAGGGATTGGGTGTAGCACGGCACGGACCGGAGCGGACCCGGAGCGGACCCGGAGCGGACGCTTTTGGCGTACACACGGCGACGCTACCTGTCCGATTGTCATTCGGTACGGAGCCGCCGCCGTCCGACGCCGCCGTCCCGCGGCTGAGTTGGACATTCTCCGGTTATCGACCGGACAAAAGTCAACACCGATTTTCTCCGCAGCCGCCGCCGCGCAGAGCAGCCAAGGCACCCACATAAAAAAAATAACTGAAAGGGGGTGGGGGGTAAGGAGAAGAGGGAGAGAGAGAGAGAAAGAGAGAAAGAAAATTTTCGAATATGAATTTGGCACAGAAAAGGTACAAAAAGATGAGTCCTTTGAGAAAATTAGAGAGTGGCAGAGTGAGTGAGAGAATGGGAGAGAGAGAGAGAGAGAATTCTATTACAGTTTATTACAGTAATGGTACAAAAAGACCTATAAGTTCTACGAGAGAACCAGAGAGTGAGAGAAGGGGTGGGATAACGCAAAAAGGGCAATTCTCTCCTTAAAGAAAATAGAAAACCTATTTTTAAATTTTTTGTTGTAAATGTGCCGGAAGAGCAAAAGGTACAAGAATGGAACCGCGTGGGACAAGGTATAAGCGTTGTATAAGCCGCACGTCGTGACGGTATAGTTATGTTGGTGTCGTACAAGCAGGCCACGTTTCAGGCGACACATCTCTCCGGCTGTGCAGTGAGTGCGAGTGAGACAGAGAGAGAGAGAGATAGCGGTGGTGTCGGCCGCGACGACCATGTCGACACCTCAGAGCGGCCCTCTCTCTCTCTCTCTCTGTCTCGCTCGATGCGGCTATATAGAAGGCTGCCGCTGGCTGCACCCGGGCAGGTGAGTGAACAGTAAACACGGTTGAGGACGGGCCGGACACTTGGCCGCACCTCCGTGGGCGCGCAGCAACGCAGCCACGCAGCCACAGAGCTGGCATGGCATGCGGACAGCCCAGCCGGCACGAGCAGTTCACAAGTTTCACTTTCCCGCTCAGCGGTAAATTTCGTCTTCGTAATAAAATTGATTTCTTCAAATTTTTAAAAAATGGTATTTTTTTTTTCGTTGCTGCTGCCTTCTTGCTAACCCAAAAAAAATCCTGTAAAGAAGCACCTGTCAGGCCACTTTTTTAAAATAGGCATGAAGCTGCTCGTGAGACCTAAAAGTAATTTTTGTAATAAAAGCAGCTGCAGGGGCTTCTCTCAGTGCCCCTCTCTCGCTGCAGCTTCTTGCTGCTCCAGGGGTGCCCCGCTGCGCTGGGCGGCGAGGCGAGGCGAGGCGCGCTGCCGTGCCGTTTTTGCCGCGCCTTGCCGGACGTATACTCGTCCTTCCGTTTCGTCGGCCCTGTCGGACATCTCCATCGGGCCCCGCGCGGCTCCGGGCGCCGCCGCCGCCGCTGCGACACGGCGGCACCGGGAGGCGGTCGCCACGCCCGAACGGAAATTGTCCACAGGGCGTTCCAGCAGCAGCAGCAGCGAACGACGACTGAAGAATGCGTGAGAGAGACAGACAGAGACAGGGCAGCGAGAGAGACAGAGAGAGGGAGAGAGCGGGAGCAGGGGACTGACGACAGAAGTTAGCTGACCTTTCGACCCCCCGAGTACAGTGTAAAGAGGGCTCGTGAGGACATTCTCGGCAAGTGTTTGAAGCAAGTTGGGCAAGAGGGCCGGCCGGGCGCTCCCAACAAGAGCTCCCCCCGCCCCGCCCCTCTCTGGGGCTGGGCCCATGCAGTCCTCGCGGCGGTGCCCCCTCTCAAAACTAACTTGTTCTTCTTTTCTCCCAGTTCAAAGGCTCCGCGGCCGCGGCCCCGCCCGCCCCGTACGTGTGTCATGAGGGGCCACGAAATTGTGGCGCGATCCTTATTTTGTGCGGGGCGTAGCCGCCTAGCACGCCCCCCCCCCCCCCCCCCACCACCACCACTTGAGGAACACCGCAGCGCAATACACGGCGGCCCGCGCAGCCCTCATCAAAACTTGACGACAGAATCGGAGAGTGCGCGGAGCCGGACAGACCGTGGGAAATCTACCGTCGGCTATGAAAACATAAGATGAACCAAAAACCCTTCAGATTTTTGTTAGTGTTTTTTTTTCTAAATTATTTCCAGCCACTCACCCTTCGGACCCAAAAACTGCTTCTCATATTGTTTTTTGTCGTGGACAGTACTTGAGACTTGATCTTTCGCGGCGTCTCAAGCGGCGTCAGTTACGGTATAAGGCCGTCGGGAGAAAAATGGTAAAAGTTGTCGGTGTGGCTGAGGGCGTAACAGGCGCGGGTTAGCGGTGGAGGGCAGCAGGGCGGGCTCATAGATCGAGTGTAGCACCTCTGTAAGGTAATGCGATTTGAGCAGGGTGGAGACGGAGAGAGAGAGAGGTGAGGAGGGGGGGGGGAGGAAAGGAGAGAGTCAGGGGTAGTAAGAGAGAGGGAGGGAGAAGGGGAGGTTCCCTTATGGAACGGCCCTCGCTTATTATTTCCCAGCGGCCGCGCGCGGTAACTCGCCTTATCTCCAGTCGTTTAAAACCTCTTCCTTCCTCCTTCCTCTCCCCCCTCCCCTTCCCGCCCCTGTTTCTCGTACCGGGCGGGCCCCCACCGCGCGCGCGCACACGGGAAACGTTATTCCCCCCGACCGACAAATTTTCGCGGCCCGGAGGGGGCTAATTTCGGAGGACTGCGCTCGCGGCGGGGCGCTGGCGACGCGGGGCCCCTGCCAGCGCCTGCCAGCGCCGGGGTAGGCCGGCCCGCACGACACCCGCGCGCGCGAACAACCAAAAATATGTCTTATTCGATGTAAAATATTCAGAGCAAAGCAAACGTTCGACGCGAGTGAAAATGGAGACAGTCTGGTGATTGTAAGGAGGCTCGAGGCGCACACTAAGCCTAGAAAACAGTTGCGGGGGGAAAAAAGGAGAAAAACAGCGGGGCAATCGCAGAGCGGCGCAAGAGCTTTGCGGGGACTAGCAGGAGCAGCTCGAGAGGCGGCTGTCTGTTCTGAGAGTCACGGGAGACGGGGGCCCCGCAGAGTGGTCAATCTGTGGTCACAGGAGGAGAGGAGGAGGAGGGGAGGAGGCGAGGGAGGGGAGGGACGACGGCAGGTGTCTCGCGAAACCGGTCACTCGTCTACAGCGAAAAAACAAATCCGAACGAGTAAGAGAGAGAGGGCAGATAAGGGGCAGTGCTTCCTGCTGGACCCCGTTCATCCCGCGGCCTCTGGCGGCCTGTGGCGGCCTGTGGCGGCCTGTGGCGGCCTGTGGCGCGCGGCCCTACACACATCCTGCCGTATCAGTCGTTATATACACTCGCCGGTTATTTTCGCCCCGTCCTGCGTATAAAGTAGTGCAGTGCAGAGCGGCGGCGGCGCCGCCGCGAGGGCCGCAGGAAACCGAAACCGGTCGTCGCGGAGTTTTCTGTGTATACTGCGGCCGGCCGCTATATAAACCGCTGCCGCCGTGTGCTGCGGCCGCTGGCAAATATTTCAGACTATCTCACTTTATTTTTTCAGTTTTATTGTTGTTTGTGTAGAAAATGATATTGGCAGTTATGCCTCACACCGGGAACTGCGACGCGTAGTGTAAGGTCTAACGCGGGGAGTTGTGATTTAAAAAAATAAAAAAATCTTCTGACGGTAATGGTTTGGACACACATAATTAAATCTAACTTGCGCCCGCCGTTTGTGGCTCTTTGTTTTGCCGCTCTCGCATTTGCACACACACACACACACACGACGACGTGAGGACGTCCCTAATGCCCCCGGGGCGCGTGTTGGCCCCAGGCGGCCCCGCGTGAACAAAACATGACAAACACATTATCGACATCAATTGATTACCCACCGCCTCGCTGCGACTCCTTGACGCATGATCGATCGGTTAATTAAGGCCTCTCGTCTCCCTCCCTCTCTCTCTCTCCCCCCGCCTTCTCTCTGTCTACTGCCACGTCTCTCTCGCACTCACATACACAAGCGCACCGCACGGCGCATTCCCATTGTCACATCCTAGCAGATCACGGATTCGTCTCTGCCGCCTCGCGCCCTCGAGTCCTCAACAGGTTCGGGAACCGCAGCAGCCGCTACGGCCGCCACACCCCGCAAAACAAATCCCACCAGTTTCCTTTTATCGGTCCAGGTCGGTGCATGTGCGAGAGAGAGAGAGAGAGAGAGAGAGAGAGAGAGAAAGAGAAAGAAATGCCCATCGCTGATCCTTACTCACCCACAGACGCGCCTCGTTTTATAATTTACCATTACTATTTATGTGCCGCTTTTGTCACTAAATGGTACTAAATTATTGTCGTGGCGGAGATATGGATGGGGGAAGGAGACAGAACGAGAGAGAGAGAGAGACTTAGGGACGAGACGAGCTGCAAGATGGATGAGGTCAAGCAGTCCGATGCTGGTAATATGAGTAGAGATACCCGTGTCCGATTGGGGCAGCGGGCTCGAAGCCTCCAGCAGCTCTCCTGCAGGGCCTGGAGGCAGCGGCCGAGCCGGCGGGCCCCTCCTGCTGGACCACCTCCTTCACCTTCTCCTGCCTTTTTTTTTCGTTTTGCAAAATGCAGTGCGCGTTGGGGTGCGGCTGGCGAGGGGTTGAGGGTCGTCCTCCCGCACGGCTGTGGGGCCACGGCTGTGGGGCCACAGCTATGAGGACATGGGTGAGAGGCTGACTTTGTGAGTCCACGGCTGTGGGGCCACGGCTGTGGGGCCACGGCTGTGGGCCTGCTGTGAGCCCACACGGCGGGGCTGCCGCGGCGTGGCGCAGTGCGGGGGTACGGCACTGGCCATCTGCAAGTGTTTAAATTAACTTGTGCATAAAACATGACGCCGCCGCCGCCTCGCCAGAAGGGGGCGGTCAGATGGAGTGCAGTTGCTGCAGGGGCAGGTCGGGGAAAGAAGTCTTGCTTCACGTCGCATTGACACAGCGAGGACCGCGGACAGGGGCGAGACCGGGAGGGGGGAGGGGGGGGGGCCTACCGCTCCGGCTCATTCGTCTCTCTTTATATGCCTTTTCATCGCCCCCCCCCCCCTCCCCTCAAGATTCCTATTCAGTATTATTTTATTTCCTCGGGAAAAGTCCAATGGTGGTGTCGCTTGCGGGGTTCCGCCGCACGCCCCCCCCCCCCCTCCCGTCATTCCCAGTCGGGGAATTATCCCATTCCGCGTTATTTAGCCAGGAATAAAAAAAATTAAGTAGGATGAGAGAAAGGGAGAGGGTGCGGTGTGGGGTGCTGGTGGGGGGGGGGGGCACGTATTGAGGTAGAGAGAGGGGGCGGGGCAGACAGAGACAGAGGGGCGGAGGGCCTGGGCGCACCCAGCAGTCCATTGATTCCCGCGGCAGCAGGCGCGTCCCTAAAGCGTTCCCGGCTCACGTCACCATCTGCGAAAAAAAGTTTAAAAAGGGAAGGAAGTCCCGCAGCGGTATGAGAAATCGGGGCGCAGCTGCAGCGGGGCCCGGGCCACTCTGGGTGTCGGCCATACACTCTTCCGTCCGCTGATAAGACGGTATCGCACCGTCCGGGGACGACAGCTCAGTCGGTGATTGGCCGGCGACGGGGGCTCGTCCGCACTGCGCCCGGCCGGGCAGCCAATGAGCGCGCTGGCCGTGCAGGGAATGACGTATCCGCCCCCCCCCCCCCCCCGCAGAGCGTCTCGGCGACTGCCTTTTGGACTGCCAGGCGGCGGCAGGACTGCGGGGCTGGCCACCCCGGGCTAGACAGACATCCCTGCCCGGCCCGGCGCTGCCCCCAGGCGGTACCGGCTCTCTCTCTCTCTCTCTCTCTCTCTCTCTCTCTCTCTCTCTCTCTCTCTCTCTCCTCTCTCCAGTACCCTGAGCCCGCGCCGTGTTTCTCCAGCGGGCTGGACAGCCGTTCGACAGCCGCCGGACAGCCTCTGGACAAGCCTTCGGCCCGGAACCCCCGACTGTCATCCCGTCCATGGTTTATGGTCACGACCCGGCAGTGGCCGCCCTCATCCGCGGCCTTCCAGAAGTGTTTTACAACGGTCCGAGGCTGCGCTGCGGGCACCTCCAAGCAAGGCTGAGCAAGGCGGGCAGGTCAGGTTAGGTAAGGTGCCCAGAGCTTATTGTTGTTATTGTTATTTTGTTGATTATTTTGCAGAGTGTTGCAAATTACGGCGCTCCCCTTTACTCGCATTGTAATTTTTCTCTAACTGGCGCCGCAGTGCCGGGTTACGACGGCGCAGAGCGCGTTTCGGCAACCGAAGCGGGGCGCCGCGGGCCGCGTCGCTCCGAAACACCGCCGTCTATCTCGCTCGCACCAGCGCGGCAACGCCCGTCAGGCGCGACAGAGACGGAGCTACAATAGTTGGGAATTATCTGCTCCGCGGGCACCGCTCCACCACCGCCAGTCGACTGGCAGCCAGTGACGAGTCGAAGGCGAAGCCGCAAGCCGCGGCAGTAAATCCGTCGATCGGACTCCAATCAGACTTACCGGCCTTGGCGGGGCCGCCGCCGCCGCCGCCGCAGAGGTGTGGTAAAACACACGGCGCTGCTGCCCGGGGCGGCGAACAGAGCGCGGCCCGCCAGCCACGGCGGAGATTGTAACACGTCCCACACACACACACACACACACACACACACACACACACACACACACACACACACACACACACAGGAGAGCGCCTGCGGACGCCGGGGTAGGCCTGCCCGCACCACACGCCTGCGCGGCGGGCCGGCCGGCTGAGAGGGAGTGAGAGAGGCAGATAGGGGAGAGAGAGGGAGAGATGGGAGTGAGAGAGACCGACAGAGAGGACGCCGAGAGAGACTGCGGGAGACCTGGAGTCCTATGGCATGTGCAGTCCTTTCATTTTTCCCCCGTAAATGGCGTCACACACACACAGCAACACACACACACACGCGCACGTCTCCAGAAACGGCGATGCTGGCCTGATTACAGCGCCGTAAACGCGTTCTATCGCCGCAATCGTTATTAGTTTTACAATGACAAGGTCGTTCCCCGTTTCCCTGCGCCGCGCGGAACGTTTTCTCTCTCTCTCTCTCTCTCTCTCTCTCTCTCTCTCTGAGACAGCAGAGGCGAGGCGGCGCCCCTATGCTCTCGGACACTGTGCAGCAGCCGTAGCAGCCGCACTACACTAAAACAGGGACCAATTTTACGACGTGTTGTTGGAAACACATTCCAGCATTTCCAGACCCGCAGTGGGAATAAAATTCAAGAAGAGCTATTTGTGTGTGTGTGTGTGCACCTTGCATGTACGCCGTACGTGTGTGTGTGTGTTTTGTTAACCGCAGCCTGTCTTCGCGTGTAAGAAACGGGGCAGACAAACGCAAGAGATTAGTAAGTCTGTGAGAGAAACTCGGCGCCGTCATGCAGGGCAAACATGATGTGGGAGGCGAACGCAGCCCGCCACAGGCTCGGCTCAGCAGCGCTCAGCAGCGCTCAGCAGCGCTCAGCAGCAATTTGTATCGCGAGCACCAGCGGAGCGGTGGCGGGGGCGTTCCCTTAAGCAGCAGCCAAGGTCAGGCCGGGCCGTGGGGAAGACGTTCGGTGCCTTTATTCCTGTCCATGTACAGGAGCAGAAGAGTTTCTCTTACAATTTACATTTTATGATTTTCCTCTCGCTTTTATTTTGTGTATTTACGTGTGTTCACGCCCCCGATCGCACATCACCCGGATCGCAGCGCGGCAGCAGGGTCCCGTCCTCTCCCTCTTCCTCCTCTCCCCTCCTCCTCCTCCTCCCCTCCCTCTCACCCTTCCCCTCCCCCGTCTCGCCCGGATACGGCGACAATGAGAGGCGATTAACGTCCGTATGCGGCTTCCAGTCCGCTCAATGGAATTCCACGGCGCGACGCGCCACAACAGTGGCTATGAGCCGCGAGGGAGAGCGAGAGAGAGAGTGTGCGAGGGGACGGGGGAGAGGAAGAGAGACGGGGCGAGAGAATCGTCATACCTCCTCCTTCCCTTCTGTGAACGACCAATTAATTTAATGACGGATTTCGGGGAAGAGCTCTGCGAGGAGGGGAAGAGGGGAGAGAGGAGGGGAGGGGAGGGGAGGGGGTAGCCGGTGGCGATGTGACGAATGCACCCGTCGGGGCATACTGCGCCAACCGATACTATGTGTGTAATGGCCGAGCGTACACACACACACACACACACACACACACATGGGGCCCTGCATTCATGCGCGAAGCGCCGTATGGGACAAGAGCCATCCGCTCATAGAGATATATGTAGTACAGAGTGTTTTGGTTTCGCAATATGTGGCGCGTGATGCGTCTCTCTCTCTCTCTCTCTCTCCGCATGCAAAAGCGCATACCATAACTCCCCACTTGACTTTTGTCTCCACGTCGTGGGAAAATGTTTGGAAGGGCTGCCCCGGCGCCCCGGCGGCGGCGGGAGAGCTGCGGGAGGGAGGAGGACACAAAACGAAATGACGCCGGTAACAGTGGGTGGGAGTGAGAGGGGTATGGACGGACGGTGGTGTGTGTGTACACTCATATACAAATGACAGTGCGACACACACAGTCATTAGTCTCATGAGGAGAGCGGGGCCTCAGCATCCGCCCCTCCCCTCCCTCCCTCCCTCTCCCACTCGCGTTGACGGGGCTCGCAGATATGTGCAGGCCTCCCCCCTGGCCGCAGTGCAGGGGAGGCCTGGCACAGCCGCTGTGGCCTCATCGGTCCCTCCCCTCTCTTTCCTCTCCCCCCGAGTCCCAACCGCCTCCTTAGTTTCGTGAGCTTGAAATGTTTTTCAAAAAAAAAAATAACGGCCAGAGTTATTTTTCAAAAAGAGATTTAATACTTTTCTCATTTTTTAAAAATCTTTTAATCCCTCCAAGTTTTGGCGTCGTACGCTGCTCCTGATGTGGTAAAGGTTTGGGGTCCGCTCCTGCTGTTTGGTGGCCACAACACGGTCTTGGTTCTCGCCACAAAACGTCGCCACAAGGTCACCGAGTCGGCGGCTGCCACTCGCGGCGTTCGAGCTTCAACTCCAACTCTCGTTAGTTTGTGCGCGAAGCTCTCGCCTCCCGCGAGGAGCGGCGACGCCGACCCGCGAACCGAAAAGAGCGGTAAAAGTTGATTACTTCTCGTCGTAACGGTCTATAAACGAACGGCGCGTCCCCGCCGCAAGAGAGTATGACAATGTCAGGTGGAATGGCACCCCGCCTTCTCTCTGCGCCTACGCAACTCACAAACGCAAAAAAAATAAAACAGTTAAAAAAACATTCTTTATCTCTTCTGGACAGATCCATAGGTCTTGAAGCAGACAAAAGTCTGAACGCCAGAATAATCTTTTCTCGAGCTTCTTCTCCCGCAAGCGTCCGAAACACATCCACCCGTTTCGGAAGTATTCGTCAGACCCTGCATTCTGAACCGAGTCAGAAGAAAAAGTGGAGTATCGGCGAGTATCGAACCTCGGAACATTCACTCCTCGACCCTTCTGCTAGCCCACCGGGCCACCGCGCCAGTCACGCTCACCAAGCGTCATGCGGCCGGCTTCCCCGGCACCCGCGGCTGGCGAAGAAACTTCGATAAATAATTTAGGAAAAAATTAAAAGATCGCCGAGCGAAATGCGGGCAAACGTACAACTGTACTCGTAATCGAGTACGTCGAGTTAGCGGGCCGTCCTAAGCATGGCTAGCTCGCTAATTAATGTACCCAGGCGACCCACTTCTTGTGCGTCTGTGTGCACACACACACACACACACACACACACACTGTCTACATCATATTACTCTTTTTTCAGGAGGGAGGGGGGGCGCATCTCTCTCATTTCTCCACTTCTATATTTTTTCATCTCCGCTCGCTCAGAGAGTGTAGGTGTGGGTGTGTATATGTGAGTGTATAGTAGTAGCGCTTCCAGAAGAGGATTAAAAGAAATGAAATTAGCCCAGGCTTGCTGGCCCCGCGGCTGTATTACGTCACGTGAAGTGCGAGAGGGAGGGACAGGGAGAGAGCGAGAGAGCGAGAGAGAGAAAGAGCATGTCAAGCGAACATGGAGGAGTCTTGTGTAACTCTGCGCGCAAAGGAGTGTGCGACTCCTGGTTTGCACCTGCAGTGGTCCGGGTTCCTGGCAGGCCCAGCAGGCGCACAGGCCTCTCTCTCTCTCTGTCTCTCTCTCAGTCTTTCTCTCTCAGACTCCCAGCGCCCTTTGACGAGGCGCGCTGTGTGTGTGTGTGTGGTTGTGGTCACGGCCGTTGTCCGCCCCCCGTGCCGCCCGTGACCCCGGCGTGTCCCTCAGCAGAGGGGATCGTGCCCAATTGACCGCTGTGGTCAGTGGCGGGCCAATTGCGTTAACTAATCCGGATGAGGGGGCGGGGGGGGGGGGGCAGCAGGCGCCTGCTGTCCGCGGGGGGTCCGTAACAAAATGACCCCGGGGTGGTCCCGGTGCGTAATCATCGCTGGCGTCGCATAGGCGCCACCGGCGCCATCGGCTGGCGCCACGTGTGTGTGTGTGTGTGTGTGTGTGCGTGTGTGTGTGTGTGTGTGGAGGTCGGGGGTGGCCGCTGCGGCCGCGGCTCAGAGGCCGACGCTAGTCTAGACCACGACGGTAAAGACGTTCATAGACGTCTGGAGCGGCTGCACCGGGGGCGCACGGCCGTCCCGCACCGTCGCTCCGTGGCCGCGTGGTTAGCGAGTATGGTCGGTGAGGCGGCTGGTCGTGGGTTCGACTCTCTGCCGGTCCGTCCAATGTATGTGTCAGCTTGGCTAGGACAGTGGCCTGGGACGAGGGAGCGGCCGACAATTTTTGTAATTTCTTTTTCTAAAGCTTCCACAGGAGCGCACTTACGTAAAACTCAAACATTTCCTCGTTTTATGGAAGTGTTTCCTCCCGGCAGCGCCGGGGCCGGCCTGGCCGGTGGCCGGGCCTTACAAGCCGCTGCGCCGCTTCGCTCCCGATTCGTCGCGGCTTCGAATCCCGGCCGCCGCCGCGCCCGGCTTTGTTGCAGCAGTAAAGCCCCTCATTACTCGCAATATTTGCGTGCGCCGGTCCCGCCGGTGAAGGGGGGGGGGGCCTCCGGACCCCACCTGTTGCCGGAGCGCGGGGCCCCCTGCGGGGTAACTGCCCCCCGCGGCGCTGTGAGATACGGGGCGCTCGCGCGGCCCGCGGCGGCTGACACGGCAGACAGAAGACAGGCCGACAGACCGGCAGACAGACAGACAGACAGACAGACAGACAGACAGACAGACAGACGAGGTAGTTCCTCCAGGAGGGCGGCCGATCGACTTTTCCAGGAATACATCCGTAGCGGCGCGGCAGCGCAAATACACCTCAGCGACCTGCACCGCCGCCGCAGCGAGTCCATACACTGGCAGGGAGCTGTAGGTACTGTACTTACTTGACACTGGAAAAAATGTCTCATCCATAATACACTGTTAATTTTGGGGGAGGGGGAGGAGGAGGAGGAGGAGGAGGAGGAGGAGGAGGAGGAGGAGGAGGAGGAGGAGGAGGAGGAGGAGGAGGAGGAGGAGGAGGAGGAGGAGGAGGAGGAGGAGGAGGGTTCCCCGTGTGCAGCGACGCCCGCGCAGACGTGTAAATGGCTGTCACCGCCCCGGACGGACACCCGACCGACACCCGACACCGCCCGACCTATAAGGTGTCAGGAGGCTGAGGTGTCGGCGGACACCCCGTGGGGGGGAAAAATGGTGTGCTGGATAACTGCTTTTTAACGTTTTGTATGTAGGCGCTTAGGCAATAATTCCAATCTTTATATTCTTACTATTTTTTAATGTTTAAAAATTATTTTTTTACGTTTGCTGAGTACGCCAACGACGGAGTGCGCCACTGCGCACCGCGGAGACAGCAGTGGGGGGACAGAGACGGCGATATATTATTATTGTTCATTGCATCGGAGAGCAGTGGACGGCAATGATAACTCCATCAGATTGACAAGCAGTTAAACGGATTCAGGTCCAAGCGGCCCCTTGGTGCTCTGCGTGTGTGTGCGTGTGTTCGGGGACAGCCTCTCTGTTTGTCTCTCTGCCAAGGTAACACAGTCCCTGCAGGTATCCGCACGCGATATCCTACGATACGGTAGCCGTTACTTATATTCTTGTCTCGCCGTAAAAGAGCGACGCTCGCAGCCACTTTTCAAGTGCCGGTACCGCTGCTGCCCGCGGCTTCGGCAGGTGTGCCTATTCAGCACAGACAGCGCCCCCCGAAAGAAATAGGTTTCGAATCGGAGGGAAGTTACACGAGACACCTGTGAAAACGTTCCGCGACCTCTGTAAGCACTGCTGCAGATCATAAAAACGTGCGAATATATAGGGGGGGGGGGGGAGGCGTGCAAGGCTGGAGCAGCGGCAATTTGAACGGCCTTTTTCCTGCCCCCTCCCAGCCTCTCTCCCTCCCTACCACCGCTGCTACCGGGTGTTCTTGTGCCAGGACATTAAAACAAGCTGCTGCAGCGCCGCGCGGCCCCCGCGGGCCGTACATCACATATAGCGCCCCTTTTTCTATCTCCCTCCCCACCCCTTCTCTCTCTCTCTCTCTCTCTCTCTCGAACACACACGCGCGAACACAATCACACACACACACACACACACACACACGCGCGCGCACCGTTTTATGGGAGCACCATCGTCGGCCCGAAATCAGGTGGCCACGCCTGACGATAGAGGGCGCCCCCTCCCACCTTCCACCCCACCTCCTCCGACAGACCAATTTCCACGACGTAATACGAGCAGAACGCCGCGTAGTAAAACACAATTTCCGCGGATAAATATTCGCCGCAGTCTCTTCCCTGCCCGGCAGCCGCGCTCTCTCTCTCTCTCTCTCTCTCTCTCTCTCTCTCTCTCTCTCTCTCTCTCTCTCTCTCTGAAATTAGGTGTGTTTGCTACTTTGGCTTTCGCTTAGGTGAAGGTAATTTTCGAAACGCTCAAGCTCTATTCTCTGTCTGTTTGCCTCGCTCTGCCACTCCCCCCACCCCCTCTCCTCCGCCCTCCTCTCAGCGAGAGAGAGAGAGAGAGAGAGAGAGGACCTCAGGGCCAGCCGCAAAAACCGCCGGCGGACTAGTCGGCCCTGCGTCCCCGCGGCCCCCAGCCCAGAGCGGCGGGGCTAGGCACCTGACGGACCTGCCCGACCCGCACTTCCGCTCTTAACGAGGCTGCCCCCCCCCCCTCTTCCCCCCCGACCACAGAGACGGTCACTAACGGCCCCACCCCGGCGGCACCCGCTGCTGCCGCTGCTGCCGCTGCTGCCACCACTGAGACCGCCCCGGCGGCACGGGAATTTGCACGAGAGTCGCACTGCATCGCTTTCTCGAGCTGCGTACGCGGTGGCAGCTTGCGACTGCAGCGGCTGTGGCAGCTGTGGCAGCTGCCGCCTCCGACGCGCCTGTCCTCCCCGCTGCTGTCACCAGCGTCGGCAAGAACGCCACGCTGCGCTACGCCACGGCAGAGGGGGGGGGGCACCGCGGGTCCGCCCCTGCCATCACGTATGGCGCCTAGCAGACGACGTGCCCTGCGCGCCGCGTGGACGCTGTCCCCTGCCGCCGCTCTCTCTCTCTCTCTCTCACTCCCTCCCTCCCTCTCGCTCGCACTCCCTCCCGGTCATGAGCATGTTGGTCACGTGGCGCGGCAACGGCTCCATTCAACTTGTAATCCGTGAAGAACACACTGCCCCTGTTTCTCCCTCCCCTCCCCCGACTCACTCACTCTCTCTCCCTTCCTCTCGGACCCTCCTCTCCTACCCCCTTTCCCTCTCTCTCTCACACACACACCGTAATGTTTCCATTACGTGCGACAAATTTCGGACAGAGAGGAGGTTCCGGGGATTGAACAGACGTCCTCCTCAAAACTTGGTTTAGATTTTGTCAAAAGCTGACAGCGCCTCGTCGCTCCTTCTCTCTCTCTCTCTCTCTCTCTCTCTCTCCGGGGGCAGGCAG
The DNA here is from genome assembly GCA_026979955.1 of Megalurothrips usitatus. Lineage (NCBI taxonomy): Eukaryota > Metazoa > Arthropoda > Insecta > Thysanoptera > Thripidae > Megalurothrips > Megalurothrips usitatus. Next base: position 1,087,827 of record CM049604.1, on the reverse strand, counting down.
GCAGGCTCTTGTCGTCGCTCAGGTGCAGAAACCGAAGCCGGTCCACCCCCGTGGGGGGGGGGGGGGGGGGGGGGGCTGGGGGACGGAAGCCCCCCTGTGACGACCCCCCGCGACGCTGCCAGCGTCGCGTGCACGAGACACACAAAGTTTGTCGTCCTCCACCACTCATGCACTGCGGGCCTCCCGAGACACGCAGCGACCTTATAAACACTACCGCCAACCTGGTCGCGTACAAATATAAATTACATTTCGTGGAGAAAAAAAATCGGTTTAGAATATTTTTTTGAGGAAGTTTGAAAATGTTTGGTCGGATCTATAATTTGAGATTTGATCCGTACAGGTTCAGTAGCTGTGTCAACTCTAGGCAAAATAAAAACTTTAATGATGTGGTTGTTGCTAGAGGTTCCGTGCTGAGCGGGCTGAGGGGCTGCAGCTCCCCCCGTGCGAGGCGAGGTCTCAATCATCCCCCCTCACCCATCCGTCAGAGGGACTGACTACCTGGCTTTGCCCGGCCGCGCCCGGAGCCGCCGCCCTCACAATAGGGGATTCCGGTCGCCGCGGCTCTCACCACGCAATCCCTGCCGGCGTGGATATCCTCCTTCTCTCTCTATCCTTCTTCTTCTTCTTCTTCCCCTTCCGCCCGCCTGCCAGACGAGTTGCCCTCCATTCTGTTCCGTACACCCATATTTGTATTTTCTCTTTTCGGGGGAGGAATGTTTTGGCGTCTGAGATGGACGGACGGATGGAGTAGTGATGTTGACGTGACTGCGGCACTAGCGGGCGCGCCATATGTAGCTACGGTCACACACACACACACACACTACCAACCAATTAAACCTCCCGGATCGAATTCAATGGGCAAAGGGTCGAGAGCAGCACACCAGCGCGGCCCGGCCGGCCCGAAAGCGGACGAGACGGGACGAGTTTGATGGATTGTTGTTATTTGTACGGGGGGCTACGTGGGAACCCAGCCGGGGCCGTGCTGCCTCCGACCTGACCTATGCCTGATCCCAGCGAGCCAAGGGCTCTCCTCTGCGACACAACGTCGCGCGCCAAAGTCACAAGAAGAAAAAGAAAGGGGGGATTTAATGAAAAGGGCATTTAACAAGCACTTGCACTGCAAAAAAAAAGTATACTCGAACAAATTGGTTGTGATAATTTTCAGGGCCAATCGGTTTGCCTTAATTTTTGTCTTTCTAAAATTTGGAATGTAGGATTTCATAAGTTATCGGGGGCTATCCGTTATGATTAGCATACTGTATAAAACATAATTAAAGACAGCTTCAGAAAAAATTACGTAGGCTGGGAGATTTTTTTGTTTTTGAAAACTTTGGAAAATGGTGATGAAAACTTTTTTTTAGCAGTATAATTTTGCGGGACAAAACTGTCTCGGAGGTGCGATTGTTCTTGGTGCTCTCGGGCGGGGCGCTCGTCCCGTCGGCTCCCCGACCAGGTACAGCGGCGGCGCAGCACAGTCCTTTATTCGCCCTCAGGGCGCATCCGCCATCCCGCCGCAGGTCGCCGCCGCCGCCGCCGCCGCCCCGAACGAACCTAACGCAAACCATTCAGAGCGTTTCCACGGCACGCGGAGATGGGAGTTTTGCAGCGCTCGTCTGAAAGGGGCGGGAGTTTGGGGGGGCCGTACGGGTTGCATAACGATGCCTGCAGCGGGGCCCGGCCGGCTCCGGCGAGCTCCGGGGTCCTCCGGGAGCCCGTCGGGGGGGCGGCCCTCTCGTCAAAGGAGGGCGGCGGCGGCAGGGGCCCCGCTGTACGATCCTCTCATTAACGTGGCGCCGGGGAGTTTGTTGTGCCGGGGCGCCTTCATTTAGCCGCCATTAGATTTCCCCGCGACACGCCGCACACGTCCGGCGCCAACCCTTATTGCGGCTCATCAGTGGCACGTCTTACAATTTTCAGCTGCAGCTGCTCTCTCTCTCACTCACCGAAAACTGTCACTTCGCCTGCAAAAAAAACTTTTAAAAATAATTAAAATTGTACTGTGCTTGTGTTGCACCACTGATACCAAAGACCAGCACCTTTTACATTACTTTGCTCTCACAAACTCAGTAAAAATTTGTTTTTCGTGACAATTTTTTTCCCCCAAAATAATTTTTTTTTTCAAAAAAATCAAAATTGTGCAGTGTTTTGCGCGTTGCCCTGCTGATGCGCGCCGCGGTCCAGCGGCTGCGGCGGTGGGGGAGCGGGTCACGAGATAAGCCACGGGTAATTGTAGCCTTCCTATTCACCGCCGCACTATCGGCACGATTGCCGTCCGCCGCTGCCGCCGCTGCCGCCGCGCCCTCGGAAGTGACACTCACAATGTATCGGCACCTGCAGGCCGCGCTGCTGCTGCTGCTGCTGCTGGCGCCGAGCGGCCATTAAAGCGACCCGTTCAACGACGCGGCTAGTTATTTGCACCATTGTTTCGCTGTCTTTTTTATCTTCACAAATGGACAGTCTCTGGACCATGTCCTCAACGAAGTCGTTAGAGAGGGTTGAGGGTGTCTAACGGTGCTAATTATTTTGTGCTTTTTTCACAATTTTTTTTCACAATTTGCGGGGGCCTCGCAGGCAGGGGGCGTCAGCGACCCCCTCTATTCAGCGCCAACAGGATAGCGATCTGATAAAAGCGCGCTCCACCTTTTATTGAGTGAGGATCGTAGCGTGTCAACAGCCACCGTCAAAAAAAAATATCAAACAAAAATTTTGCACAAACATTTCAAACTTTTAAAAAAAAATTCTCGACGTGTGTGAGTGTGCCTGTCTTCCCGTTATGCCTGCCGCGCCGGACGCCGCCGGACGCCTTGGCACGCCCCGCTCTGCATGCGGTCTGATTGATTTCATTGGCAGGCCTGGGCGGCTCCTCCGGCCGACAAGGCAAGGCTGCCTGCCAGTGCATTTGGTCTGCGGTCAGGGGGAACACCTCGCCACTCCCCGCCGCGCGCACCGAGAATGCGTAGTATGAAATTTCATACCACCGTTATAAAAAAAATCGAAAAAAAAAAACAACACACATTCAAAGGGTCTAAGGTACGCGGCTAGTGTTTGTAATAGGTCACATTTTGCACCAAATAAAGACATGAATCGAGATTCACAAATGATATTAAAAATTACAAATATTTCCCAAGACAATCCTGTTTTTATTTATTTTTGTCCTTTTTTAAAATCATAAATTTAGAAACACTGCAGATGATACGTCGGGAATTCCGAGTGATTCGGCAACAATTTTGTCCCCCTTTGTTTACGTGTGTGTGGTTTGCGTAAATTTAGAGAATAGGACTGCGATTAACCGAGCCTATATATATATTGATGTTTCCTGGGGCCCCGCGCCGCGGCCGCGCGCGCTGGGGGGACGCTTTAAACCCGTAGTCTTCCGTCAGCCTCCGCTGCCCGCATCCGTCGCGCGCCGCTCATGGCGCTAGTTACATCGGCACGCGTCTGTGTGTGTGTGTGTGTGTGTGTGTGTGAGTGTGTGTGTGTGTGAGTGTGATAGCGAGTCCGGGCCGAGCCTGCCGCAACACCGTTAGCATTGCGTCCCTAACGGGGTCGTTGGCGCTGGGCCGCCGCGGGACGGCCATCGGGCAGCCATCGGGGCCTCCATGGGGCCTCCATGGGGCCGCCTGCGCTCGGATGGAACTGATGCCATCAGGGGCACCGCGCGCGCGGGGCCATGAGGCGGCCATGAGGCGGCCATGAGGCCATGAGGCGGCCATGGACAGCGGCATGAGATCTGGCAGGAGTGAGGCGCCCCCCAGCGGCAGATCAGCGGACCGCTCACCCGCCGGCCACGTCGGCAAACATTCATTACTACCACTTTATTTTTGCGCGAGCACTGTGTGTGTGTGTGTGTGTGTGTGTGTGTGTGTGTGTGTGTGTGTGTGTGTGTGTGTGTGTGTGTGTGTGGCGCGCGTGCAGGAGAGAGAGACAGACAGAGTGCGTCGCGTGCACCGGTTGCAGCATTCTGTTTTTGTATCCTTTTGTATGACTTCTTCTTGGCAGATATCATATCTCTGTCTCTCTTTCTCCATCTCTCCCCCTCTCTTTGCCTCTCTCTCTCTCTCTCTCTCTCTCCATGTCCGGTGGGACATCAATCGCCGTCAAATCAAGCGAACCGCGTGATTAATATTTCCGAATTGAAATGGATAACGAGTCTTTTGCCCCCCCCCCCTCTCCCTTCCGCCCTGCAGGGCACGATGACGCCCCCCATGGGGCCCCCCACATGAGCAGGACACATCGGCCGCGTTACCCCGAGCGCGCTGCGCGAAATGAACATGTCAGACCCCCTCCCTTCCCTCCTGTCTCTCTCTCTCTCTTCCTCCTTCTCCCCTCTTCTCTCTCTTTCTCTCTCTCTCTTCCGGCGAAAAGGAGGAATAAAATACAGCCAGACAGAAGCGGTATTAATAATAATGGTGGCGACACTGTCGCGCTGTCGACGGCGGGCGGGGCGCGGCGCCAATGAAGCGGCCAGACGCATCCATCAGGGCGCTGCATCCCACTTAACCAGCCTCAGTTTTGGCATCGTCATCATCATCATCATTTGCCATTAACATCGTCATCATTGTCATTATTATTATTATTATCGTCATCATCACTGCCATTATCGACAGCTTTGTCATTATCACTATCATCAATGTCATTTGTTAGTATTATTATCGTCATCATCATTGCCATTAATCATTGTCATCATCAATGTCATTTCCAGCGCCGCCGCTACGTATAATTGCGGGATCGAACCCTGCGCGCGCGCAGTGCCGACAACCTAACCTTGCGAGGAAAAGGCCGGCAGCGGCGGTCGAATGGGGCGAAACGGCGCGCCAAACGTGGTGATGCCGCTACGTTGGCAACAGCGGGAGCGTGGCGGGGCGTGGCGGGGCGTGGCGGGGCGTGGCGGGGCGTGGCGGGGCGTGGCGGGGCGTGGCGGGGCGTGGCGGGGCGTGGCGGGGCGTGGCGGGGCGTGTGGGCGGAAGGGCACCTCTCATTACTTTCTTATGCTTTCGCTCTAATATTCTCCTCTGCGGCCAGAGAATTGAATGGGCGTCTGTGCCGTAGAGGGCTTGCGCAGCGCTGCGAGCTCCACGCGTGTCCGAGTGGTAATGAGTACTCGCCGTCTCTCTTGCACGCCCCGTAGAAAGGACCGATATGATGAGAGCACTCTTCTCTCTCTCTCTCTCTCTCTCGCACGACCGATATAGGAAGTCGGGCTATGGAAGGTGCGTTGATTACGGCTGCAGCAGTTCCGCTCGGCCGGGAAATGGGCTCCGGCATCGGGACCGCAGAGGAAGACGAAATCAATCCCAGACGCGGCGGGGTACGGAGTGTTCCCAGGCAGGAAGCGGCGCGGCGTGGCGGGGCGTGGCGGGGCGTGGCGAGGCGTGGCCGCACCAGTGATAAGGCCGCTGATACCGCACTCACCGTCACGTTCGAGACCCTCGAGTGAGACTACCAGGAATGGGGTCACACATGACCTGACCCGATTTGGAAAAGGAAAGGAAATCGCCGTTATGCGGACCCTCCAAACACTTCCGGTCTGAGAAGGTCGAGTGACCCCATTTTCCGGCTCGTGACCCCGACCTGAGACTAACTACAGACCCTATTTAATTAAATTATTCGGTTTAGAAATAAAAGAAAAGAGAACGAGGAAAGGGAAAAAAACTGCCCCGTTGATTGTCATGCCTGACTGTCAGCGACGTGTATTTCGCCGCCGCCGCGTCGTCCATTTCCTGCGACACCTTATCCGCGGAAGGCTGTGAAAGGAGGCGGGCGGTAGCCGCCAAGGACCTCCCGAGGACCTCCCGAGGACCCCCGGAGGACCCCCGGAGGACGCCCTCTGAGGACGCCCTGAGGACGCCGAAAGGATACGAGTGAATTGGTGCGCCTTCCTGCGGGAAATGAAATGTCATAGTCGTTGAACAAACACGTTAGCGGATGGGCCCGGTGATGGATTACACCAACACCGTAGCGAGGGGGATGGGGAGGGGGCGGAACCAGCCGGAAGGGGGGGGGGGGGGTAGTGCAGGCGGGAGGTGACGGTGTGGGTCAGGTGGGGAGGAAGAAGGCCCCGCACCCCACAGGATGTTCCGGAGAAATCGTGTCGCCAGACGGTGGCGGTGGCGGCGGTGGCGGCAGTGGCGGCGGCGGCGGCGGTGGCGGAGGTGGCGGCAGTGGCGGTGGCGGCGGCGCCGCGAACAGCGCGCGAAATACCGACCGCGCCGTCCGCTTTGATTAATGGCCAGAAACAGGAGGGGAGGGCGGACGGTTTGAATCATCCGCCGCAAGATTGCAATTCGTACAGGAGTGTTTCCCGGCTCCCCTTGTTCAAGCCCTCAAACTTTTCCCGTAACGGCCCGCAGTGTATTTGTAATTTATTTTAAAAAAATGAAAAGAAGACTCATACATCATTTTTAAAAAAGAGTTTCTAAAATAATCTTTTTGAGAAGATCTTTTTTTTTTTTTTAAATAATAGATTGCCCTGGCACACTAGTCAGACTACCATTTTAGGAACTCGAATTTTGAATTTTTGTCAGTCGTAGAGTTTATGAGACGAGGCCGACGCACGGGGCGGACGCCAACAGCTGACTGCGGTCCGTCTACCGCGGCAGAGCTCCTATGCGCGGGCTGCGCAGCAGAGCAAAAAGGAGCAAAAAAAAACTCCAAGCGGAAGGGAGCACGAAAGTGGCGGTGCTTTCAGGCCGTGATGGGCGCTCACACCTCTCGGGTGCCTCCCGGGTACCTCCCGGGTACCTCCCGGGTACCTCCCGGGTACCTCCCGGGTACCTCTCGGGTGCCTCTCGGGTGACTCCCGCGAGCGCCTCGGGCCGCCTCGCGCCTGCCGCGCGGCAGCTGCTTTGCTCCTCGAGGCCAAGGATTTACACCCCGAAAACACAGCCATTACGTTTGATATGAAAAAACGGCCGAGGAGGACTCGAGTGGCGATTACCCGGCGCCGCAGCCCTCTTCAAATGTGTGAACTATTCCCGCGCGAGCACCGCCGCCTGTAATTGGCTGTCCTCCGCTGGTGCTGCTGTTGCGGTGGCGGCGGTGGAGGCGCTGCGCTCCGCAGGGGGCGTATCGGGTCAGCGTCGGAGATGTACTTACAATCAGAGCGGTGAAAAATGCCCCCAGATTATCCGACACTCCATCAAGATGTCTCGGCCGGTGTGCGCTGCCTGCCTGCCCGCCTGGCTGCCGGCCTGGCTGCCGGCCTGGCTGCCGGCCATGGCTGCCAGCTCGGGCTGTCCCGCGTAGGCGCAGCGTTGCCGCCTGCGAGCGCCACGATAGGCCGGCCCGCACGACACGCGTGCGCGGAGGAGCCGGCGGCTGCCTACCCACCAGGCGCCTCGTACGGAACCGTGGCGTGTGTCCCGTCTCCGTCACTCACCGCCCACGCATCGCACTGTCCCACTTCCACACCACGGAGAGGTACTCGCATCCCAGTAGTTGTCCAGCACAGTGTGTGTGTGTGAGTGTGTGTGTGTGTGCACCTGGCCGCACCATTACTCGGCGACGGTGTCACCTTTCCCCCCCCCCCCCTGCCCCGATATGCTGTGACAGCGCGCTGTCCAACTGGCCATTAGGCGTCCCCGCCCGCCCCAGGAGGCCAGCAGGAGGCAGGGCGGCGCCGGGCGGGCTCCAGCAGCAGCCCCCCGGACTCCAGCAGCAGCAGCCCCCCGGACTCCAGCGGGCCCCAGCGGCTCCAGCGGGGCTCCGGCGGCCGCCGAGCCCCGGCTCTAAACTGTGCTCTAAACGGGGGGAGGGGAGGGGTCCCGGCTGCTGACGCGGCACCAGCAACAATTGCTGGACGGTGCGGGGGCGCCGCTGGAGTCCAGGCGGGCCGCTGGAGTCCAGGCGGGCTGCTGGAGTGCTGGGCAGCACCGCGTCGCACACCTCGCACTGTGACCGAGCGGAGGAGGGGGAGGGGCACTGCGGGGCTTCGCCGGCCGAGTGGGAGGGGACCATCCGATCGCCAGGATTGAATTTAGCGGCCCGGCGTGGCGGCCCTCTGCCCCCGCCGCCCTCCCCGAGGCCCTCCCCGAGGACGGCGCGCTCCAAACAAGGTGGCGTGCGCCTCCTCCGCCGGGGCCTGGACGACCTCCAGCGGGGCACGCTCAGTGACAGACGCGCAGGACCGTGGAGTGCGAGCGAGACAGAGAGCCCGCGCTACCGGGAGGGCCAACATGACAGAGGGCACCCGGGGAGCACACCCGCTCATTCAGGTGCTGCCAACCTGAAAACGCAATGACAGAGGGCTCGCGCTGCACGCTTCCGCTGCCGGGGGACGCCCGCCGCCGTGCCGCAAGTCCCGCCGTCAAGTTGGCGCGCGTTGGAACTTTGTGTAAAGGAGGGGGGCCGGGCGGCCGCGTGTCTTTGCGGCCGGGTGGAGCAGTCGGGCTCGGCGTCTCTTTGGGGGACACTTTGTCGGGCCGGGCTGCCGCCGCCGCCGCCGCCGCCGCTCGGGGGATGAAATGCCTTGTCGATGCGCACGCGTCCGCCCCCTCGGGGGCTGCGGGGGCCCCCGGGAGGGCTCGTGCCGCGCGGGGTCAAAGGGAAGGTCCCGGAAGATCCCGGAAGGCCCCGGAGCAGGAGGCCCCCGGGGGGCGCGGCCCGGCGCGGGGCCCGGCCCGCCTGACCCCCGACTCGCCGCACTTTGATGCCCCCCACTTGTTAGCACCTGGACGCGGGGACCGGCGGGGGCCCAGCCCAGCCGCCGTCTCCCCCCACAGGCAGACGACTTATGGCGCACATTTCAGATTTCAATATCCAGGAAGGGACTCGGGGATGCGGCACGGACCCCCCGCGGACGCGGCTCTGACCGCCTTTCCCCGCCCCCTACCCCCCGCAGCGCAAGCGCCAGCGCGTGAAGGGAGGTGAAAGTTTGTCCTCGGGGCGTATTTTATTTTTTCCCCCACTCTTTCATCCCCCGCCGTTTTCTTTTTCATTTCCTCCTATCGCGTAAGCAAAAGCAGCCGCCTCGCTGCTGCCTCTGCCCCCCCCCCCCCCCCCCCGCGCGCTTTTTGAATTTGTGGCCTCCATCCATTTCTATCATGGAGTATTGATTGGGAAAAGTTGTGAAAAGGCAGCTGTGCCGCCGCACGCCGCTCCGGCCCGGCCCGCGGCTCCAGCGGGCGCATCTCGCAGCATCATCCCTGAGGACCCCAGGACCCCGACGAGCGCTGCAGGGAGGGCCGCGGCATCGTCCCCGCGGAGCTGAGCAGCGGAGCTGAGCAGCGGAGCTGAGCAGCGGAGCTGAGCAGCGGAGCTGAGCAGCGGAGCTGAGCAGCGGAGCTGAGCAGCGGAGCTGAGCAGCTGAAACTGAAAATTTTTGCATCAATTTTCTTACAAAAAAAAGCAATTTTTTGTCTCATGGAGGGCAGTGTGCTCAGCCGACCCCTAATGTAAGACACGGTTCCGTCTGCCACAAAGGCAACAAGGAAAAGCCGCCTCGTGGGACAGAAACAGAGAGTACGAGGCAAAAATATGTTTAAAATCCTCGGTTTGCGGAGAAGTGCGCAGAGACTGAGAGAGAGAGACAGAGAGAGAGCGTGTAAGTGCTGCGGGGGCTCGGTGTAGCGGCGAGGCACCGTGTCCTTTCGGGTTGTCCCTCTAAACGCCGCCTCCCGGTCCGCCCTTTTGTTTTCCTGCCCCCGGGGCGGCGGCGGCAGCGGCGGCGTGAGCGTCGCGTGGCGATGCGCTGCGTGGCGCGTGGCGGGGCCACCGCGTCGTCCCGCCGGTAGCCGAGGACTCTATTCAGCCGCGCTTCATGGCTCGTATAATCGCGGAGGAGGAGGAGGAGGAGGAGGAGGAGGAGGAGGAGGAGGAGGAGGGGGGGGAGGAGGAGAGGGAAAGAGGGGAAAAAAAGTAAAACAGGAGCGCGCACACAAAGAGCGTAAGTGAATCGGACGCAATAAAACAACTGCACATCGCACGGCACGGTAGAGAGAGAGGGAGGGAGGGAGGGAGGGGGGGGGGATTTGATGCCAGTAATTAGGCTTAAAATGATGGTTGTTAATCCTGACTTTCGGAATGCCGTGAGGTTGGTCGGCCTGGCGGAGCGGCCGGCAGCGGGCGGCAGCGGCGCGGCGACCACAGAGCACAGCCAGCCCTGCGTGATGCAGTGCCATGCAGTGCGCCAACCTAGCGCCGCCAAACAGGGCCGCTACCACCGCGCTGCCACCGGCGACAAATGCCCTACTGTTAGCGGCAACTGCCGGTCACCAACAACAACAACAAAAATCCCTTTTTTTAATATAAAATGCGATTTTTTTTTATGTGTAAAGTCAAAAGTTTTGTCGTGCTCGAACACAAACGCACGGCTCGGTAGGGTTCCCGCACTGGGGGCCCTTGACTGTGAGGCCTGACTGGCGGCGCCCCGGCCCGGCGTGTGCGGATAGAGTTTAACCCTACCTGCCGGGTCTGTCACCCCCGCCGCTGGGGCTTCTTTCTCATCAGCCCGGCCCTCCGCACTCACACACACACGCTCACACTCACACCCACACACACTCACGGGGGGGAGGAAGCCGTGCCCCCTCTCTGCGTGCGTCTGCAGGCTGCACTCATATGGCCCCGGTGACAGCGCCGCCACCCCTACCGCCCTCCCCCCCCCCCCCCCCCCCCCCCCCCCTCCTGCTCCCCTACCGCCCCCCCCCCCCCCCCTCCCACCCTCCTGCTCCCCTACCGCCCTCCCCCCCCCCTCCCACCCTCCTGCTCCCCTATTTCTCATCCCCTTCGCGCTCCGTTGTATCGCGCTAACGAGAAAGTCTATATCCAGCGGGCCACTGTCTAAGACGTCATGTTCAGCTCCTCCACCTCAAAAAAAAATAATTAATCAAATAATAGTAATTTTTGTTAGTAGTTTTTAACTTATTTAGAGTTAGAGGCTGGCGATGGTGGCTTTCGTCTCGCCCCGCGGCAGCGGTGCAGCCGCACTCACATAAATCGGACTTGGAAGTTTCGCCACTCGGAGCAGGTGCCGTCGGGTCGCCGTGCCGGGTGTCTCCATCCTCGTCGCACCTCACGGAAACGCGCACGAGTGCGAGAGAGACGGGCGTGACGTGGTTTGTGGAAGGCCCCGGTCCATCGGGTCGCGCGGCGGCGGCGGCGGCGTCAGGCTTAACACCTCTTTTCGGATTGCGTCACAGAGACTTTCAAACAAGGCCCGGGCTCGGACAGCTGCCCAGGGCCGGGGGGGGGGGGGGGGCCTAGGAGACAACGGGGGAACCAGTCCCACTCGCTTCCGCTCGGTCCTCCGCCACTCCATCCTCGCGAAACTAGCGCGCGTCACGCGCTACGCGTCACGGCCCGCGGCGCGTAAAACAGGGGAGAGCATGTGAGAAACTGTCGGTCCATGAAGATAACATCGACAAAGTAAACTGAAAAGTGTGAAAAACCCGCCGCTCCCTGCACCGGCACTCACCGCAGCAGCGCCGGGAGCGAGGGCGATGCGTACTTCTATATTTTATATTTATTTTTTTTATACACGTATATATATATTTTTTGCGCCCCCGCTTGGCGCGGCGGCCTCGGATATTTGCGGAGCTCCGAGCGCGGGGAGAGCCGTGCCGCTGTGCCCCGGCAGCCGAGGGGGGCGCTTCTTTAAGCTCAGTCACTCGCGATAACGAACGGCGCCCTCTGATTGGCCGTCGAGTCGCAGCAGAATGAGGGCAAAAAATAAGGGAGTCGGCACTCCAAGTGGCAGTGCGACGTCCGAGCGCGGCCATAGGGCGCCATAGGGTGCCATAGGGTGCCATAGGGTCGACGGCTATCGCTCCCATAGGCTACCACGATGCGTTATAAGGAATCGACACCCAGCCATGGTCAACAAACGTGTCTCACTTTTCAGCGATTTCATCTCGGGAAGGGATTATCGACCGGACTTTGACCACAACGAGCGCCAAGTGCTGCTGTCTTCTGTGCTCTAGAACGCGCCCCCACTGCTGTGGGCCGGCGGGGGCGGCGGGGGGCGGCGGGGGGGGGGCGGCGGGGGGCCAAGCCGAACGCATTCACTCGTTAAATGATCGTTTGTTCTTCGGACGGAGCCGGCCGGGATTGCGCCATTGAAAATATAATCACATCAGGGAGGAGCCTTTTGCGCGCCAAAAGAGGAAAGGGTGCAGCCTAGGGGGAGGGAGTGAGAGAGACAGAAAGAGAGAGAGAGAAGAGGGGGGGGAGGGTATTCATTCATTCACACAGACACTAAGGTACGTACGATGCTACTCCTCTACATTCCCAAGTATCTTACTCCAGCAGTTTATACGACGAGATTATTATAAGCCAGTGCATTACAAGTCTCATCGCCTCACGTGGCTCGTGGACACGGTCCCCCAGAGACACCGAGGACGGCGCTTACTCCCTCCCACTCTCTCTCTCTCTCTCTCTCTCTCTCTCTCTTCTCTCTCTCTCTCCCGCCAGCCTTTGTCTGCATTTACCCCACGCGTATCTGTTCTTCGTCGTCGGCGACCTTCCCTCCTTACCTCTATCACAACCCCCCCCCCCTTCTCTCTCTCTCTCTCTCTCTCTCTCTCTCTCTCTCTCTCCCTCTCTCTCTTTCTGTCTCCCCTCCCGAAAGATGAAATCTCTCCGGTCTATTCCATTTCCCGTCACTTGGTATCCGGCAGAGGCAGCCGAGGCGACCGTCGGCGGAAGCAGCTGAGCTCAGTTGTCTCGCCATGCTGATCTGGAAGGGAGGGGAAGAGGAGGAGGAGAAGGGAGGGTGGGGAGAAGGGAGGGGATGTTCAGGGATACGCAACTTATATTGCTCTCCCGAACTCAATGCCGCATCTTCAGTATTGACGGATTGCCCGTCTGCACTTTACATAACCTGTCATGTTTTTACAAAAGTAAATAATTTCGTATTGTAAACGAATGTTTTTTTTTCTTTTGGATTTTCCGCGGATTAGAAAAAAATAAACTTATTACTCTGCCTCCCGAAAACAAAATCGAATCGTGGGTCGACATTTTGAGAGGGTGCGTGCCGGAACTGTTGCAGCAGCGGCTGGAGCGGAGCGGCTGTTCCAGCGGCACTGACCCGCCGCACGGCGCGCACGGAGGGGGGGGGGGGAGGCCGCTGGAGAAAGGGGCTCCAGGACATCCAGGCGGCGGCAGGTGCACCTCCTGCGTACGGCCCCCTCTCCTCCCTCACGTCCCTCTGGACCAGACCCCCCCCCCCCTCTCCTCCCCCCACCCCTCCCCCCTTCCTGCAATGATTAAAAGTGGTGGTCGAGATAATTGCCCCGGCCGGCGTGGCTGTACGGTGAGCGCCATGCGTGCGCCCCGCCCGGCCTGGGCCCCCTGGCCCCGGCCCCCTGGCTGCGCCGCCCGTGCACGAACCACGTAACGCCGGGCGGAGCTGATGCAGTGTGAGGAGCCGCCGCCGCCGTCCTCGGAGCCCCGGTAGCCGCGTGGTCAAGAGGACCGGCGGACGATTGGTGGCGCGGGTCGTGGGTTCGACTCCGGGCGCTCCCGAATGCTTTTCTTTTCCAGTTTCTACAACATACACTCGTAAATTTAAATTCGATTTTCAATTGATTATTTCTCAGCAACTCACGACTGTCCCCAACGGCAATATGCAATATTGTATAAAATGAATTTTATTTCATGACTATGATAGCAATGATATTTCGCCATATTTGCATACATTTTTCTTCGTTTCGCTCTCCTTACCCGTTTTTCCTTTCACGTTCTCCCGAAGCAGTGTGAGGCGTGAAGGCCGCCAGACGCCGCCGCGCCGCGGATTTTCCCCGTCGGGGGGGCACCAGGCTCCGCGGGGGGGCGCGGGCCCCCTCGGGGGCTCGGACGCGCCCCGCCCACGTCGGCCCCCCGCTGCCCCCGCGTGGCCCCCCCGGCGGGTCCCTTACACAACTCTCTGACAATCAATCACCTCTTTGTCTCCAGACCGCACCGAGCGGCCGGCTGCCCGTCCGACCCGCCCGGACAGACCGAGCGGCCGGGCGGCCCGGCCGGGCGTTCCCTGGACGCACCTGCCCGCCGCGCCGCGCCACGCCCTCCGGGATACCTGGCTGGACCGCGGCAGCCTTCACGGCGCAGCCACGCGACCAGGACCACGCCCCGCCACGCCCCGCCACGCACCGCCAGGCCGGGAGAGCGAGAGAGAGAGAGAGAGAGAGAGAGAGAGAGCCACCTCGCTCCTGCCTCTCTCCCTCTCTCGTGTGTGTGCTCTGCGCTGCCATGAGTGTCCGGGACGTTTTATTTTATTCTTGCTCTCTGACCGGAGCACACGGCACCGCGCTGCCTGGACAATGAGCCCGGCGCCGAGAGAGAGAGACAGACAGACAGAGACCGAGAGAGAGCGAGGCGGACAGCAAACAGAAAGAGGTGGGGGGTATTGAGATGGGGATATTTTTAGACGGTAACAAGCAAGAATATGAGAGAATGATGGAGAGCGAACGAGAGAGAGAGAGAGAGAGAGAAAGAGAAAGCAGGGGCAGGACAACCACTCCAAAATTTTAATTTTATTTTTTTAAATAAATTTCGTCGACGTTGATCTAGGGCTAGTGTGGCCTTCCTAAAAGTGCACTGCCAGCAGAGGTCCCTCCGCCCCCGGCCCTGGAGGCCTGGAGGCCTCATGGAGGGCGGATAGGGTGTGGGGCCCCCGGCTGGGCATATAGCTGTCAGACGGAGAAGTGCGAGCGGCGCAGCAGCGGGACACGAGAGAGTGCCGGGGCCGAGATCTTCTGCCAGAGTGTGTTGACGTGGCCTCTGTGCGCCGCGGCCGGCCCCCGCGCGCCCCGCCAAAGCCGATGTGAGCTGTGAATTTATGTGTTTGCATGAGAAATCCATGAAATACGGGCTGAGGGCACAGCGAACACTTTATTTCGCGGGGAGTAGTGAGTGAGAGAGAGAGAGCGTTAATCCACGCTCGTCCTCTATCTGTCTCTCTCGGTATCTTTTTAAAAAATAGTCAAAAATGAAATTGTCCTTAACAAAGTTTGCCTTACAAAATTTTTACTTTAAAACATTTGCCTTAAAAACATTTCATCTCAAATTTTTGTTTTTTAAATTTTTTGGACAAAAAGGTTTCCGTACTAAATCTTTCCCTCACAAAATTGTGGTCTTAAAAATATTTCGGCCCTTTAAAAAATTTGCCAAAAAAAATTAAATTTGCTTCACACATAAGCCTGTCTTTGAGATTGTGTTTGAGAGGGACTGGAGCGCGAGCTGCGTTATAAGGGCCTGAGCCTGAGTAGGTCGCGCGCGGGGAGTTGTCCCGCGGCCGCCAAGTGGAACACTGCGTGGGCAGCGGCGGCGGCGGCGGCGGCGGCGGCGGCCCGACAGGCTCTTTGGCACGGCCGGCACGGCGGCGCGCGGCGCCCTGGCACCGTCAGGTACGGAGTACCCGCGGAGTAGCCGCCGGTACCGGCGCCAGCCGCGCGCCGGCCACGCGTGGGCAGACGACAGACGCGCTCGCCTTGAGCAAATTGTGCATGTTGTTGCAGCGGCGGCGGGCAGCGCGCATGCACGCACGCATACACACACGTGCACGCCGCTGCTGCCGCGCCGTCGCTTTCGTCGCAACGGCATTTAACGCGCATGCGCGCACACACACGTGCACGCCGTGAGAGTGGGAGAGAGAGGGGTAGCGATTGCATGCGAACGAGAGTTGTTGATCGGCTATATGGGACACGCTGCCTCCGGCCCGCGGCTCGGCCTGCACCGCCGCACTACGCGCGTTTTGCTTGGAACGGGATGGCCTTTTACGCGCGCGGAGCGGCCGACGAAAGGAGAGAGAGAGAGAGAGAGAGAGAGAGAGAGAGAGAGAGAGAGAGAGAGAGAGAGAGAGAGATTACCAGACCAGCGGGTGGCCTCTTTGTTAATGGTGAGAGGCGAGTGGGAACAACACACTGCTCGGGTCCATAATGTCGCACGCAGGAGGATTTTCCAAAATATTTTCCAGAAAAATGATATCAGTTAAAGAATTAATGGCAGATATTCCGGCCTCAGGCCACACTGCAAGGCTCTGCCCGCGGCTGTCGGTGAGGGGCTGATACTCCTGGGTCCTGGCAGTCCTGGGCGGCGGCGGCGCAGCTTCCCGCGGCGGCCGCCAGGGCGCAGCACAGCGCGGCACCGCAGCGCCGCCACAGCCGCTGCTGCTGTCCGAGGAGGGACGGGCGAGCGACGCCGCCGCCGCCGCCGCCGCCGCCGCCGCCGCCAAAACTTTCGGGAGGCGACTAATTACTGTGGACTCCTGGAGCCGGGGCGCCGCTGCCGTGACATTTGCCACCGAGCACCCCGCGGTCAGGGCAGGACACGCCGACAGACACCAAAATTTAGATTTAAAAAAAATATATATATATTTTTGCTTAAGTTGAGGCCGTTTTTTTTGGCTGCAGCTACGATTTAAATGACTCGAGTGGCGGAACCGTGATGCGGGGGGACGTCGGCCGGGACAGGAGCTTGGCGTCGGACAGAGCCGCCGTCGGGGCGACCACCACCGGCGCCGCCAGCAGCCGCCGCCGCCGCCGCGCGCTGCCCATCCAGACCGTCCCATCCTGCCAGATCCAGACCCGGTCCAGAGAGTCCAGGTGCGGCGGGAAGGACGACGGACAGCGGCTGCATGATCGTTTGTTTCTTTTGCCCGCCGCGACGTCCGTCTCTCTCTCACTCGCACCGCACGCACTCCCCACTCTCCCTATCTCTGTCTACCGTTCCCCCCTTCCCTCTCTCCCTCTCTCTCTCTCTCTCTCTCTCTCTCTCTCTCTCTCTCTCTCTCCGCCTATATTGGCAAACCGGACGGCAGGTGCAATGCTGCAACCGAGGCCGAGCGCTCCTGTACAGTGAATCTGTTTGGCAGAGAGAGAGAGAGAGAGGGAGAGAGAGAGAGAGAAGGGAGGAGGGGAGCGGCTCCAGAGTCTTAAAGAGCACCGTCTCGCTTTGGTTTATAATTTCACGAACGCTTGCACCAGTCTGTCTGTCTGTCTGTCTGTCTGTCTGTCTGTCTGTCTGTCTGTGAGATCGTGAGACTGACTGGAGGGGGGACACCATACAACGCGTCGCGTGAGCTGACGGTAGTCAATATGTATCCTGCGGTGGGAAAGGGAAAAACGCTCGAGGAAAGATGAGAGAGAGAGAGAGAGAGAGAGATAGATAGAGAGCCGGAGGGAGGGCGATAGAAAGAGAGGCAGCATGCCGCAGGAGTGGCGGGCCCCGCAGACGCTGCCCAGCACGATGCAGTGCATCCTCCAGGACACCGCCGGCACGTGGGGGGAGCCGTGTGGGAGCGGGACAGGAATGTTTCCCACCACACACACACACACACTTGTCGTCCCTGTCGCACTCGTAGGGTGAGCTAGGCAAGGGAGCGAGCGAGAGGGAGATGCAAAGAGTTCGGCGAGGAACGTAGGGGGCCCCGCGTGCACCGGCGGCGCTGCGGTGTGCGCCGCATTCTGTGTCGAATTAGTTGAAGGTGTCGCACACACACACACACATACTCACACACACATGCAACAACGCGGCAAAAGTGGCAAACGGAACGGCGATGGCGGAAACGGGGTGCGGCATGTTCGCCGGCGCTAAAGACTCTCTCTCTCTCACACACACACACGCACACACAAACACATTCCTGCGGATGGCCGCAAGCCCGCCCCAGGGGGCTCGGCCCTGCTAAGGCCCCGGGAAAGGCCCTACCCTACAACAAGGCCCTCATGCATGCCTTATTTGCCCTCCAGAGGCTCCACACACACACACACGCACGCACCTGCCAATAACATGTATTCATGTGCGGCCTAACAGTCACGCTCCAACCGACGACGCCGAGACTCGGGTGCGAAGAGAGAAACATCCAACAAAGTGTTCAAAAACTGTACTAAATGTGTTCGTAGTGTATACAAAGAGTTGCCACCAGGTGTCCAAAATGTGCAAGGATTTTAAAACGTACACGGTTTCGAAAATGTACAAAATACGGACGAAGAGCTGCGAATGTACTTAATGTTCGGAATGTGCAAAGAACTGACTGTGTGCGAAATGATTGAACCGACAAAGTGTACCAAGTGTTGGAACGTTCAACAATGTTTTGGAAGCAGTGCACTGCCGCGACGAGTCTCTGAGTCGCCGCCCAGAATCCTCCTGGCTTCCTGGACGATGCGGAGCTCCGACCGAATCGCCGAAACGGTTTCCGTTCGGTGCTAATCAAAGCCGAGAGGAAAGGGAAACAACTCGTGGCGAGCACCGCTGGGGCCTTCGGGTGCGCCCAGGGGGAGAGTGAGTGAGAGAGGGAGACAGAGAGAGAGAGAGGGGGGAACCGGTCCAGTGTCGTGTGGCCGGGGCCAGGCTGGGTGTAGGGCCCGGACCTGCCCGCAGCGTCCAACTTCAATAAACTGTAGCAAGTCAGGCAGGCAGCCGGGGCTGGCAGGCGGGCGGTGAGGCGGGGCTGGCAGGCTCTGGCAGTGTGGGCAGAGCCAGGTAGGTGTACCGAGCGTTCAGAGCGTTGAGGTTGGCCGCAAGCGGGAGCGAGAGAGAGAGAGAGGGGGGGGAGGAAGGTGGGAGTGAGAGGGGAGCATTCTGTGGGGCCACGCTGCGGTGCGCGCTGGAGCTGACGAGACCGGGACCCGGGGCAAGTCGCTGCTGTCGCTGTCCCTCTGTCGGAGTAGCGATAGAGGTTCCGATGTAAATAAAAGACGCGTCTCTCTCTCTCTCCGTACGGTGCACCCCACGAGTGCGACAGAAACAAATTCAGCCCGCGCTACGCAGACAGTGATCGGGCCGCTGGCCGGCGGCTGCGCGGCTCCCTCCTCCCGGCCTACTCCCTGCAGGGCAGGCCGCCGGTGACGGCTGCGCGGCCCGCGGGGGGTCCGCGGGGGGTCCGCGGGGTGACGGGCCGCTATTCATATGCTGATGCCCCCCGACACGCCCCCACCGCCGCGGCCCCGCCAACCTCAGCAAACGCTTTTGACTTTCAGCGGCGCTGTTGGTGCGAACAACGGCCGCCTGTCGGACCCGGCGGCGGCCCGCAAGCCTTTTCAGACGGGTGCCGCCCCGGGGAGGTCCGTGAATGAACCCGCGCTGCCACGCGCCGCCCACGCGCCGCCACGCGCCGCCACGCGCCGCCACGCGCCGCCACGCGCCATGGCCGCCGGGCCGCGCAAGCCGTGGTCCACGTCGGGGCGGGTATCTCCCGGGCACGTTACAGCTGACGCCCGCCACAGCAGCAGCTATGGAGCCCCTGTCGGGTAGGCAGCCCAGGCCGCCGCAGCGCACCCGTGCCGGGCGGGACGGCCTACCCCGGCACCCGCAGGCGCTACCTGTCGTGCTGTCTCTGTCACACACTCACGCCAGCCTGCAGAGCCGCACGAGAGAGAGAGAGAGAGAGGGGGGGGGGGGGGGGGAGAGCAGACACAGTGACAGAGAGGGACAGAAAATGATAGAAAATTGATAATTCACTGAAGAAATTGTAAAGAGAGAGGGAGAGGGGAGAGAGAGAGACGAGAGCCATCCAGCGGCCATCCAGTGCTCGGTGGACGCTGCGGGCGCCACGTAACGCCGTCGGACGGCCTCGCGCGCCAGTGGCGCCAGGGCCCCCCGATCGCGCGGCGCCGCGCTACTTTATCCCCGCGCCGCCGCCGCCCCCCCGCGGACTGCCGCCGGCGCCTCTAGCGCGGGGCGCGGCGGCGGCGGATTAAGTTTATTAGGCGTGCGTGATCTAGTCGGCGGACGGGCCGCGGAGAAGCCAGGAGATAGCGGACAGGGACGGAGTGTGGCGCGTCCGTCGTGTCGCGTGGCGGCGCGTGGCGGCGCGTGCCGCGTGGCGGCCAGGCACGTGCCGGCAGGCGCCACTACTATCAGCCAGGTGGCGGGGCAGGCGCCATTTCTCAAGGGCAACTTATTCGTCTGTCCGCGTCGCGGCGGGGGAGGGGAGGGGGGGAGGGAACAGGGAGGGGAGGGGGGGAGGGGAGGGGGGGAGGGAACAGGGAGGGGAGGAGATGTCGAAGGGCGTCGGAGCGAGAGGGAGGCGAGAGGGACGGCGGCAAGGTCGGGTCAGCGGCTGGTGTCCTCGCGGGCTCCGCGGGGATATTCAGAAGGCGCCGCGGTGACCTGCGACACGCGGTGACCTCCGGGGGCGCGGCGCCCGTCGGCCGACATTACAATTGGGATTCTTTCACCCCCAGCAGCAGCTCCCCTAAATCTCCCCGGGGGGCAGCAGCGGGGGGCCGCCGCCGAGCCGCGGACGCGGAGCGGGACAAACTATTATTTGCAGCGGGACCGGCGGGGCGTGCGAGGAGATGTGGCGGCGGCGGCGGCGGGGGCGGCGGACTTTGGGGGGTTTTAATGGCGAGTTGGCGGAATGCTCTGCGGGGGGCGGTGGCAGGGGCGGCACCAGGAGGGGGCGGGGGGGGGGGATAAGGATCTGAGCGGGACGAACAGCGTCCTTGGCGCCGGCTCTCCTTTTGTGCGGACCTTTGGCTCTTTCTTGACTTGACCACCCCGACGGGGGCGAGGCGACTGTGCGGTGAGGGGGGGGGGGGGGTGGATGGAGATGCGGAACGGACAGAAAGGAAATTGATTTGATTAATCCTGGAGATAACGGATCGAGCGGGTATCTGGAGGCGTCTGGACAGCGTCTCTCTGGCCTCTCTGGCAGCCGTCTCCGATACTCCAGGCGCTCTCCAGCGCCCGCCTCCAGCAGCGCCTCCAGCAGCGCCTCCAGCAGCGCCTGCAGCGGCGCCGCACGGTAATCCCCCCTCGCGCGCATAAAGTAGTGCCCGGAGAAGGCTGCTGTGGAAGGCGCTGGAGAGAACGCACCGATGTTTCTCAACTATAAGCGGGCGGTATCCCACGAGAAACAAGAAACAACGCGGACCCGCCGACCTGCGGAGCCGCGGAGCGCGGTGATATTTATTTACTTTATAGGACCAGATAGAGAGCGGCCGCGTCTGTGTGTGTGTGTGCGGGAGCGAGCGAGAGAGAGCAGCGCGAGAGAGTGCGAGAGGGAAAGAGCAGCAGCGAGCGCCCGCGCGCGCCCACGCCGCTGCGGTGCGGTGCGCAATCGTGCCTTGTTATTGTGCCCATTTGACGGAGTAAAATGTGTGTGTGTGTGTGACTGTGCGTGTGTGTGCGTGTGTTGCCTGTCGTCGGCTTCGCGGCAGCACACGTGTTATTGACGCTGTGGAGAAGCTCGCGAGCCGCTCTCTGCCGGTCTTATCGGTTTGCCTTTGGCTTCCCTCCCCTCCTCTCCTCCCCTCCCCTCCTCCCCTCCCCTCCCCTCCCCTCCATCCAGGTGCCATCGCCCGCCGCTACTCTTTTGGCCGCGGGCGGCATACAGTCGCAGAATCGAGAGGGAGGAAGAGGGAGGGATAATAAAAAAAAAGCAAGCGCAGTAAACTATCGAAAATTATATCGCACAAGGAAGGGAAATGAATGAAGGAATGAATGAAAAGCATGAATGGGCGGAGCCGGGGAAACAATCATCGAGGCCATTACATCCTCCATCTCTGTTTCTGTCTTTCTCTCTCGCTCCCTCATCCGCGATCTCAGGGCCGAGATACAGCAGTGGGAAGGTGGGACATGTCAATAATGTATGTGTTGGTCTCTGTCTGTCTGCCTATCCCATTATCCCTCTCCCACTCTCTCTCTCTCTCTCTCTCTCTCTCTCTCTCTCTCTCTCTCTCTCTCTCTCCCGCTTTCTGTCTCTATCACACGCACGCTCTATTCTATTCCGGAGCCAAGTCGGCCGCGCTAGAGAAGCGGGTGAACTTTCTGCGGACACCATTATAACACTGGAACCATCACGAGTCTCGTCGTTCGGTTTAATTCAAAACAAATACTAAACCGCCTCTTTTCATTATTTTTCATCCTTTTGCTTCGCCAAAATTAATTCAAGTATAATTTTTTTGAAACTTTCTTTTTCAATTCCTTCATTAGTTGTAATTCTCTTTGTAACGAACGACAAATTTTTTTGTGTGTGTGCTGGCTGGGGAAGGCGTTTTGTAATTTTCGAACGGCGCCGCCCCCGAGCATGTACAGTGCGGGGGCGGCGGGCCGCCCCCATCAGGTCCGTGATGAGTTTTTGACAAGGCGCCCAACGAGGGCGAGGCCGCGCGGCTGGGCTCGGCAGATTCCCCCGGTCATTACCGAAACGGCGACCTCAAGGGGCGCCCTGGGGACGCCCTGGGGTGTCCGAGGCCGCCGACGGGTCCGCCGCGCACGGCGGGGCGCCGAGGGGTACCCCGGTGCTTCCAGTCAGTGTACGCCTTCCAGTCCAGTCACTCTCCAGTCAAGGTCCAGTCAATTTCCAGTCGGACACGTCGTGCGGCTACAGTACCGGGAGCGCGCGGCCGCCCCACACCGAAGCTCGGTAGCCGCGTGGTTAGCGAGTCCGGCTTGCGGGCCGCTGGTCGGATGTTCAACTCTTTGCTGGTCCGTGCGTTTTTTCTGTCGGCTCAGCTAAGGCGTCGGTGTGTAAAGCACCTGGGGCGCGCTGCGGCCATCATCGCGGCTCTGTGGCCGTATGGGTAGGGTGGCTGACCAGCGGCCGTAAGGTCGTGGGTTCGGGGCTGGCTAGTTCCGCAAACTTTTTCTTGTGTCTGCGCTTGGAAGACAGAGGGTAAAATATACTTTCGAACGTGGCGTCGGTATGGCTGTCTGAACGGCCGTGCGCGCTGCGTCACTGAGAGATGTAAGCGTTGGGTTTCAACTTGAAGATTCCCGCAGCACGGTCGGGCTTACCCCCGTTCCCGGGTCCGAGGTTCTCTCGGTCGCCCGGGGTTTCCGGCGGGGGGGCTCTGTGTCTACCAAGGAAACTTGGTTCGGAGACTCGGGTGTATGCTACGGGGGTACCTAGGGTTCGGTACCTTCGTTTTCGCTCCCTGTGAATCTGGCAGACGAGGACACGCCGTCGCGACTAGGGTTCGTCGTGAAGTACAGCAGCTTCGGCTGTGTACGATATAGGAAAGCCTACCTCCCCCCCAATCCGCTCGGGAGTGGCCGCAGTGCCACAGACCAACCAGCCAGTCGAAGGGAGTTGATTCCGGAAATCTGGCTGGCGGAGGGGGCTACATTGACCGTTGCGGAAGCGTGCCCCTGAAAAAGGCCGCTGCGTTGTGCCGGTGTCTTTGCGGCGGTCAATACCTGGTACACCGGTTCCCATTCGAACACCGAAGTTAAGCAGGAGGGTTCCAGGCGGAGGCCTGGGACGAGGTAGTGCCCACCCATTTTTGCATTTTTTAAAAAGCATCCACAGATTTCTAAGCAAAACAAAAATAGTGCGCCGAAAAAGAAAGCCGAGGCGAGGAGTATCTCCCGTTTTTTTAAATTTTTATTTTTTCGGAAGCTTAGCCCGCGCTACTGTTGTGTCATGACGCCTTGGTGGGGCGGCGCGGCGCCAGCGCTTGCCGAGGCGTGCTGCCAGTGCCATTGTGCACCGAGATACGGCGCCCCGCCCCCCGCCCCGCCCCGCCCCCCCCCGCCCCGCCCCCCGCCCCCGCGCCGGCCCGGGGGGCCGCGCCGCGCCGCGGTCGCCGTCGTGGCCGCGGCCCTCGCAGGATGGCGTCGGCCCTGGTGCTGGCCGCGGCCCTGCTCGCCGTGCTGCTGGCCGGGGGGCTGCCGGGGGTGGCCGCGGAGCAGCCCGGCGACGGCAGCGACCGAGGCATCGACGCCCAGGGTGCGAGCCGTGTCCGCCACGTGCCCGCCACGTGCCCGCCACGTGCCCGCCGCCCCCCTCGCTGACCCGCGCCGCTGCCCCCCGCAGAGACCGCCATCGTGGTGTGCGACGCCATCAACTGCGAGACGGACTGCCGGCGCCGCACCAAGGACTGCGGCATGTACGGCTGCAACGGCGTCTGCATCGGCTACGCCTGCCACTGCTTCACCCGGCCGCGGGCGCCGCCGGGCGGCTGGAGGGAGTACAACCCACTGTGAGTCAACGGTGAGGAACACACCCCGCACCTGTCGGTGAACACCCTGCTAGTGCTGCCAACATGTCCAAAATGGCGGAGATGGTAGAGATTGTGTAGGCGGTGAAAAAATTATTCTGAAAAGAATGATGATGGAAACGGTGAAATGAATTGCAATAAATTCAAAATAATGATCGTGTTGAAGAACGAAAATGGTGAAAATGGCACAGTACAGTGAAGAGTTATGATGGTGGTGGAAATGGTTTGCACCGCATGAGAGCGACGGGTTTGATATATGGTGAATCAGTATCCTGATGCTGGTGGTGGTGTTCGTGGTGTTGATGTTGGTGGCGGTGATGTCTGACGCCGAGCAGGCTCCGCAGGCGCGCCGCCGCGGATGCGACGTGGTTAGCGCGGCCTCGGCGGTGCAGCGGCGGCGGCGGCGGCGGCGGCGCGCCGCCAGCACGTGCCCCGGGCTGGTTAGGCAGCCTGTCACACCCGCTCCTTCGCGCCAGCGCACATGATGGGCCAGAAGCAGGACCCCGAGCCCCCAGAGCCCCGGGGGCGCGGCTGCAGCGGCGGCTGCGGCTGCCGGCGTCACCCCCTACCCCTCCCGGGCCTTACCTCTCTCCCTCTCACTCCTGGTCGCCATCCCCCTGCGCCTCCCTCTCCGTCCCTCCCATTGTGAGCCTGCGTGTTATTGTGACGCAGCTCCTAAAGGAAACAACACGACCACGGACACGGGGCGCAGGCAGGGGGAGGAGGTGGACGTGGAGGGGGAGGAGGGGGCGGGCGGCGCTACGTGTCCCGACACCGCCGACATGCACGCTGCAGCGACCAAATGACTTTTTCGTCTCACTCGCACTCCTCTGCCGGGCTGTATGTGTGTCCTTCTCTTTCATCAGCCCCCCCCCCCAACCTCTTCTCTAGTTTCTTCAGCGGGGTGAAATAAAAAAAAAGAAACGGAGAAATAAGTGAAAAAAAGAGAGAGCCGGTTCGTCACCCAGCGCGTCAATTGGGCAGGAAGTAATGTCCCGAGTAGCCGGGGCAGCACTGTGTACTCTGTATGTGTGCGAGAGAGAGAGAGAGAGAGAGAGGGAGAGAGAGAAAGGGGGGGGGGAGGGCAGTGGGAGGGTTCCGGCTCGCTCTTCTGGCAGAAATGAAACCTTGTCGTGTCACCGGCTCGTTTTTAATTTTCGGAGAAAATGTGATTTCGCGCTCTTCTGCCCTGCAGTGGCGGGGAGACGGATGAGGGAGCGGGAGGCGCCGACTCCAGCCGCCCGCAGACACTACAGCAGCAGCAGCAACTGCAGCAGCAACAACAGCAACAACAACAACAACAACAACAACAACAACAGCAGTACCAGCAGTACCAGCAGTACCAGCAGCAGATGTACGCCTGAGGACAGCCCGTCTGACAGGAGCACCGAGTCCCGCAACGGCTGTGTACCATATTGAAATACACTCTTCCCCTCTCTCTCTCTCTCTCTCTCTCTCTCTCTCTCTCAGTTGGAAAACTTCAGCACGATTTCATTGCAAACGCTCATTGTCACCGAGGTAACCGATGGGTATTTGGGGCTCTGTAAGCGCTTGCTTTTTTTTTGTAAATGTACTTTTTTTTCCGCACAATAAAGTAAGTAAGTACCCCACCATATACCTGCTGCAAGCGCTGCACGGCGACAGAGTAGGCGAAGAGTGCCTGCCACGTAATATGTGGCCAACACTTCCTGCACACTGTGTGTTTGTGTGTGAGTGTGTGTGTGTGTGTGTGTGAGTGTGTGAGTGTCTCTGGTGGTGTCGTCGGGGTCATTGGGAACCGCACCGCCGCCATGGTGGTGGCTTGCTAATGGTGGGCGAGGCACCGTGGCGCGGCGTGGCGTGCGGCTGGCGTGCGGCTGGCGTGGCCAAGATGGCCGACAGCCCCTCCAGTCTAGTTATACCGCCGTTGTTGACTCTGATGCGCCCGTGCGCGAGGTGGCGGCGGCGGCGGTAGCGGCGGCAGCAGCGAGGAGAGGAACCCGAGTCCGTGGACAGGAACGGGGGAGGGTCTCTCTTATCGTGCTTCATAACCGTTACGACGTAAGTGCAGCGGCACCGGGGGCTGCTGCTGCTGCTGCTGCTGCTGCTGCTGCCGGTGCTGCCCCCGGGGCTGCGGCCGTGTGTGTGTGTGTGTGTGCGTGCGCGTGCGTGTGTGGGTGTCTGAGGCTGTGCGTGTGCTGTCATCTCGATCGAATAGCCCAACAAGCCCGACGATGGTAATCAAGGCCAGGACGACACAGCGATAGTCGTTCTGAGATGGTGATGGCGACCATGCTCCCTCCGCCCACTATACCCCCGCTCCCTCTCTCTCTCTATCTCTCTCTATCTCTCTCTCTCTCTCCCTCTCTCTCTTTCTCTCTCTCTCCATCTCTCCCCCTCGCGCGCACGGCGTCACCTGGAATCGGTGGGTCTGAGCGTCAGACTGCGACGGCAGCGGTCGTAAAAATGGCGCCGCCTTCCGCGTGTCTCTTTGATCCGACACTCTTTTCTTCCTGATTCTGTCTCTCTCTCTCTGTCTTTACCCGTCTCTCTCTCTTTCTGCTGCGGCGGTGCCCCCCCCCCCCCCCCCCCCGCACGCACTCCACAGGAGAGGGGCTCCTGTGTGGAGGGCGGCTGCTCGCTGGCTGGTCCTTGTGGACCCGTGGCCCCCGCCGCACTACAAGCGTGCGGCCCCCACTCGGCCGATAGTCAAGGCCCCCCCCCCCCCCCCCCCCCCCCCCCCCCCCCCCCCCTCACCCCCCGCCTCTCTACACGGCCCTCCCCGCCTGCTGCGGACATGTTACTGACGGCTCCCGAGACTTGGCCGGGCCGACGGCGAGGACGGAGGAGTCAGGGGCCGGCGGGGCTGACCACGATCATCGAGTAACTCCGGATGGTCCGGGACGCCGCCGGACTCGTCGTCGCTAGGATTCCTTCCTCGCCGCCTACAAGCAGTAGGAGCGCACACACACACACACACACACAGTACCCGCCGCCTGCGGATGTCGGGGTAGGCCGGCCGCAGGGCGCGCGCGCGTGGCGGACCCGGCGGCTGCCCAGGGGCGTAGGCAGAGAGGGGGGGGGGGCAGACCGGGTTGGGCAGCCCGCGTAACAAACGCCTGTGTAGGCAGTAGGCGCGGCGCCTCACCCTCAGGAGCCAAGCTCTGGCTACGCCACTGGCTGCCGCTCCGACCTCGGTGTGGTTGTCCTCAGAATTAGGGGGGCTGATCCCTGGAGTGGGCTGCAGTGACACTGACGTGCCCGGAGGTGCCGGGAGGTGCCGGGAGGTGCCTGCACGGGGCGGGCACGGCGCGGCCACGCGGCGCCACGCCAGAGACACCCGGAGCAGGTCGCTGACCCCGTGCGTGCACAACAGGCCGGGCAGCACGCCCCGCCACGCCCTTGGACACCGCCACGGCCCACCCCCCTACCCTACGGTGTCATCGTCAGAGAGAGAGAGAGAGGGAGAGAGGGAGGGGAGAGAGAGAGAGAGGGGAGGCCGACGGCAAGAGTCTAAAGCGGCCACGGTCGCCGCGGCAGACAGTTTTTACACGTCCCGCGCATCTCGACGCGGAGTCCTGTTCCCGAGACAGATCCTCCCTCTCCCTCTCTCTCTCTCTCTCTCTCTCTCTCCTCTCTCTCTCTCCCTCTCCCTCTCTCTCTCCCGCTCTCCCTCTCTCTCTGGCACACGCCCCCCTCCCGCGCCACGCGTCACGATAGCACCGGAAGCCTGTAAAGTAGCGAGGCCAGGGCCGCCTCATGGGCTGGCTGCCTGCCTGCCTGGCCGCCTGTGCACTCCCGCCCAGGCAGGCAGGCAGGCCAGGCCAGGGCGCCCCTACCAGATGACTGCACTAATTCATTTTCCCTATGCAAGGAGGAGGTTGGGGGGGAGGGGGAGATGTTATCACTCGCTATCACGCGGGTGGCGAGGAAGCCCCGCGGACTCACCTCGCCGCAGAGGCCGCGGGGAGGTACTGAGAACCCACGCCAAGCAGGGCCCCGGGCCCCGCGGCCAGTCCCGGTGAGATGGGGCTGCCAGTGCGAGACAG
The DNA here is from genome assembly GCA_026979955.1 of Megalurothrips usitatus. Taxonomy (NCBI): domain Eukaryota; kingdom Metazoa; phylum Arthropoda; class Insecta; order Thysanoptera; family Thripidae; genus Megalurothrips; species Megalurothrips usitatus. Next base: position 1,059,923 of record CM049604.1, on the reverse strand, counting down.
GGAGAGAGAGGGAGAGAGAGAGAGCTGAAATCCGTCCGCACCGCGCGGCGGCGGCGGGCGGCGCACCTTACCTTTTTCCAGCCGAGTCAGCTCTGCAAAATTCATGCACCGCCTCCATTTCCCACTAATTGAGAGGAAAAGTGCGTGAAATGGCAGCAAAGCTCTCTCTCTCTCTCTGCCTGCTCTGCACACTCACCCCCTCTCATCTCCTCTCTCTCTCTCTCTCTCTCTCTCTCTCTCTCTCTCTCTCTCTCGCTCTTCCTGTCCCCCTCCCTTCTTATACACCACCGTTACCTATCTCTCTCGCACTCTCACTAGCTATAAACCGGCCAATTTCTTCCTCCCTTGCGCAGCGGCAAGCCTTAGCAAAGCCCCTCCCGTCTCTCCTTCTCCCTCCCTCCTCCGTCTCTCTCCCTCCCACCCTCCTCGCCCGCGGCGGGCAGCCTGACCTGCGGACCAGGGCGGCATGCGCCTCACGGTGTGTAATGCAGCGTGGAGCGCTGCAGAATTTTTCATACGCGTGCGTGAGTGAGACAGGACGAGAGAGAGAGAGGGTGGAGTTACACCACACACACGCCGGCCGGGGGCTCGCGTGAATAAAACTTGTCCCGTCTTTTCTTATGTGCCCTCAGCTTCTTCTCCCTCGCTCTTGGTCCCCTCCACCCCCTTCACTTCTTCTTCTTCTTCCTCTTCTGCTTGCCGCTTCTTTCGTGTTGACTCGAAACTGTCTTATACTCCGGTGAACTCTCCACGCACCCCCTCCCCTCTCTATCCCTTCCCTCTATCCCTCCCCCCCCCCCCCCATCCTTCCAGACCAGTCAGGGAATCAGGAGGGCGCCGTGCCCCCCCACCCCCCCGCAACACCCTCTCTGTCTTACCGTGTTATTTTGCCGACTCAGCTCAGCCTAGTCAATCGTGTAGTCGAGTTCGTTATGACGCCGGGGCAGGGAGGAGGGAGGAAGGAGGGAGGAAGGAGGGAGGAAGGAAGGAGGAAGGAGGGAGAAGGGCGTCCTCGAAGGGCCGAAGCAGGCTCAAGGCTCCAAGGGAGAAACGAGCGCAAATTTTATACCGCTCAACAAAAAAAAAAAAGAATGAAAAAAGGGGGAGACGGGAGCAGGGGTCGGTTTTGAGTGGAGGTGAGGGGGGGGCAGTAATGCACAGTAAACCCGGACCCCTGATGAAGTCTCTACGTTCGACAGAATTTCTTTGGTGCGGAGGGCGATAAGGGCCGCCGGAGAGGCGAAGAGTGCCGGCGGGCTGCCGTGTTGTGCCGCCGCAAAAAAAAACATATTTTGTTTTTGTATTTGAAGAAATTATTGTTCGGCGCCACAGAGTTACAACGGCTGCATGAAAAAAAATTCAAGAGTGGAGTTCCATTTTTGGTAGAGTGGCGATTTATTTTTTCGGTGTGTTTATTAGACTCTTGCTGCAGCGGCGTTGCAGGAGGGAGCTTGCTGCGTGGCCGCCGCCTTGCAGCCGCGAGCTGCGGGCCGGCCTACCCCGCCGGGGGCCCCAGCGCCGGCTAAAAGCATGGCACCGTTGTCGTTGCCGCGGCTCGGCGCCGCGGACCCCCGCGGACCCCCCGCGGAGGGCGTGTAAGTGCCCCACGACAGCAGTATGCTGGTGGCCGGGGCCCGGCCGTGTCCGCCGCGTGGCCCTGACGGCAGTAAGTCCTTGGCCAGGACCGTGGAGGATGGGGACGGCGCCGTGGTCGTGAAGCGCCTGCCAAGCGTGGCTTTGCAGGCCAGGCCCTCTAACGTGCTGCTGCCGCCGCTACTGCTACCACTGCTACCACCGCCGCCGCGACCGCCGCACAAAACGCATCAACTGTATTTTTTGAGGAACCATGAACCACTGTTCATCGGCGTGCCCCCCCCCCCCCCCGCGGAGGTCGCTCCCAGGACAGCTCGGGTCCCCGACGGGCCCCGACGGCCCCCACGCGGGGCCCCGGCCGGCGGCAGATAGAGTGTCAGCAGAGCATCAGCCTGACGCAGGGCCGGGGACCCGCGTGGGGGCCGCGAGCCCTGTCGGAGCTGCCCCCTAGGGTGGGGGGACCCTCCCCCTCTCTCTCCCTCTCTCTCTCCCACCCCCTCCGCTTAGCTCTATTCCTCGCACCATTTGTCTTTATCTCAGCGGTCCCTTTGTTTCATCCCCTTTATCACTGGAACAAAGAAGGCGTTATCTTGTAGTGCCGATCCACCTCCGCCTCTCCGCTCTCTCTCTCTCTCTCTCTCTTTCTCTCTCTCTCTGTCTCTCTCTCCCCTCTCAAAGCACAATTTCTTCAAAGCGTGCACACCCACCCCCTCCATGCTAAGATCATGGGTACGGCAGATCCCACAGGGATGCCATGGAGACCCCCATGGGGGCGGTGGGCCGCGCGAGCGGTCTGCGAGACAGCGGCGGATGTGGTGGCCTTGACTGAGACCACCGCGGTGAGCTAGAAAAGCCCGGAGCCGAACTAGAAAACCCTGGTGCTGAGCTAGAAGTGTCCCGGATCTAAGTAAGAAACACCCCGGAGCCGAGCTAGACAACACCCGAAGCTGACATTAAAAAAAAAAAACTGGTGTAGCTGCGATAGAACAACACGGAGCTGAGCTACAACACCCCGGAACTGAGATAGAAATCCGCGGAGCTACGACACCCCCGGACACCGACGGCCGTGCCTTGAGATCCCGCCTGACAGAACGCGCATGGCGGTGCAAAATTTCCTCGCCGCCCGCGCCGACACGGGGAGGGGACGGAGTCGAGACTTGCTTGACGGTCCAATCTTGAACGCATGGGAAGGTTAGGTTAGGCCCGTGACAATGAGGGGGGAGGGGTCAGAAATCGGTCAAAAAAGTGTGACGTTATTTGTGGACGGCCCCTAACCAGAGTTTTTAGCGGTGTGCAATAATACCGGGGCTGTGCGGGTGTCGGCGGGCCGGACTAGACCGGGGTCGCCCCACGTAATCTCGCGGCCGCCACAGGTCCCCGTCGTCGGTCCCCGGCACGACGCCGTCCTCCAAACTCTTTATTGTTTGCCTCCGCGCCGGCCCCCCCGCGGCTTGACGAGAGGCCGTCGCTGGCCGCGGCCCGCGGCGGCCGTCTGTTGCAGAGGAAAGGGTTGCTTGCTGCCGCCGCTGCTCCGGATTAGAAGCGGTGTCCGCCGCGCAGCCAACGGCGGCGGGAAATTAAGTTTAATTTAAATTTTTGCCCTCGAGGAGGGCGCACTGCCCCGGCGCTATGCTGCTGCGGACGCCGCGGGCCGCGGGAGCGGACCTGGACTTTGTTTCACTACAGCAGCGGCCCCGCCGCCGCCCCGCCGCCGCCTCCCCCTCCCCGCCTCTTCCGGTGAGTGTTTGTTCAAGTTTCAGGCCGTCACTCAAGGCGTGCTTCGCGCTGCGGCCAGGCGAGGGCGAATTGTGAGGGCCGAGGGAGGGCGGCTGGGGGACGAGGCCCCCGCCGCCGCCGCCGCCGCGCCGGCCGCCCGCGAGGCCGTGGGGGAGCGTCCAAACCCTAACCATCACTCCCACTGCAGGTTTGATAGGGTTGCGTCGCAAAGGATTGCTGAGTGTTTACTACAGTGTCCCGGGCGTCTCCGGTCGGACTGGACTGCTGGACAGGAAGACAAGGCCGGGGCTCGGGGAGTTCCCCCCCCCCCCTTCCCCTCCCCGTGCCCCCGTGCTGGTAACGATGGGAGATCAATTCCAATTGGCGGTGGCACTTTGCACTACTGAGCGGGACGAATGCAAAATGGAGAGAGGAGGGGGAGGGGGGGGGGGGGGGGGGGGGGGGGAGGGGAGGGGAGGGCCGCCGGGCAGAAAGAAGCGGAGGCCTGCACACCCTCACCCTCCCTCGCATGGTGGTGTGCGATCCACTTGCTTTTTGTTGTTCTTGTTTTTTTTCGTTATTCTTTTATTTATTTTTTACAAAAAATCAGTGAATAGGATGGGCCGAGGTGCATGGCACGTGGTCACGTATACTCGGTGCAGTAATGAGAGGACGTGCACAAGTGGGGCTCGTAGGGAACGGAGGAGGGGAGGGGGGGGGGGAGGTGCGAGTTTAAGGAACGGCAAGCACACTTTATGAGACACGGAGGGGAGGAGAGGGGAGGGGAGGAGAGGGGAGGGGAGGAGAGATGTGGCGCGGCACATTTTTAGGAGAAAATAAGAAAACGAGAGGAGGAGGCCTGATTGCACTGAGCCGCCGAGCAGAGAACGGAGCAGCAGAGAACCGCCGCAGAGAACGCGCCTCGCCGACTGACTCCATACCCGGAGGAGGTGTCGGATACAAGGAGGAATTTTTTTTCTCTTCTTCTTTGGCCTCTTTCTTAGATTCAATTTATTTTGCATTATTCGGTTTCGCCCGAGTCTCCTGCGGTTTCCTATCTCGCCGTGCAGGCTGGGGGCGCAAAGGGACTCCCCCCCCCCCTTCCCACCCGTTGAACACCTGGGAGTAAAGCCGCTTTGCCTGGCAATGGCCCCGTTCCGAAGTGAGATAAGTATGATAAGAAGCCTGGGCAGCTCGACTCCCGGAGCTCCCAATTGTTTTCAGTCGATTCTTGACCGTACAAGTGTCAAGGGCCAGCAGTCCCCTGATGCGTGAAGGGAGAAAGGTTCGAGCAAATTAGAACGGCGGCATTTGTGCACAACAAGATTTTATTTGCTTTAAGATCAGAGTAAATGCATTATAATAAAAAATAAGTTTTTTTTTCATAATATCCTCTTTTGATATCATTATTGCAAGAAGAAACATTAACAATAAATTATATGAAATTATCCATAAATTTTAAAAAAAGAAAACAAACATTGTGAAGCAAGAGTAAAACAAGTTTCCATGATTAGCTATTGCCAATACTCAATCCTTCGATACCCTGAAGTACTTCATATACAAGGACGCTCAGCTCTGTTCTTACTTTAGCAGAGCTGAACTTCAGTATTTTGATTTATTTTTATTATTTCCACCTGACGTTCCTATGCTAAGACGGATTGAGTTCTGCTGGTTTTGTTTTATTTTAGGTGTGGTGCACTGTGGTCACAGTCAACATACATATAAAAACATTTTGGTTTTCATAAATAGAGAAAGTTTACATTAACTACACATTGCTCTCCGAAAGGAAACCAGGGGAGGACGATAGAATTGCACCAACATGAAGCTTTGTTTCAATTAAACCAAGAAAGAGTTACTTACAAAATAGTATAGATATATTATATAAATTTATATTTATGAATAATTTAATGCTGCAGATATAGAATTAAGAGGTATTAAGAGAAAAATATTCTAGGGCATGATGATTTTAAAAAGAAGTGCCAATGATGAGAAAAACAATGAAACTGCCGTTTCAGAATATAAATCATAAAACATCAGTTTTACCCCCTCAGTTATTTAAGTATGAAACTTGAAGTGGATAGGACAGTTTTGTGATCATGCTTGTCCAAGGCAAGACAATAGTGAGTCAAATACATTAAAAGACAAAATCAAAACAAAACCAGACTGCCCCACAATGCCAACACAAATATATTTTTTAAATTTGCATTTTCGACAAGATTTTTTTTTCTTTCTCTTGCACAGCTAAACACAAAGGATGTTTCAATGGGATTATTGGAACAGTTATGTCTAGTTGTTAATAAACGGAGTGGGACCTGCCAACACCCAATTAAGTACTTAAGAATGTAAAGCTCAAAGAGAGGGAATGAGGTATTGCTTTCATTATTCATTATTACTTAAGTTAGTTGAAACAGTTCATGTTGCTGAAGCTACTAGTAGATGGAATTGAAACATGCTATGAAAGGGAAAAAAAAAAGAGAAATCAAAGGGGCTTTACAGCACGCAAACTTTGATGACTATCAATAGGTTTCAGAGTTATATATGAAATGAACACTTCTGGAAACCAGAACAGCACTGCCGGACATAGCTTCACCTAACCAGCCACAACCAATGGACTTCCTACTACTCAAAAAGAAAAACCAATGATCCGTGGCACAACACATTAAATATAAAAATGATTTTGAGGAGAGAAACAGGTTTTGTACTGTGGCTAAACACAAATTACATAAATCACAGCCAAAGATATGCTGGGGAGGAGAGAGCATTTATCTCCCTTTTGTATGGCAATTCCTGAATCCGCACTCTACAACAACCAGCTACATCAGTGTAACCAATAATTCCTTTCTGATTAAAATAAAAATATACAGGTGTAACGCATATGCAGAGTGGAGCAGCTTTCAGAGGCCAATCGCAACCTCAGGAAAATTGTTTAGCCAGAAGGACAAGTCCATTGTTAACAGATTACTCAGTTTACCAGCGTTTACAATATGCATTGATAAATGGATAAACTACACAACACTTTTTGCCGTCATTAACAAGAAGGATGATATTAATGTGTCTTTCAGAAAGGGAGTTAATGCTGCAGTCTGACACAGTTTTGTGATTATATAGGGATTATAATAAAAGAACAAAAATAAGCAACTTCATCTTGCTTGAAAGAATGTAAAGCCTCTTTAACTATGACAGAGATGACCCATTTTAAAAAGTAATGCACGTAATGGACAATTCAGAAAGCTCATGCAGTCAGCTTTCAAGAGAAAGAAATGTGACCAAAACTAACGCTAATGTATGATCCGAATTTATCAGTAAGCATTAAACTATACAATAGAAAAAAAAAGACAAATTTACCTTAATTGGAAGCATGTGAATGAACCACACATTCTGAAGTGAGGACTAGGAACAAATTGAGCCGGTTTTTTTAATCTCACAATTTGCTACATTGCTTAAAGGATCACTTAAAATTTAGTACCTGAATACAGATAAGTCGGTATTAAAGCAAAAACCTGAGATCAAAAAGGTACAGGTTTTTCCTTTCATGAGGTCCGAAAAAAAAGGAAGCAATCAGGTAAAATGAAAACCTTGCCTCAATGGCACATGTAAAATTCTTGCAGTGCAGAGTACATTTTGGGGTTCATACAAATTACAGGTAACAAATAAACTGAAAATGGCCTTTCAGTTTGGATTATGACCAATAACATTGAACAAAACATATGGTAAGATTTCAGAATGAAACCAGATTCATTGACATATCAAGCTAATCATGGGTGACTAAATAAGGAAGTCTTGCTTAGACTGCAGTAACAGTCTTACGCATGTTTTCATGCACACAGTCAGTCACACACAGTTTGGCTCACACTAGCATTCAACACACACACCCACAATCATTCATACTTATCACATGTGGTAGTTCTGATTGCTATGTGTTGCATTACGCAGGCTGGACTGAATATAATAACAAATACAACTATCAACAAGTGTCGACAAAGTCAGTCCATTTGACTCTGAAATCCTGCTCACATAACACATACATACCCAAGTAAGCAGACATACAAGAAACCTTGCCAACAGAAAATATAACAAACTCGCATATGCATTTGTCAGACATATGCTTAAGGAGGGTCAACAATTAAACATCATTAAACAGCATTATAGGAGGGAGGTTTGCCATGCATTAAACCTGGCAAAACTACTTTGTGGATGCACCACCCTCCATGATCTGCTCGTATAGTATTTCAGCAAACATGTACAATTAATATAATTCAGAAATAAAAACAAAACATCAAATCTCAAGTGATGTTTAGAATTTCCTCACTTCACAGTATCCAATATTATCCTAAAAAAGATAATGACAGAAAAATTTTAAGTCTTCATGGTGCAGTCCTAAACAAAATCTTGCACAGCAGTCAAAAGAGTGTCCAGCGCTCTCCTTGAATCATACCGGGCAGCCCGCTGCCAGGCGAAAGGCATAGTAGGAAGTGGAGCAGAGCACGAGGCACAAGGCGAGAGGAGCATGGGATGGGATGGGATGGCGTCAGAGTTAAGTTCACGGTGTGAGACTCGCACAGTTCTCACTGCTTTGAAATCATCTGCAAAGACAAAGCCAGTCCATCAAAATCACAACCGAAACCAGCTGGTCAAGAAACAAATAGTATTGATCTGGATCATGTGATGAAGGAATAGTAACGGGGCAGAGGATCACGCACCTTGGTCATGAAGTAGCAGTCAGCCATTTATTGGCGTGTTGCACTAGTGCCAGATGAAGGTTCAGCTTTCACGAGGGGCTTATCTTCAGTCGCTGGTGTGGGTGATTGATCTCTCCGAGGGGGCATCCTCTCATTGATTGCATCTAAGCCCTTGGCCTCCGCAAACGAAGTGATTTTGTGGTTCGGCGAGAAGCCCTGCAAGGCTGAACGAATCATACAACGATTTGAGAAGAAAAGTACTGAGTTGAATTCCGTGAGCCAAATGAGTATGCTCCAATAACTTACCATTCTTAAGTGACGTTTTACCACCCGACAAAGCTCCCAACGGCAAAGAACCAGTAGGAGTGAGGCCCTTCAGCTGCAGAACACTCTCGCTTTCCTCTCTGAAAATTGAAGATGAAATACATTCATAGAACGTTTGTTGAATCGAAGACATACTAATAATTATATACATATGTTTTAAGTATTTTTAGAGCTCACCTCAGCACAGAGAAAACTCTTGCCATTTTTCCTATCGCTCGGATCTTGTTTCGAATTACTTCTTTCCTCAGGTTTGCTGCAGCGCCTGTAAGATACACAATGAAGGCTTCGTAAGTGCTTTGCAAGGACCCAGTTCATGTCTATTTGATGTTTTAACTACTACATGCCCAGATTGGTAGGAAAGAAAGCAACAAGGACACGTCATTCTCCATCCGACATTGAACACATACCAATGACGGTAGGAAACGCTGAAATCTGTATTGTCTTTCCACCGAAGCTTCCCATATATACACCAATATTATCACATGCCAGTGACTTGAAACACCAGGTACAAATTCATTACGGTAAAACAAGTAACAATAAGCCAGTGCAATCATAAAGGCAGTGTAGAAGCTTCACAATAATGATGGAAGAATTACCTAGAATGTTTGAAAACGCAAAGGTGGGCAAAGCATTACCTGACAAATTATAACTCGCACACTAATGAACAATCGAGGCATAGAAACAGCTAACAGGTGAAGACACACATACACACCAAATAAATACATTCACGCAAAATTACTGATTAATATGGTAGCTAATATGTGAACAATCCACCAAAAGAAAATAAGAGAGGAAGAAAGGAAGAAAGGAAGAAAAAAGGATAGAAAGAACAAAAAACATCAAACATTTGTGCATTGAAGGTAAACCTCGCAATTACGATTGACTTGAGGAATAAAATCTCTTTGCGCCAGTATTGGAAGAAAATAGAAAGCATTTCCATTTTTTCATAATAGAAGTTGTGTGCTGTAAAAATACTGCAAACGCACATGAACCCATCAACTTGACACAGGGGCCTATACAGCCCAACTCAAAATTGAACATACATTCAATAAACTGGCCATACTTCGAATGTTCAACAACATTTGTACTGAATAGAGAGAGTGCCTATCACATTAGAAGTAAAAGAAAACAGTTAACTTTGCTCCCAAAAATAGCGAAGGATGAAATCAGACAAGAGAAGAGAAATAGGGCCATCACAACCTTCCCCAACACATTGAAGGAGGCACTAGAATTGAACCGGTCATGGAGATATTATAGTCTTCAGAAGTGTACAAGATACAATGTGTCCCTTTTAAAATATTAGAGTTGGTTCCTCATCCGGTAAGCAAAATTCTAGTCTACTCCAATTACCACTACAGAAAGGATTCCTTACATCGCATATTTTCCGACCACTGACCACTTTCCATAAATAAATTCCAATGTACCTCGAAAAAGACGATTTTTTGAAAAACTTGTGGGCTCATCAAAATTGTACAGTAGAGAGTATCGGAAAATACCAGTTTCCAACATTAATCACCCCAATATTATTGAAAACGCTACATGCCAAGTACATCTAAAAAGTCCGCTAAGCCCCCATTTACAATAAAAGAACAATACTTAAATGTGTGTGGCAAAAACGCCACAAGGCTGCTAAATCCATAGAAATTACAGAGGGAAGGGTTTCTTACACTGACATGCAAAGGACAAAGTTGAGAAATCAACACATCAAGTGACCCACGATTGTCTACCCAACCGCCCCAACACATGGAAGACAAACATACATACACACACAATTTCAAACACAACACGAAGGTTTTAAATCTCATGTGAAAGTGGAATAAGACCCTGGAACGTTTTTTAAGGAACTTCTCATATAGAGCCCGACAGGACAAATAAATTATTGATATGCAGGAGAGACATAAAGCCAAACCACTTGTCTACTTTTCCTTAGGTACACATGTATTTGGGGCACAACGCAACTCACCAACAAATCAGTTGTCCAACAGGAGTATGGCATTGAGATCAGCAGTAGGCGTATCATTCGGTCGCGAAAAGCGTGTAATAACGGCAGGAAAGAGAAAGTGCATTGTGTCAGAAACATTGAGTTAAAACTGAGCAATACAATTTCGGCTGATTGTACATGATACATGAGCAATATCCAAACAGCCTCATCAACACAAGATATTTGTATCAAGATGCACAAACAACTTGAACTGTTGTGATATATACGTAGTTAAATATCATCAGGGACAAAGAACCAAATTCACAACATTGCCATTTAACATTGATCCACAGGACCCATTCACTACAGGGTCTCCAGAAAACACAAGTCCAACTACCTCACCAAAAAAATATGTCACCACTGTACAGGTGATGCTATAAAGCATTGAGAAAAAGAGGTCTTTCGGACACCTTCATGACTTTCGAGCAAATTTAAAACTGGCAGGCCAATTCAAAGAATTTGCAATATTCAAGGGTACTCTTTTAGCAGCCCTTGAAAACACTATTAGCCTTTGAAAGTAATGCATTCCTTTGTATGCTCATATCAAAAAGGGGTGATCTTGTGGCACCTTGACCACAGCCATCCATGTACACTGAACCATACAAATAAGAGCACAAACTAACATAATTTCTTCCAATAATGTAGCAACATCACGGGATACCAGATTAGCATAAGGTAACATTAAAGTCAGTCCACCAAGAAAAACTGGAAATCCTAGAAATTATGTGAGTTGTGACTCGAATCGTGTTTGACGGCAGACTAAACTGGAATGAAGGGCTCTTCATTTGTAAAGCTTCCTGACTAGCACTGCAAAACTATGTTTTCTTGCACAAATATGACATTACCAAGAAAATAAAGTAGGAAAAGACTGAAAATAAGTGATCAAAAGAAGATGTAGATTCAGAGAATGTTAGGAATTAAAAATGAAAATTGCACATTGTAGAAAAAGTGGACTTGGCATGCAGAACTCTAGAGAAAACTCAAAGGAAAAAGAAACAAAAACAAATTAAAGGTAAAAACTCTGAAAGCCGATCTGTAGGAAGGAAAAACAGTATCACTACCCACTATGCATTGATGATCTTTTCAACATCTTTCAAAGCAAAATAACCATGCAGGTTGGAGCAAAACACTAACACACGAGCAGCAGGCAGCCACATCCGTAGTTTTGATACTTCTGTCCAAAATTGAAATACGCCTTTCTAAAGACATTCTGAACAACCAAATTCAAGTTCTATCTGAAAAACCCGTTCACCAAGTCAATGTAACAAAACACGTGTCTACTTTTTCAATAACATGCACATCATTGCCAAGGTCTCTCATGAAAACCGAACAATGATGAAAACAGATCTAATGATTACACAAGGTAAAGGAAATGAGCAATTTCCCACAAAACTAAGACAATACCACGGTGCAAAGACACATGTGAACAACAAGCAATAGGGAAGGGTGCTGGCTTAAGGGAGCGTTTATTATGAGAGAATGTCCCCCCCCCCTCCATACCCCCAACCTACATACCAACAAAACATTACTTCACAAATAGCCGGCCCCCGGCTCATCCTCTGCCCTCTGCGCACTTCCATCACGCGTGCAGCACGGAATATTGCTCTGCTTCTTTCCAATAAAATAACACTACTAGAGTGAGAATGGGAGGCATCCAAGACCATAAAAATAGGTAGGAAGTTTCAAGACTTGAAAAAAAAAGAGACGGGTATTTATGTGTGGTATATGAAACACACGGAGTCAAAGTTTGAGAGGATGGCAGATGGTTGAACTTTACAGCCATCATTTTGAAAGGAACATTTTCTCCTAGCTTGGTAAAAAAGGAAAAGAATACAAGCATTAGAGAAGGAAATTGTTTCTAATCTCATGAACCAAAATAAATGCACAGCGGTTGATTTCTTTTCAGGACAAGTTGCACTACATCATGCCGTTATGCCATCAATACTTTTTGTTTAAGTCATTAAGAGAAAAAAAATCAAAAATCAAACCTAGACTCAAGGAAACTAAGTCAATAAACAAAAATATAATTCTGAGAGAGACAGAAAGATGGATAGAAAGAGAGAGCAAGGATAGATGCTCTAACCCCATAACCAGTTATGCCATATAATTCAATTTCAACGTACTAGCTGAACATATGAGAAAAGCTGGGATTATTTGGCGGCTCGATAAATGGAATGGAGTTTTGGCTACGTTGCCAAGCTCGCAAAGTGCAGTCAAGTGCAACACAGAAGCTGCCTAAATTAAATAAAACCATTAAAAAAAGAAGTGTGTACCAGGCACACAATAACTGCACCTAAACCACTACATTTGTGCAAATTCATAGTTTCCAAGACAATTCTGATTATGGGGCTAAATAGGAAAGAGTGTAAAAAGAAGGGGGAAAGAAGCGTGAAAGGAGTGACTGACACTGCACTGCACTCAGTTAGATGGAAACCCAAGCTTGTAGTCTTCATCATGGCCACTTACCACTCTTAGGTCTTAATATAACTTTCGCTGAGGGAACCGGCATTTGTGGGGTCCAAGGCAAAAATAGAAGGTAAAAGTAAGAAGGCAAATGAGAAAGGTGAACAAGTCCGAAGCAATGAGCACTGAGTGTGAAAGTGGTGAGCAAGCATTCCACATGACATACACTCAGTGTTGGGACCAAAGACTCTAAGAGAAAATCAAAGCTGAACCCCCCAAACAACTGTAGTGAAGGATACCTCTTTCAGACATACAATTAAAGTTGAGGTAAAACTCCAAGCACATTTCTGTTCTGACAGTTTGTGACCAATACTCATTGAATCCACCACTTTGAATAATATGAAGAGAAACCCGTCAGAACGCATTCACACAAGACTTGGAAGCATCAGTCAAAACTACTGACAGTCGATGAGAACAAGGTATAGAAAATAAATGCTTGCAAGAACCGAGGAGAGTCTCCAAGGTTTCACTTCCAAGAAACTTCTGTCTACTGAATTGAAACTGAAACACAGCAAGCTTTGGACGTTCAAGAAACATTAATCAAAATTTAGAACAACACAATACCAATCAACAGCAATACCATTGCGATTTTTCACTAATGTGCAAAGGGTGGTGCCCACTGAGCACCCGCACGTCTTAATGCTGTGATTAAGCAGGCTCTGTGAGAGGTAAGCAAAACTTTCCATTATGTCGCATGATTTTAGCTACTTTTTAAAAAGCTATGACCACGACTGACTGATCAACTGCTTATGGGTCACATTATGTACAAGATAAAATATGCTTCTGGATCACTTCTTGTTCCACAATGCTACGCCCGCGTTCACAACGCTAAAAGTGACGCGAGCTCCGGTCCCAAATTGGAGGCTCATTGTGCGCATGCCGGTTTTGAAGGAAAAACTGTCCACAGCAAGAAGCGACCAGTAAGATTTATCCAAAGCACATGAGTTGGGCTCCACAGATGTCAAAAGCAAAAAGTGTGCTCAATTTACTAGCTTTAACCACCTAGGGATTAGTTTAGGGAAATTATGGGAGACAAAATTAAATGTTCTTGACCCCATAAATTAAAATTCATAAAAAGCTCCATCGGTCCCAGAAACTGAACAGTGAGGATTTCGGATTGCTACTTGACAGTCAAAATTCAGCTAAACATTCTCAAAATAAGTTCCCCTAAATTCCTCAGAATATTATTCATCGAAAAGTTCAAAGCTCCCTGAATAGAAACTACAAAAGTGATGGGTAGTGAGTGAGAATCTCCAGAGAGAAATGAGTAACAAGAGCCCAGTGCATCAACATAAGCATCAATCGAGTGAACAAGAGAGCTACAATACTCTTCAGATTTCCCAAGAATAGAAGCAGGCAGATCTACAGTGTATGCTTACTACAGATAATATATGCTGAACTGATTCTTACCATCAGCTTTAATTCAATCCAGAAGATAAATTTAAGAAAAAAAAAAGGAAACAAATTAACACACATATCAAAATTTGAAAAACACACAAAATGCAAGTGGGCTAATAAGGTGTTGATGCCTGGAAATTTGGTAAAAAGAAAAGTAAGAACATGTATTCTTCTGCACACCACAAACAAATGTTATGACATACTGACATCCAGAACCCTGTAAATTGCTTTCAGGTAGAGTTGAACAAAATATCCTTGTTTGGAAGAAACTTGAGAAGTCTGTTACAGAATCACCCTTCAAAAAATCGGAAAAGGAAATTTGACATTAAACAGTGAAAGTGGCGAGACATAGTCCTTACCTTCTTCAAGTGTTTCATCACCATCAGACATAAGTTCATCATCTGAGCAGATGCTTAGGACATTCACCAACATTTCAGTAACTGAAGAAAGAAAATACAGCAGTGTGAAACGCAGGACGGATTTCCAATGCACCGCACAGCATGAATGGCAACTTACCTTTTTCACCCACAAAAGGTAGGGACCATGTGAAAACATCCATAAAGTTGGGAAGCCAGTAAGGATGAGGTGAGCAGTTAAATTGCCTGATGTTCATTACATTGTTTTCATACTTCAGAACGGCAGCCTGGTTAGATCAGAAATTTCGGTTGAAGTTGGGCAAAGACTTTACAGAATTTGAAAAACATAAAAATAAAAAGTTTAAAAAAAAACCATTTATAGTGTTAAATACCTTGTTGTTGTACACATCCAAATAATTAGGTGCGGAAAATATAGTGATGAGGGAAGGAAATCCGGTAACTTGACTCTTTCGGTACATACGATATCTGTGTGAACAAATATTGTTTGATCAGATGCTCAAAAGAAACTGACTGTAATTATGGACTCTTTGTATCATTAATAAAAATTTAAAGGCCTACACACCCTGCATCTTGCGCTTCATGGGCTCTGATTATTGACAGCAAGTTGTTGTTTGCAAGAAAATCACAACACGCCGCATAACTGAAACAAACGTTAGAAATGCCAGACAATTATTTTATTACATCATAAAACAAGTAAAACTGCCTAAACAAAATACAACAGCTTACCTATAAAAGTAAGAGCAACCCCGAACACTATTATGAGTGAAGTGTTCTACGTTCTTTTCATTTCCAAAGTCCTCCAAAGGATCTGACCATAGCAAATCACACATGGGACCAAAGGCTGGAGGTTCCTTAAATCTGTCAAGCTAGAAGCAAAAGTTTGATGGTAACAACCATAGTATGACAGTAATAAAGCTCACAAACTAATTCCTGCACATACTCTTCTGATATCATCCAGGACATGAATCTCGGGTGAAAGTCCCCCATGGACACACAGGAACTGTTGGTTCATAAGAGCAGCCAGGGGCAAGCAGTCAAAAGCATCCATACACGCATCGTAGACCCTCTCTGAATACTTAATTTTACCTAGCAAGAAAAGAAACCGCATGAAGGTGGAATACATTTTAGAAGATCCAGATTTCTCTCCTGTACAGGAACTTACATTCTTGTTTAAATGTGAAGTACTCTGTCAAGTGTCTGCATTCATGGTTGCCTCGTAACAGGAACAAAGTGGTGGGATGGCACAATTTGAGGGCCCACAGGTACAGTACACACTGCGACAAACGAATACAAAGATCCATTAAAGCAAGTTCAAAGCAGAGCCGGGAGACACCAAAGAAAATATTT
This sequence comes from Megalurothrips usitatus, assembly GCA_026979955.1. NCBI lineage: Eukaryota > Metazoa > Arthropoda > Insecta > Thysanoptera > Thripidae > Megalurothrips > Megalurothrips usitatus. Next base: position 1,044,045 of record CM049604.1, on the reverse strand, counting down.
CGTACCTCAATGCTGAAGTATCCTCTATCTACATAGTCGCCCAGGAACAGGTACTTGGTGGTGGCGGGCGGTCCGCCGACCTCAAAGAGCTTCATCAGATCGTAGAACTGGCCGTGAATGTCACCACAAACTAGAACAACAAACCGCTGTCAATCGAACTCTCTCTTAAAGGATTAACGAAGGAAAGATAGGTAAAATAGGTGCGTAAAACATTCTTTACTTTCCAAAGTGTCCAAAACCAGCACAACAAAACCAGTCTAGACAGCGGCAGACACTCACCCGTGACGGGGGCCTCTATCTCGATCATGGTCTTCTCCGACTTGAGCAGCGTCGCGCCCTCGTGGATGATCTTGAGGGCGGCCGCCTCCTCGATGCGCCCCTCGGCCACGAAGTGCGTCTTGAGGACATCGGGCCTGGGCCGGCCCGTCCGCTGGTCGAAGCACTCGGCGACCGTCAGCTTGTGGCTGGGCGGGAAGGGCGTGCCTGCAACAGCGGCGAGGGTCAGCGGCGGCCTTGCAGTTAGCTCTCGCTGACGATGCGTCCCGACACATCGGTGGGGTCACACGGCCAAAGCCTCCTCCGCCACGGGTAGCTCCGCGTGACCCCGTATGACCCCGTATGACCCCGTATGACCCCGTATATTAGTGAGTAATAGGCGGAGAGGGAGGGGGAGGGGAGGGGAGGGGGAAGGGGAGGGGGAAGGGGAGGGGAAGGGGAGGGGGAGGGGAGGGGGTAGGGGGGGGGGGGATTCGGGAGGATTCCATCCATATTTTCCGCTCGCCGCAGAGATTTCCTGCCAATTGAATGGATATTCGGAGCGGCGCGCGGCCAACCCTCAAATACCCTCGGCATTGTCCCCGACCGTGGCGGTAGTGAACAGGGACGAGGGGGAGGGGGCGGGGGAGGGAGGGGGAGGATGGGAGGGGGAGGATGGGAGGGGAGGAGGGGAGGGGAGGAGGGGAAGGGGGAAGGGAGAGGAGGAGCCACCCCCTCCAGAAGAAGACTGCCAGCCCAGGGCGCGGGAAATGGACCGCGAGCTGTTTGACTTCGGAGGGAGAGGGAGAGAGGGGGGGGGGGGGGGGGGGAGAGAGAGAGAGAGAGAGAGATGGGAGAAAGGTAGAGAGATGGGAAGGGAGAGAGACGATAGAGAGCCCTCCTGCCTGGGGTGACAAAAGAAATGCGCTGAAAAAAAATGCCAACGCAGTCAGCTCTCCCGCTCCCTCACGAAGCCAACTCGATATATAAAATGCGATCTCTCGCTTCCCTCCCTGACCGCCCGCGGCGGCGGCGGCGGCAGAGCGCCTGTCGGGTAGGCAGCGGCGGGTGGGCGGGCAGGCGCGCCGTGCGGGCTGCCTGCCCAGACTCTCACGGGCGCTCCGCGGCGGCCGCCACCGTCACCAACAGCCCCACCATCATGTCTTCATCTCTCCCTCGCACGTCCTCGCACACGGCCGCGCCGCGCCTCGCCTCCTTCCTTCCTTCCCTTGACCTTGGGGCGGGTCGATGAGGGGCTGACCCAGTCCCAGTGCGTCCCGCCGGCAGGGATCGGGGGGCCGCCGGAGCCGCAACTCTTCCGCCGCCATGCAGGGGGCTGGCCGGGGGCTGGCAGGGCACCCTCCACCTCCCCACCTCACAGTCCCCCCGCTGACTTGTACCATCAGTAATTCATGGCTCTCAAACTCGGGGGGCCATGCGAGCGCCCACTGGACGGCCGACAGGGGGAGAAGGGGGGAGAGAGAGAGAGAGAGAGAGAGAGAGAGAGAGAGAGAGAGAGAGAGAGAGAGAGCACACGAGGACCCCCTCCCATACCTCCCCATTGTCCTCACCAATTTGAAAACTAGTCGATTTCTAGTTTCAATTAACTGAAATCTCGGAAATGTGTGTGTGTGTGTGTGTGTGTGTGTGTGTGTGTGTGCACACACTCCGCAGGCCACTCCACCTCTGCAGCATCAGAGGGGAGTGGGGAGGGGGGGGGAGGGGAGGGGGTTCACTCGCCTTCGTGGTGCTGTGATGTGCGCATAGGACATTACTATTCATGCATCCGCCCGCCGCAGAGCTCCGCGCAGAGGGTGCGGAGCAGGAGAGAGAAAGACAGAGAGAGAGAGAGAGAGAGAGAGAGAGAGAGAGAGAGAGAGAGAGAGAGAGAGAGAGAGAGAGAGAGAGAGAGAGAGAGAGAGAGAGAGAGAGAGAGAGAGAGAGAGGGCATAACACTCCGGAATGCTAACAGGAGCATCTCCCGCGCATTCGGCTGCCCGCCCTCTCTCGCCTTGCTCCTCGCCGTGTCACACCCAGCCGCCGCCTGCGCCCCCCCCCACACACACACACATACACGCACACACACATACAGGCACACACACAGCAGCAAGTCCCGCGCAGCTCCGCGCACTAATTGTTCAGTCGAGGAGTAAACCGTGCATTAAACTCGGCTTAATCACCAAGCCGGCGGCAGCAGCAGGCGCGGCCCAAAAGATGAGCAGCAGCAGCAGCAGAGAATCCGTCTCAGTCTGTCTCAGTCGTTCAGCCGCGCGGCACGCGTCGCTCCATCTCACTCCCACCCCATCGGCCGCGCCAGGCCTACCGACCGCCCCACACACCTGCGCGCCCCGCTAATCCGGCCGCTCTGATTACCGAACAAACACCCGGTGGCGGCGCGTGAGCCGGGAGGGGGGGGGGGGGGAGAGGGGCACGTACGCGGCCGAGACAAGTCCTTCCCGCGCCGGGAGGAGGAGGGAGGAGAGGAGGGGCGGAGAGAGGGGACCGGGGAGGGGAAGGGAGGGGAAGGGAGGGGGGGGGGAGGGGGCAAAGGAAATGGGATTCTTGATTAACCAGGACGGCGAACGGGTCACAGGCGCGATGATGTGCTGTATGATGCATGGCAAGCCCCAAGGCGGCGGCCACCGTCTGGTAGGGCTGGGAGAGGTGTGGGAAGAGAGAGAGAGAGAGAGAGAGGGGTGGAGGAGGGGAGGGGGAGAAGGCTGTAAAAACTGGGAGAGTACTACGGCTGAGGGTCAGCTGTACCCGGGGGGGAGGAGGGGGGGGGAGTGTACCCCGCGGCACACACAAGATCCCCGTCCACGCAGGCCGAGAGAGAGCGAGAGAGAGGCTAAGGGAGGCAGAGAGAGAGAGAGAGAGAGAGAGGCTAAGGGAGGCAGAGAGAGAGAGAGAGAGAGAGAGAGAGAGAGAGAGAGAGAGAGGCCGAGAGAGAGAGAGAGAGAGAGGAGAGAGGCTGAGGGAGGAAGAGAGAGGAAGGGCGCTGCGACTAAATTTAAACCTGGCACCAGCGCCGCGCTGTCAGACGGTGCAAAGGCGCCGATCCGCCGTGCCCCCCGCAGGACCCCGCAGTGTTGTGTTGCCAGCCGCACCGCCCGCTGCACCGCACACCGCAGACAAAGGCAAATTGGCCGAACGACCTGACCGCCAAGTGCAGGACAGCAGAGAGACGGCGTCAACCAATAGGAGCGGGGAGAGGCAGGCCAACTCCAGCCCAACCCGACCGATCCCAGGGCGAGCCGCATTGATTCTGGGACCGCTCCAAAACGACCCTTCCCGACGACTTTCCGCCCAGCCGACCGCCCCCCCCCCCCCCCCCCAGCCACAGGTGCACCGACCCCTGCAGACCACCACCACCTCTCTCTCTCACTCTTTTGGGGACGGCCGCAAAAAAAAATTAAGAAAAGGTATATTTATCACACATTACACAGCCCCCCCCCCCCGGACACAATCGCGACTTCAACATCTAAAGCACGACCGGAGAGAGAAAAAATTTCCATCGGTATCGCCCCCCCCCCTCCCCGTCGGGCTCAGCGCAGGCCGTGCACAAGCGGTCCTCGAGAACGACGCGGGGAGGGAGGGAGGGAGGGAGGGAGGGAGGGAGGGAGGGAGGGAGGGAGGGAGGGAGGGAGGGAGGGAGAGAGGGGGGGGGGGGGGGGGGGAACTGTTTGCGATCGCTCTGATTACGAGTCAGGCAAAGTAGTAGGGGGGGTGGGGGGCGTGGCTCTGTGCGCCGGGTTCGCGCTGCCCTCCCCCCCCCCCCCCCCCCCCCCGTCCCTCTGACAGGTTGCGTGCAGAGTCACAGCAAACCATTGTTGGCCCCTGCCACAACCACCCCCGCCTCCCCACCCGACTCATTTCCCTCCTCGGATAAAATGCTGCGTGCACACCGCAGAGCCGCCGTGTGTGAATGTGTGCGTGTGTCAGCGTGCAGCCCCACATACACACACACACACCTATCGACCGAGAGGCGGAGAGAGAGGGAGAGAGAGAGAGAGAGAGAGAGAGAGAGAGAGAGGGAAAAAATAGGCGGGCAGAGACAGAAATATAGCAATATGGGAAGGGAGACAGAGAGGGACAGAAGGGCCGCAGCCTCCGGCGCATTGCAACGCTCCCGGCGTTCCGCCCCGTCCCGCCATACAAGCCCTAATAACAGGCGAAGCCCGAAGGCCTGCAGCCGGGAGGAGCGTGTACTCCCACGGTCTTTTTCCTCCCTCCCTCTCCCTCCCATCCCTCTCCCTCCCTCTCCCTCAACGGCGAGGACGAGGCGGGTGGACTGCTCCCCCGGGGAGCTACAAGCCCCACCCGCGGTTGCTTATATATTACCGTTAACGAGGGGCCCAACTTTCAAGAAAGGGAGAGGAGAGGGGAGGGGAGGGGAGGGGAGGGGAGGGGAGCGAGGGGAGGGGAGGGGAGGGGAGTGGGTGCACCGCCCCCCACGTGCCCAACTCCTTGGTGCGCACCGCGTCCCGAGGAGGTGAAAAGGATGACATGCAACCACTGCATGCAACCACGGCAGTGTTTAAGGCGTCCTCCTCTCCAGGAAGTCCTGGGGGCCCCGCCGCCTGGCAGCCTGGCCGCCCAGGGCGACGGTGCGCGCCCAAGCAAAGCGCCAACAGTTCAAGTGGGCCACGGCGGGCAGCCGCGAGCCGGGCGGCGGCGGCGGCGGCGGCGGCGGCGGCGGCGGCGGCGGCGACACGGACATATCGACCCCAGGGCCGGCAGCGCGGCGCGGTGGCCCCCGCGGCCGACGACGCGCCCCCAGCAGACACCGCCACCGCCACCACCACGCCGCACCTCCGGGGGAGCACGTTGGCCACCAGGGCGGACCCGTCGCGACAAAAAAAAAATACATTAAAAAAAAAACAATCATTTTCAAAACTGTCATTCATTTGAAATGATGATCGGAAGGATATTTGAAATTGCAGTTTATGGGCCAGTAGAGGGTGGGGGGGGGGGCCTTGAAGTCGTTGAAGTCGACTTGGTCGTCGCCGACAAACGAACGAACGAACAAAAAAAACAGTCCACACAATTTTTCGGAACAGTCCACACCAGGACAAAACCAAAATAAAACTAAACGCCTGAGGTCTGAAAGGCTGTTGCTCCAGGCCGGGCTCCGCGGGCCACAAGCCCGAGCCGCGCAGCTCCGCTTCCGTCCCGGAACATCGGAAATGACAGCCCCCCCCCCCCACAACACCACTAGCGACAAGCCTATTCCCTGCCACCCCTGGCCATCTGCACCCACTTACCACCAATTTCCAACCCCCCCCCCCCCCAAGGCGTTGACCAGCCATCCCCCGGAAGCGACAGAAGGGGGAGCGAAGGGATGTGAAGGGGGAGGAGGGGGGACGGGGGAGGGGGGGGGTGCTAGACACACCACGCAAAGGCAGCAGACTACTGCTGCGTTAGCAAACCACTCACGAATAAACCCTCCCTCCGCCTCACTCTCCGTCTCTCTTCCTCCCTTCGTTTCTCTCCCTCTCTCCCTCCCTCCCTCTGTCCCTCTCTCCGCCACGCCGACGGGGCCCTTTCAACAGCCTGCTGCGGTCTGCGAGCGCCATTGCATCGCGTTACGTAGTATGTGACCCCCCCCCCCCCCACACACACACACGACATAGAGCAAGAGACAGAGACAGAAGGATAGAGAGACAGAAGGGTAGAGAGACAGGAGAGAGAGAGACAGAAAATTGTTTTGCCAGATGAACCCATGGACAGTAATGTCGTGTGCGAGAGAGACGGCCTGTACGCGCGCTTTGCAGGGTTCCGAGTTGACACCACTTGCTAGAGGCCAGAGCGGCGGGGCGTATCCCAGGGGAGCCTACAAAGGCATGAGGAAAAGGGTGGGGCTGGGGTTGGGGGTGGGGGGTAGGGGGGTGGGGGGACCTCCATACCAGCCCCCCCAGCAGCAGCAACAGCAGCACGCTTCCAGCTCCAGGCCGACTACCAAAGTCTAGAGAATCTGCCCGATCCGCCGACGGGGTCCCCACCCCCTCCCCCCCTCCCCCTCCCCTCCCCCCCGGTGCGTCCCGAGGGGGGCGTTCGCCGGCGGCATGGTGCCGTCGAGGGCCCCCCGCGGACACAGAGGACGCCCCGAGGTGTCGCCGATAAAGTAGAGGACGCCGACGTCGGCGACGACCTACATCACGTCGCCCGCAGGAAACCCGCGCGGTAAATGAGCTAATGAAACAAAAAGAAACGTGCCTGTTTTTTTTTTTTTGGTACAACAAAGAAAATGCGCCACTTTCAGCGGACTAATTTCTCCCCCCGCCCTCCACCATTCCGTCCTTCCGCACTTTCCGACTCCGCTCGGCCTCCCTCCCTTCCCATCGCCTTTTCCGCCCTCCGCCAAGACGACTGGCTTTCCCTTTAAAAAGAGCACAAAACACCCAAAACTAAGTTTCAAAGGACTCCGCCGGCCGCGCGGACGCTCCCACGGGCTTGGCTTACTCCGGTCCTGCCGATCGTCGCCCCCACGCTCCATTTGTTGTTGTTGTTGTTGCTGCTGCTGCTGTTGCTGTTGTTGTTGGCTTGCGGCCGCCGCTGGCGCAGCCCCACCGCCGCGGCCCGGAGCGCCCGACGCCGCGGCGCAGGGGGCGGCACTGGGGGCGGCACTGGCGGCGGCACTGGGGGCGGCGCCCGGACCGCCACCACCGTCGCGACGCGAACCGCTCTCCATGGTGCCCGCGAGCGAACTGGCCACGCCGTGTGCTCGATGCCACCCCCCACCCCCCTACCCCCGCTACATCCCCCTCCACTCCCCGCCGCCACCGCCACCCCCACCGCCGCCCCTAACGCCCTTTGCTTCACGCGAGCCAAGCGGCGGCGCGGACCGGCCCAAATACAACAGGGCACTCCGGCAGCGCTCGGACCTGTGAAGGAGGGCCGCAGTGTCGGAGGGCGAGAGGGTCGGAGGGTCGGAGGGTCGGAGGGTCGGAGGGTCGGAGGGTGGGAGGGTGGGAGAGGGGTAGGAGGGAGCGTCGGATAGAAGGACAGGAGCGTAGGCGAGGGGCAGGAGTGTCAGAGAAGGGTCGGAGCGTCGAAGAAGTGTAGGGGTAGCAGCGTCGTTGAGGGGTACGAGCGTGGGCGACCCTCCCCCCTCCCCGGAACACTTCTTTTCCCAGCATCGCAGTTTTTTTTCTTGGCGCCGCTACACACTGGAGCAGCGTGGTGGCGCCAGTGGACCCTTCCAGTGGCGCCTCTGGAGCGGCGAGAGGGACGGAGTGCGCGAGAGAGAGCGAGAGGGACGGAGTGCGCGAGAGAGAGCGAGAGGGAGTTACGCAAGGCGGGCGCCGCTCGGCCGAGGGCGGCGAGAACGGCCGGCCTAATTAATGGAATGCCCGAAAATAAACCCAATTATCGATGGCTGATAATGGAAGGACCTACGGAGGAGAGGGTGGAGAGCGAGAGAGACGGGGCGATGGGGACGGACCCGCGGGGTGGACGAGAGAAAGAGACAGAGAGAGAGAGAGACAGAGAGAGAGAGACAGAGAGAGAGACAGAGAGAGAGAGAGAGAGATACAGAGAGAGAGAGAGAGACAGTGAGAGAGAGAGAAGAGAGAGGGGGGGGTGCGGAGGGAGGGGAGGGGGAGGAGGAAAAAGACCCGAGGCCGAAGCGGATGGTCCAGACAACGCAATGTAGCGCGCTGCGGCACAGAGGGTCGGGGGTGGAGACACGCTGCAGGGGGGGGGGGAGGGGGGCACTGCGGTACGGACGCCCCCCCCCCCCCCCCCCTGCACCACAGCCTTTTAAACGGAACACACACCGTACAGTAATACTCAGTAATGCTGGGTGGTCGGACGGACGGACAGACACACACACACACACACACACACACACACACACACACACACACGCACACACACACACGCACACACACACACACACGCAGAGAGAGAGAGTCATCGCTAACCAGAGATAGCGAGAGAGATAAGGCGAGAGGAAGAGGATGCGAAAGGGGCACCCGCTACCGCATGCGGAAGCGCGCCCCGCCCCCGGCCCCACCCACCCCCCGCTGGCGGCACCCCCCCCCCCCCAGGGCCGCCCCCCACCGCGGCGTCACGGACAACTTTTCTTGCAATGACTCCCCGATATGAGCGATCCCGCCGCCTCTCACCCCCACCCCTGTTGCGTCTCGTACACCCGGGCCGGAGCTGGCGGCGAGAGGGAGAGAGACGCAGAGGGAGAGACGCAGAGAGAGAGAGAGACGCAGAGAGAGAGAGACGCAGAGAGGGAGAGACGCAGAGAGGGAGAGAGAGAGTGAGAGAGAGACGCAGAGAGAGAGAGACGCAGAGAGAGAGAGAGACGCAGAGAGAGAGACGCAGAGAGAGAGAGACGCAGAGAGAGAGAGAGACGCAGAGAGAGAGAGAGACGCAGAGAGAGAGACGCAGAGAGAGAGAGAGAGACAGCGAGACAAAGATGTATAGACGGCTGCCAGCCCCGGTCCCAGGCTCTGAGCGCCCGCCAGTGCCGGGGTAGGCCGGCCGCACGGCTCGCGTGCGCTGCGGAGCCCACGGCTGCCTACCCGGCAGGCGGCAGGCACGCGGCGGCCACACACACCGGCAGGCTGGCCGCAACCCTCCCCCCTCTCGCTCCCTCACGCACCGCACCTCGCGGGCGCGACAGAGACGGCACTGTTCGTGTCCGCAGTCGGCCCGTCGCCGTCCACAAACCACGTAACCGCAGAGCAGAGCCGGGCCGGGAGGACGCGACACCGCCCCACAGGTGGGCCCGCGGGCGGGGGGTAGCGCCGGCCGGCGGCCGCCTCGGCGGGGGGTATATCCGCGGCGCCTACCCCGCGGCCCGGCAGGCAGGCGGCTCCGGCGGGGGAATGCCTGGTCCCAGTGTACCACGGGGAGCGACTAGCAGCCGCAGCGCACACACCTGCCAAGCTGGCGGCCCGCGGCGCGTTCAGGGAAATCACAACACGAGACAATGTCTCGGGATCTTATTCTGAGGGGGGCGGGCGGGGGTGGAGGCGTTGTATTACGGTAGGCAGGCAGGGTCCGGGGCTTCGGGCACGCACTGGTCAGCACAGGTGTGGAGGAAGAGGGGGGGGGAGGGAGGGAGGGAGGGAGGGAGGGAGGGAGGGAGGGAGGGAGGGAGGGAGGGAGGGAAGGAGGCGGCCGCGGCCATAGTAGTGTCGGAGGCCAACAGAGGTGGTGGCGACAGCGTGCACTGCCGCACTCTGAATGGAAAGGAGGGGGAGGGGGAGGGGGAGGGGGAAGAGAGAGAGGGATAGAGGACTGCGCGGTCAGATCAGCTAGCCCTGTGTGGCACTAAGCCAATTTCAAAAGGGGTGGACACACCGCCCCCCCCCCTTACACACACACACACACACACACACACTGGCCATTGCCATCGCCACGACAAACACGCCGGTCTTGTTGCGCCGTGAGCGTTACCGCAGACGGCAGGGCGTTACTGCAGCCTCGGCGAGTAGGCAGCCCCGGGCAGCGCACGCACGCGAGCAGTGCGGTCTGCCTACCCCGGCATCCGCGGGCGCTCCGAGGCCGCGCGGCCCGGACACTCAAGAGATCAGGTGTTGATCCGGTCGGCAGCGGCCCGCCGGATAAGCCCGCTTCCGCCGCATTTAAACCGGCCGGAAACGTTATCCGCACAAGGTCTGGCGGACGGACGCCTTGGCGTCGCGGCGCGTCGCGAATGTCGGAGCGATGTTTCTTCGACTCACGCCACAGAACAGAACAGAACAGCGACAGAGGTTCTGCAAGGTTTAGAGGCGGGAGAGGAGAAAAAAAGGCACCGCCTCCGATAATTATTCCGGCACAGTCTCTTGCGGGGGGAACATTACAGGGGGGTCACCGCCGGGGAGACCGCGAACACCACCTGAGCGGGCGGGCGGCATGTGTCGGTGTGTGTGTCGGTGTGTGTCGGTGTGTGTGTGTGTGTGTCGGTGTGTGTGTGTGTGTCGGTGTGTGTGTGTGTCGGTGTGTGTGTGTGTCGGTGTGTGTGTGTGTGTGTGTCGGTGTGTGTGTGTGTGTGTGTGTGCAGTGCAGTGCACTGTTCGGGGCGGGAGGGGGGGAAGGGCTCGGTGTGTACGTGCCCTGAACACCAAAGGGGCGGAGTGTCCCCGCCCCTCCCCGCCCCGCCCCGCCCCGCGCCTCGCGGGGGCCGGCGGCCCGGCAGGAGACCCCCAACTCTACGCCGGCGGGGGCCGCGGGGGCCGCGGGGGCAGCGTTGCCGCGCCGCCGCCGACTACAACAAACCCGTCCCCCACATCGCCTCCCCGGGACGAGCCGGTCCTCCACCGCCCCGCGGCCTCACCAAGGACGGCGGCGTGGTGCTCGGCGGGGCCCGGCACGTCCGCGACGACGACGCTGCGCTGCCCGCCCCGCGGGGAATGCCGCCGCCACCGCGGGCCCCATCTCGCCAAAATTTCAAACTTGGCGGGCGTTTTCCCGCAGCAGGAAAACAGAAGAGCCGGCGGCAGGGGGCGCACGCACGCGAGGGGAAGGGGGGCGGGGGCTCACGCCAGCCGTTGCGCGTGCTGCGGGCCGGCGGCCGGGTGGCTGTGCCACCTTGACTCACGAGCCGCGAGGGGCAGGCAGCCAGCCAGGCAGCCAGCCAGGCGTGCGCGCGCACGCGTCGCGCAGCGGCGTAGCGCAACGACGGCACGGTAAAAATAGGTGCGCGAAATGTAGAAAGGCCGGCGGCGGGCGGCGCAACCTCCCCAGCTATTCTCTTCCTCCCGCAAAACCGAGGCGGCGGCGGCGGCGGCGGCGGCGGCGGCGGCGGCGGGTGTGCAGCCAGCCCCCTCTGACTCACCTGGCCGCCGCCACCACCACCGCACCGCAGACGGCATGGGGAGGGCACAAGTGCAGGGTCATGTAGGCGGCGGGGGGCGCCGCCGGCCCGCGCCGCGCCGCACCACCGCGTTGCGCTAACGCCACTCGAGAGGCGCCCGGGCCGCGGGGGAGGCAGCGGCGGCGGGAGGGAGGGAGGGGGCGCCCGCGGGGGGCTGCGGGGGCTCCGATAAAAATAATTCCAAGCCGAGTCCGAGCCCCGTGCCGGCCGCAAGGATCACGGCGCGGACGACGGCGGCGGCGGCGGCGGCCACGCGGACGCCTGGCGCTGGCGGCGGCGGCGCCGGCCCCACTACACCGAGACCGTGTCTCACGTGGCCGAGGCGCACGTCCGCGACGATGGGGTGCGGGCGCGGCCAGCGCAAGGTGGGGAGGGGGGGGGGCAGTCAAGCCGGACCCAAAGGCGGGGCCCCACGGCACGGCGCGGCGGGCGCCTGTCACAGTCCCCAATACCTATCCATCAGAGATAACAAATGGACTAGACTCGAGTCGTGGCCGCTCCCCGCCGATCTCTCTCTCTCTCTCTCTCATACACATACACACACACATTCAAAAGAGAACAAAAAAGAAATGTATTAAATTTAGAACCTTGTAGAATAGACGACTACTATTGAAAATATTGGTCGGGGGCACGGGATGCAGTGATGTAATGCGTGACATGTGCACAAGAACCATAACAAAGGGGCCTTATCACCAGGATACAGATAACCCCCCACCACACTCGTGTCGTGCTCCAGGTCAGGCCAGAAATACAAGGCAGTGTTATTCTTAAAACCAGTGTACTAATAGGGGCCCCTCTCCATGGTGACAGTGGATGAAAATATAAAATTGCGGAGTTTTGAACTCTTGTGTTGAAGCTGGTAGACTGATGAAGGTATTCCGAAGCCCGACACCATTCATTCCTAATCATTTAATATCCCGAGCAGTTAAATACTAAGTTGTAATTAGTTTGACAGACCAATTTTAAATCATGAAAACAATGCAGCATGCGTGGAAACCGCAACAAATCAGCAACAGTTTCAAGACATTGAAATTGGAAACGTCTACCACATTCTAAAACAATCAGGGTCATTCAACCGCTTGAAAATGGACACGACTTTCACACATATTCCATTCAACATAATCCACATAGACATGAAAAAGAAACCAGACGTGATGAACACTCACACGAGCATATCAAATCACACGAAAGTGGCCGAGAAATGTGCTTAAACAAAAATATAAACAAAGCCCCCTTTGACAACAGAACCAGTTACTTGAGAATGAATGAGTCGCCCATTAAATACAGTCCCACGCTCGCTGCCTACGTCGCTCCGGCTGCTGGCCACCAAGTGGACGGCCCCGGCCGCCCCACACCGCCGTGCCGCCCGCGCGCCCGGGGCGGCACACACCCAGCCCGCGCCCAACGAGCGCCAGTGCAACTGCAAGGGCATATAACCTCTCCGAGGCGGGCGGGCCGAAGCAGATGCGCACTCCTCGAGGTGGGATTGGACGCGGCCGCGGCGGCCGGCGGGGCCGCGACTCTGTCCGACGACGGCGCCCGTCGAGGCCAAGCACGCCCCGACGCTGACGGCCGGGCCCCGGGGCCCAGCAGCGGCCCGTCGGGATCGACATGGCGTGCGCCTCGCCTCCACCCTCGGCCCCAGCACCAGCTGCACGGCGCCGCGCTCCCGGGGCACGGCCACAACAACACGCCCAACAACTCACTCTTGCTGGCCCGGTCCGTGCACGACGGCTTCTGGCTCGGCTCGGACTTCATCCTGGAGCGGTTGTCACTGGCAGCACTCGCGGACGGCACGGCGACGGCGACGGCCGTCTGATTCTTGACCCGAATACGACTCCCAGATCCGCACGGCTCGGTCCGCTCCGCAGCTCCGCAGCTCCGCTCGCCTCGCCTCGCCTCGCCTCTGCCACGGGACCCGACTCACCGCTCAGCGCGGCCCGCACTCGGTCAGCGGCGGCCCCGGTCCCAGTCCGCCCCGCCCCGCCCCGCCCCGCCCGGTCCCGCCGGCCTTCCCCGCCCCCCCCCCCCCCCCCCGGCGCCCCCCGGCCCGCCTGCCTGCCCTCCTCCTCCACCGCGTACTGCACGGCCTCGCCGCGGCCGCGGCTGCACCGCCGGCGGCGGCCGGCTCTTCGCCACACGACACCAAGGCGTTCTTGTTCGCGATGCGGTGACGGCCGACCACGGGCCCAAATCTCGTTGCGGCTGCCGCTGCGTCTCCGTTCCAGCCTGCCCTTCCCGCCCCGCCCCCCGGCCTCGTCGACGCCGACCTCGGGGCCCCAGATGTCGGGCGCGCATAGGATGTGACGGCACGGAACGGACCATGTGTGCCCCCGACGGCATCCGACCCGTCCACCGTCAGGAGTGTCGCTGGCGTCATCTGAGGGGTGTGGCAGAGGTGGAGGTACCGTCCCCGACTGTGTGCAGTCGGGAGAAGTCCACACACACAGCGTGCATTGAGGTCTCTCAGGAAAATCGGGTGCGGGACGTGTCACGAAATGGACAGAACTTCAGAAAAATAGAGGCTTCATTAAATAAAAATTGTATCTTAAAACAACCACGAAAACATACTGTACATGAACACAGAGGACAATTAACACATCAGGTAGTATATGAATTTTTGGTTGTATGAAAAACATCAGGTCACTCAAGTTACAAAATAATGCACGGAATTTTCTTGGTTCGACAGAACAAATGAGATTGATTGGGTAGGCTTCCTGGAGCGGGACATCACATCCACATTGGACACTTTTGTACTTTCTCATTTCAACCAAATCATGAAATTAATCTGTATCAAATCAATTGTTTGCGGCCGCCAGAAGACTCCATTCCGGCACCCTTGTAAGACCATGGAAACAAGACCAAAGGAAAGTTACCAGCTTCCGGCTGTTTACCATGTTTGACAGAAAAGAGAAACATGCAATATTCCAGAAATCCATTCATTGATTTTATGACAAAAAAAAGAAGAAAAAAAACAGGTCGGGGTATTGATCTAGACAGCATTCACATTCTTCTAGAGAACAACAGAAACATCCACTGTCATGTCACACAAAGTCAAACATTGTAAATTTACAAGTTTTACGATTTACATGTTTACAAATTCAACAATATTTTTTTTGTTTTCTGTTTTTCTTTTGTCACTGATAGACATTTTCTTATGATAATATAGACATTTCCACTGTAAAATGATCATGGCCATTTCTGGGGTTTGCTCCACCAGATATAAAAAGACTTACAGGGACATTTCCACATACCATAGCAAGTTACAGTCTACAATTTACATATTAATTTACAAAACACTCCTGCACTCTGGCATAGCAAGATGACAAAATGACTTACTTTTAAAATATTTTTAGAAATTTCCATTTTATACAAAATGAACTAACCTACGCTTAAATAGACTCGATTCATTACAATTACAATCAAAACATACATGTCAAAATAACCTTACGAGCATAGAGCGTACATATACATTACACAATAACACAGCAGAGGAAAGTAAAATCACAATTGAAGACTACTTCACATCAAGGCCACTCCAATGCAGACCATTTCAACCATAAATGGTAATGGAGAAAAGTAAGGAATTCTGATCCAAGAAATCAATTGAGTAGATGTAGTAAACAATGGAGATTCTATTAAAAATAGTGCTTTTCAAAGAATGTCACTCCTTATGTGATTTTGGTTGACCTGTCTTTAGTACTCCCAATCAAACATGAAAAAATATATCACAAAACTTCATGCACATTAGGAGGGAATAAAATTGAAGAAAAGTTGTTAAGTTCCATAGTCCTCATCAATAACAAAGTCAGATGTGTTTTCTTCCATAACTAAAGGTGCCTCCTTCTCAGAATCAGATTCTTCTGATTCTTCTGAATCTTTTTCTTCATTATTTCCTTCTCCAGAAAGAGCATCTGTCTTTCCTCTCTGACTTGATCTATACCTCTGGCCAGTAAATGAACTGAAAGTAGATTAAGCAAAACATTACTGAGACATCAAGGCCATCATGCATTTACTGACAAACTGACAGCACAGAAAGTTCTTCAAGTCTGTCAGTCTAAACTGATGTTAACCAACCTTAGAGTCTCATCAGAAGTATGAGCTGAATTAGATGCCGAGGGGGCACAATCTTCGTCAATAGTGTTCACATCAGGTAAGCTCTTCACCAGGTCCTTAAGAAAGTGAAAATTAGGATCTGACATAATGCATTGCTTCCTGCAGCAGACAGAGAACAGATAATTAGAAAAGAAATCAATTAGTGCCAACAACATATTAGGACAAGGAATGAAGTTTATATTTTAAGATCTATTCACACATACATGTGGGAAGGACTCAGGGTACGGGCATTTTTGGCATTTGTGACTGCCAGAGCACCTTTCAGTAGAGACTGCACAAATAACTCCAGTGTCCTAGGTGAAGAAATGTTAAGGAAAACCAAGTGCGAATGGCAAGAGAAGGCATTGTAAAATATACACGAATACATCAACAACCAATCAAAAACAACGTCTGCTGATAAAGGATATAGATAATAATAGGCACAGCCTGTGCAACCTTTCCCACTTGCTCATCAGTTTGCATTATTTTCTTGATGCGGCCCTGGAACAAAATAAAAAAATAAACATACAATGAACCAGATTGAACCCAACCCATTACGGGCAACAAAATAAAACTGATTCCATGGGCCACTTGCGTCACATTCATGTTTTCAGTTACTGTATTAATAAAATTAGACAGGTCTACTATGGCAGCAGCTTCACAATATTAACTTGGCATTCGAATTTGCTTACCAGGTTTTAAAATATTTTTATGGTATATCTGCACGGTCAAAATGTAAGAAAACATAGGCAACAGTATTTTGACAGCAACTGCCAATAACACTAACCTAAGCTACGTAAAAAGCGAAAACATTTTGTTGACCTCTTTGCGTCTCAGTGTCATCTCTAAAATGTGAACATAAAGCTTAAGTTCTTAACCAGTAACCGATGTGCGTTCGTTTATCTGACGTTCAACCAATAGACAACGATTATTTTGGCTTTGGCCTCTGGCTTACGGACATACTGTATTTAAGGGCACACACAATAACTACTTACCGCTGGAAAGCGAGCATTGTACTTTCTTCGCTTGCTGGGCATTATCATTAATTATCACGGCAACTAAGTCGAAAGTGACAACTTTTCACAAACGATCAAACGAAAACTTGTTGTGGAAATTCAATCGGTGGACGATTGCAGTGAGTGGTGACGGCTGGTGGTGCAAGGTACAAGGAGGCTAGTGCTGCCATCTGGTGGCGGCGCGGGGACGAGCGGTGGCTGCAGCTGGAGTTTACATCGAAATAACCTCCCCGAAAGCATTGCCACTTTGTACGTGTGCTTTCTTCACGTCTGCTTGTTGCTCTGGTTCCTTTATTTTCCTGGATTGCTTGTGTCTCAACGGCGCTTTTCATCGCAGGTTCCGTAAAAACGGTACGGTCGGTTTTTTGGTCGAATGGCAGCCGCAGCAGAAGACGTGGACATAAACTCGGTGTTCGACTCTGTTGCTCAGACCGAAGAGCGACTTTCGGCGGAGGGTTTCCGCGAGGGTTTCGAGTCGGGTCGCCGGGAGGGAGCTGCCGAAGGCTTGCACCTGGGGTACCACAGGGGGGCGGAGCTGGGGGCGGAACTCGGGTTCTACGCCGGGGTCGTCGAGGCCTGGCTGTCCCTTGGGCCTGGTGTTGTCTCAGAGAAGGCGAGGCAAAGCTTGCTCAAAGTCGCTGAGCATATAAGAGGCTTTCCGAGAAGCAACGTTGACAATGTAGATATTTTGGCGCTGGCGGACGTGGTTCGAGTGTCGTACAGGCGGGCCTGCTCTCTCCTCAAAACTAATGCAACATACCCGGAGGCTTCGAAGATGTCTTTTTAGTCCAACCGTGAAAACAAGATGATGAACGAGAAAAGGACTCGTGTTGTACAAGAAAAATTACACCAAGTCAAAGAGTTTCTTGAACCATGGAGGCCCTTGGTCAACGCTCACATGACCAATTTTATCTCGCAGAACTACTGGGTACTGCTTCCTGAAGGTGTCAGAACGGAAGCACTCCTACTATCAAATCATGAACTGCACGATATTTTCTGGAACTGGGGTAGCAACCCTGAGAAATTTCAATTACCATCTCAAATTGGGAAATTTTTAATTGACTGCTGGAATTTAACTTTAGCTTCAAATTATATGAATGATCTGAAGGCTGGACACCAAGAATACAACGGTTTATTTAAGGGACAAGCTAAATGCATGTCGCCTAAAAAGTTACACGAAATTAACAGTTTGAAAGAAGTAGTGTCCTGTTTGTGTGAAAGTAGCGATGCTGACTGTGTTGTGGATGTGGGCGGTGGTAAAGGATACCTCGGCACTTCCCTCGTTTTAGATAAGAATATTAATGTCTTGAGTATCGATTCCAAACCTATCAATACCAAAGGAGCCCTTCACATTTTTAGAAGCATTGAGGCAAGTTTTACTTCCTACTTTTGTGCGAGTAATCTTACATTTTGTGTGTGATGACTTTTTAACGTTTTTTCTCCCTTTTAGAAAGATGCTTGCACAGAAAATGGACCTAAGTCATTATATAGGCAAATTACAGCTTTTGTTACACCTGAAACCAGTTTGCGCTCACTTGCCAGTGAACACCTTGGGACTAAATCAGACTATAAAATTTGCCTCACTGGTTTACATGTATGTGGCGACCTTGCCTCAACTTGTATAGAACTCTTTTGCAAGAACTCTGATGTACTATCAATGTGCAATATAGGCTGTTGTTACAATTTACTGACTGAAAAATTTGAATCAGATATTAAATTAGAAGAAAGTGTGAACATACCTGGATTCCCAATGAGCAAGTATTTGACCGATCAGTGTTACTTTTTGGGTCGTAACGCAAGAATGCTTGCTTGTCAGTCACTGGATAGAATTTGTGATGAAAAGAGGGTAAGTTGTTTGACTAAAAATGATCAAGTTTGAACAGTTTCCTGTTGAGTTTCCCATTGTCTACATTTCAGATGATGAAGCCAAATCTTTTCTGGCGAGCAGTATTGCAGGTTCATTTGGAAAGGCTGTTCGGTCCAGAATGTGACTTAACTGTTGGACGTCGATGTTCTAAAGCCACTAGTCTCATGGATTACTTGCTGATAGCACAAAAGTACTTGAAGAAAGACTTACAGGTTTGTAAATAAATGTTAATTATACAGCCAAATTGTTTTTCTGCAAGGATAAATTAATTATATCATGTTAATTTTAGCTTACAGAGGAAAAGGTCAAAGAATTGGCTGAAGAAATGCACATGTTTTACGACAGTATGGCCAAGTTTTACTGCTTTCGATTGGCACTAGCTCCTGTTGTTGAAACCCTTATTATTCTGGATAAACTACTCTATTTACATGAACAGGTTTGTTAAGTGCAGTAGAACAATTATTGGAAAGATCCTAAATAAAAAGGTTTTCTTTGCTTTTTTTCATTTATGTTGTCAAGGGTGTGGATAGAGCATACATCTACAAGGTCTTTGATGCCGTCCAATCTCCACGCTGCCATGGCTTAATAGCAGTGAAGACTCCAGAATATGGAGGGGAACAAGGCCAATCAAAATGGTAAAAAAAATAAATTGTTTTCAATGTGTGATATAATCCAAACAAATGCTTTCATGATCGTAATACAAAATGAAAATCTTAACAGTCCTCCAAAGTTTTTTAAACATAATAAATGAACTGAATCAGTTCTAAAAACGAGTAAAAATAACAATGGCATTGGGCATTACAATTAACACCATACTAAAATGTCTTCATGAGTTTAGTCCAAAGTACACTTGGAACATGTTGGTGTTTGGCTTGCATAACATCACCACAGAAAATTGTTAATATTGCCTTCATTGAATGGCAGTGGCTTAATTGGGGACCCCTGGAAGGGAGACCTCAAATACAGAGCACTTTCTGGACTAAACTGGAATTGTTATACTACTATGAGGCTCACTCACTATAAAAATACAACATCAAATAACAACAATAGACTATATTGACAAACTTATTCCATCCCAAAAGATGGATAGAAAAATATGTATCCCTTTCCACACTTCAATCGGAGCTGCAACACTTAACATTTCTATACTGTGTGACTCACAATATTAAAGCACTGGACCCCACAGCTGATTAGGGAAGCCCGCAGCTCAACGTCATAATTGATGAGGTCAACCCTGTCTCACTTGATCCAGTATACCCTGCCTTGGGGCTCAACGAGCTTGGAGGCATAAATGCACAGCTGTTAACAGCTAAATGCTAGGTAAGCCACACAATAAAGTCCAACAATAAATTTTCAGACCGTCTCAATTTTCTTATGTCAAGCTTCTACGAGAAAGGGGAAGGCACTTGGTTCTCTGCCAATATTATCACAACACGCCGGATTCAATATGTATGAGGGTGGGAGGCTAACTGCAGTCTTCAGTTGTATGCACAATACCTTACCTCACCAACAACGTTTGCCATGAAATCATGAAGCAATCCAAATGGATAAAATGAAACCAGCTCCATGGCAAGATTTAACAAATATTCAAAGGGCACACAAACATACTAGTAACAATGCAAGCATTTACTATTGTATTAATGTTGATGCTTCAAAATGTAAGAGCACAAGCAAGAAAAGAGAATTAAACAAGGTACTCTGAAACGATAGCGAGTTCTCACATGTGTTCAGTTATAAAACTGCTGAGCTTCAAATTACACACAAAAGGTGTAAGAACTTAGCTTTAAGTACAATAGAAACGACATATGTTCCCTCCAATACCTGGTCTGCAAACTTTTGAGCAATTACAACAACTTCCCTTATTATTTTACACTACACAAATAAATAAAATATACTGATGCCAGCTCTCCCCTCCTTGGCTTCAACAATACTATGGTTAACAGCTCGGATACAGTAATTAAGTATAAATGCCATCTCCAAGGTGGCAAAACTGCATTGTGTACACATCCCAAAGATCACTTTTATTCTAAGATAATTAGAAAACAAAACTAACCTGACACTTGTATTGTCAAGTTCAGAAATTGAAACTATGACACATCATGTAAAATTTATCACTGTAGCTAGCAGTGCAAAACCTTTAACATCCAATTCTTCAAACATTGTAAAAGTAAAACACTACGAAACCACAACAGGCAAAATTTATCTCATAACATTAAAAATGTGAATTTAAAAGGTCACTTAAAATAAATCTTCCTTGTCACTGCTTTAGGAACATGACGAACAAATGCACTACAATACAGCAGCTCTCCTCGTTTAGCACCATGCTAGCACTACTAAAATATAAATACAGGAAGGCATTAAGGGCTCATTGCTTATGACAACATATTACAAAACAACAGGATCTTCATCATGTAACATTTAAGTAACATCTGTCAGTTTAATACAATAACTACAGGTACATATACGTGTGCTCAGGCACATACACAAAGACTGATAAAAAGTATCCTTCCCATGAGTAGAGGTTGCACATCAGTCAACAAACTGAAATTATGAACATCACATTTACCTACCCATTTGTTCAACTAGTGGTAGATTAGTAATAAAAGCAACACTGGGGGACATAAGAAACAAAGTAGACTCTTTGGCCATGACATTAGCAACAAGATAAAATGGCAATAAAATCCCCATCAAATATAATATTTCTTTAAACAGTATAGTTTTGAAGCAAAACCTTAGGTACTTGCTTGGGGGAAAGAAAATGTTACTACATATGGAAGAACTTTGGTTCTGTATCTCAAGATGTAATAAAATGTTATACTACTTTTCTTTTTAGGTAAGATCTAAATCTTCCATCAACTCCAAAAGATCAAACATGCTTGATATGTTTAAGTTCCTACTTTCCCAGCTGGCAACAAATGTCTCCCATTCTAATCCAACGACAAATGCAAAATACTTTAAAGCTTAATACTTACATACAATGGGGGTTGAGGTTAATCTGGTGTAGCAAAGACTTACAGTTAAAACGATTCTTGGTCTTTTGGTAATAATGACTTCAGTTCATCAACATTGTCTTCTACAACTGTCTTTTTGTCACCGCCTGGAGAAGTTGGCTTGGATTGGCTGTTACTTCTAGATAGAGCTGCTTCTTGCTTGCCTGGACTCAATGATATTTGGATACTGCCATTCGGACTAGTTTCTTTGTTTGGTGCTGAGGAGACACTAGTTTGAGCTTGCAACCCTTTGCTCAAGGAAGGCTTTTCCGACTAAAAACAGTAAAGATACAAAATTAATTTTCACTCTGTTGGGGTTCGATACTGATGAGTTTTCACATTTACACTTAGACACTTACAAGACTGTGACTTTGTGATGCAAGTTCACGGCGACATCTTGCTTCATCATCATCCATGGCATGCAGCAACTATGGAATTTAAATAATCAAAGTTAATGTTTTGACCCTTTAGAATATGAAAACAGAGGAATAACAATGAACAATGCATACCTTCTCTACTTCATCATCAAAATGCTCATCTGTTGAATCTTTGCGGCTCAAAGCCATGAGAGTGGCCTGTTTGGCAGCCATGTAAGCAGCCCTTCTCACACGCACATATAGAACATCCATAACTGCACGAACAGTGTAATCTGGCACGAAGGTGTGGCGAAGCATTACATCCAAGTTAACAGATTGGAGACTGCCCATGTTGGTTGGAACAGATGGCGACTCAGCTGCATTTTTTTTTAAATAAAAAGATATTACACTCACACCACAATTTTCAAAACAAAATGTTATGTTGAAAAATTTGACTTACCAACACTGACACTCTGCATAAGCGCTTGAGTACCAAAATAAGTGAAAGGGCCACTTTCAAACATCAAATTTTCTTTCCCTACTGTAACTTCAACTCGTCCTTCCAGTAAAAGAACAAAGTAGTCGGCTGGTTTGCTCTGTAAACAACCACACATTTATAAATCTGAAATTGAAATTCAGAAGAAAACTAATTATTCTGTTGCCTAAGGCCTGACCTGTTGGTAGATTATTGTCGCAGGATCCTGCCTAGCCTTTTCCTTGTTCTTCACCTTGATATGGAATATGACATCGTGTTTCAACAAACGGCGCAGAATTGTTTCAGAGATGTTGTGAGGTTTGAAAGCTTCCACACCTAAAAATCCAAACAGAATAAAATGTAAAAAAACATGCAAATATAAATAGTTGAAATGTTATCTGAATCACTACTTACTTGCACTAAGGTACTGAAAGGTTGCTAAAGTTAGCTGAGGAGAGATCTGAATTCGTTGGTTCTCCCGGCGTTCACAGAAAACAGTGAAATCTTGTTTCAAGTTTTGTTTGTTCCTGCGTTTCTTGGATTTGTTGTCAGCTGAAACGTAGAGCATGGGAAAATTAACCACTTGTTTGATGATGACATGAATTTAAAGTATACAAAGGGCTGGTCTACTTACTGAACACATCAGTTTCATCAACAATTTCAGCCTGAATAAGCTCTTCAATAACGTCTTCAAGGGTGATGAGACCAACTGTTTCATAGAAGGGATCGCCTTCCCCTTCACTGTTAACTCTGTGCACCAGAGCCATATGGCCTTTAATGCCTGCACGGAAAACCAAAGGGTACAATATGATACACACATTGTTCACACCGCCAAAACAGGGCAAAGGTTTAAAAACTCACCATCTTTAAACTGTTTGAACATGACATCGAGGGTGGTGTCCTCAAACACAAAGTTACACTCATTCTGATAGAACTGGCAGAGGGTCTTGAGGGGCGTCTCATCGTCAGGGTCCACAAAGGCCAGATCCTTGATGTACAACATCGTCACGATGTTGGTGCGTCGGCCGTCGTACACCGGCACACGCGAGAAACCTGAAAACGGTGAAGTGTGCTACAGCAGTTGCCGCCAGAGTGTTCCGTGCTAACCAGCTCATGTGGTCGAAGAGCCCTACCAGACTTCATGATCTCAGACACCGTCTCAAAGTCCAGGATAGAGTCGTAGGGCAGCATGTACACGTCCTCCAGCTTGGTCATCACATCAGCGACCGTCTTCTTCCGCAGCTCCAGCGCTCCAGCAATGATGTTCACCTCATCCTTCTCCAGGTCGTTGAACTCTGTCGTCACCTGCAAGACAATTCAGAAAGGTTTAGAGGCATAAAAAAAAAAAACAGGAAAAAAAGAGCATACATGTGATGATTGCAATTTTCTAAAATGTTTCCAAATGTTATGAATCTAAAAAGAAACCCTGAGTTTTTTTGTTTTTTTTTTTTTCATTTTTAGGCAGGAAAAAAATCAACTTTGTCTGTTTTCGGAGCCTCCCGAGGCTCTCACCTTGACGAGCTCCTTGATGCGCTCGCGGGTGTAGACGTTGCCTATCTCCTCGCCCAGCGCCCAGTCCAGCAGCTTGGAGATGGGGTAGCTGAGCGGCGAGGTGAGCGCCATCACCACCTTGGTGATGTTGATGGTGCGCGCGCCCACGGCCAGGCCGTGCCGCGAGCACACGGCCTGCGGCGTGATCTCGCCGAAGATGACGATGGCCAGCGTCGAGCAGATGACGGCCACCAGCCCGGACGTCAGGTCGTCCATCAGGATGGTGAGCGTAGAGTTGACCAGCACGTTGCCCAGCAGGATACTGAAAGCAAACCACCACGATTAAAAAAAATAAAAAAATTAAACATATAATGCCGCTCTCTAAAGCATATGTATAAATGCAGCGCAGACAAAATATCTCGGTTTAAAAAAAATATATTTTAGCTGTGCCGAGCGCAAAAAATCAAATTAGTACGATGGTGGATCAATCATTTCAAAGTGTAAAAAAAGCAAAAAAAAAAATTCTTTGGGAGGAACCGAGGAAAGTGTGTGTGTGTGTGTGGAGGAGGGGGGGGCCTTGACGACAAAACCAGGTCGTTCATACATTCGTCTGGTTTATGGTTTGGCGCCCACATTACGCCACCAGTGCGTCGCGTCGCGTCCACTTGATAAACACAAACGCACTCCCCCCCCCCCCACCCCTCACCTCCGACTCAGCCAGTTTGTGTACCGGCGCACACCGCCTCGTACCCGTTCGCCCCGAGCGAAACAGCGGTGTCCAAAAAAGAACCGTCACAGGCCCTCCCCTGCTCCCCCTCCCACCCCACAACCACCGCCGCCGCCGCCGCCGCCGCCGCCGCTGCTTCAGCAGATTTACAAGCCGTCAGTCCGCTTGGAAAAACACTACCGGGCGAGAAACGCGACGCTATTCGGGGGGTCCCTGCAGCCCTTCTCACGGGGGCAGCTGCTCTAGCGCGTCACGTCACGGGGGCGGGCTGAGTGTGACATGACAGGGTCGTGACGCGAGTGCCAACAGACTGTCTGTCGGCCGTCGTGACACTGACACGTCAACTGTCACGTCACGCTCGCGGAGACACACGTTTGTCGTAGATAACGGCGCTATGCAGAGAATGCGTAATGAATGACACACGCCCGCTGAACACGCGCACACACACACACACACACACACACACACACACACACACACACACACACACTCTTACACCAGAAAATACATTTTAAAAATCCCCCCACCCATACACAAAAAAAAAGATTTTTTAAATGCAGAGGAAAACAATTACAAGGACTTACCAACAAAAAACAAACAATGGCAGGGGGTGACAGTGCCTCACCTGCAGAGCAGGAAGTTGCCGTGGTTGCGGACGGGTAGGATGACCCTGGCGAAGCGCCGCTCGCGCTCCGTGCCCGTGTTGCAGACGATCTTGAGGTCGGTGCGGTCCAGCGACATGAGGCCGAGGTTGAGGCCGGAGAAGAGCGCAGAGAAGGACAGGCACGTGAGGATGATGAGGACGGCCAGCCAGACGGGGATGAGGCGCTCGTAGGACCGGAACGACAGGTAGGCCGCCGTGCCCTGGTGCTGCCACTGGGACTCGTTGGTGGGCCGCACGCACAGGTACTGGGGCTTACCGGGCATGGCCAGCGCCGCGGGGGGCAGCGTCACCGTCACCAGCGCAGACTTCTGGTCAGCAGTCACGTTAGACAGCTGCGGGGCAGAGAGAGAGGGGCTGTGCGTCAGAGAGGGGAGATGAGAGAGAGAGAGAGAGAGAGAGAGAGAGAGAGAAAGAGCGGCCGCGACCCGCCACACCCCTATGGAATAAGGGGGCGGCGGCGCCCCCGCCCCTCCGCCCCGCAGCAGCCCCCGCGGGCCCACCCGCCCCGTAGGGGGGCTGCCCCCGCCTGCCCCGCCTGCCCTGCTCCACTGACCCCCCACCACCCCACCCAACGCTTACGCACAAAGGTCTTCGACGCGACTTTCACCCCACCACCACCCCCAGCGACGCGCCACGTAAACCACCCCCCAAAAAAAATATTTAAAAAACATTATTACACCGTTTTTTTTTGCTCTGGAAGCATTTTTAAAAAATAATACTAAGGAAGGTAAAAGTATTATGCACCGCTCCGTTCCGCCACGCAGCCAGTCCGGGACAAGAATCTAGGCGCCCTCGGAGCGTTCGGGCAATCCGTTTAGAACCCTCGGAAAGTAGGAAGCCCGCCGGGTGTGTGTGTGTGTGAGGGCTGGCCTGGTGCCCCCGGAGCAGCGCGGCGCGGGGGCCCCCTAACTGGGCCGCCCGCGCCGGCCAAAGGAGGGAGAGAGACAGGCAAACCGGGCTCGACCCGGGAGCCACGCAGGGAAGGGACCGAACTAGCTGCGAGACCACACACAGGCCGTGTTGTACCCCCCCCCCCCCCCAAATATTAAAAAAAAACAAAAACAAAAAAAAAAGTTTAAAGGGGAGACTGACCCTGAAGTGCTTGGTGCCCGGGTAGAAGTCCCTGCAGTCCTGGCCCTTCTCGGCCTCCGTGTACGTGACGCCGATCTCGGCGTTGGCCGAGAAGCCGCTCCCGAAGAGTCGCAGGGTCACCTCGGAGCCGACCAGCACCTCCGGCACGCCGTCCTCCCCCATGGAGGCGCCGTGCGAGGACGCCTCCACGCGGAACCCCAGCACCCAGGGCTGCACCAGACCCGCGCTAGCCGACGTCCACTGCACCTGCCGGTGCCGCCTGCAACAACAACAACAACAAGTTCAAGTTGGAGCTCGGAGGCGCGCGGCCTCTCCGCCGCCCTGTACCGCCTGTCAGTGCCGGGTAGGCAGCCCGCACCACACGCGTGCGCCGCGGGGCTGCACACCCGGCAGGGCGCTGGCAGGCGGCGGCGGCGGCGGCGGCGGGTCGCGGCCGGCCGTACTACAGCAGCCCGCCGGGCCCCCGCAGCCCCCCGCGCGCGCCGCCCGGGGCGGTCGATACGATAAGGAAGAAGGCCCCCCCCCCCCCCGCGAGCTCTGCCCATGCTGCAGCTGCTGCAGTCGGCGCGTGGCGGCGCGTGGCAGGACGCGTGGCGGCCCATGCGCCCCCCCCCCCACACACACACAGTATTTGGCGCGTGCCCGCCGTGTGCTGCAGTGGCTACGGCGGCAGCACCGGACCGCAGCCACACACACACACACACACACACACAGGTTTACTACACTGTAATCTCTCTGGTACAACACCGCGCTCGTGGCGGGCCGGCCGGCTGGCTGTATGGGGCCGTACGGCTCTCTGGCGTCAGCCTCCCCCCCCCCCTCTCTCTCTCTCTCTCTCTCTCTCTCTCTCTCTCCCTATAGCCAGACGCGCTAGAGGCTGCGGCGGCTGGCCCGTGCGCGGAAGCGGCAGCCACGCCACTGTTCAGCCACATAAAAGGCGTAATTCGCGTGTTGCCGAGCGGCGGCTCTGCGGCGGGACGCAGTATCACTCGACACTTCCTGCCGCCGCGTCAGCCACCGCCGCCACCGCCGGAGCAGCGCGTTCCATCGCCATGTGACAGAAACGTCACGGCACGGCGGCCGCCACCGCACCGCACGGCACAGCACAGCGTGTGTGGAGAGAGCGAGACAGGCTAACACGGCCTCTGCCCTGCCCTTTCCAACCCCACAAGCCCCACCCTTAGCTCACGACGTCCGAAGTACTCTCTCTCTCTCTCGCCCTGCTCTCTCTCTCTCCCCACCCCTCTCTCTCACACACACATTCTTCTGCCCCCACACCTTCCCCACATGCACTCCCCCCCCCCCCTCTCCCTCCTCAGACTTATCACACGGTTATCAACGCCAAGGAACCCGCCGCGCCCCTTCGTGCTCGAGGCCCGTTGCGCGCGACCTAACCCAGTCCGGCGGCGGCACCCCGTCAACCCTCGAAGACCGCCCCCTCCCCCTCCCCCTCCCCCTTCCGGACACTGCCCTATATTTAGATCACACGCACCACCCACCCGCCTACCTACCCACCCCGCGGGGAAGGAGCAAGAGAGAAATGAGTATAAGGAGACAGGAGGGGAGGGAGAGGGAGAGAGAGAGAGAGAGAGAGAGAGAGAGAGAGAGAGAGAGAGAGAGGGAGAGAGAGAGAGAGGGAGTGACGAGCAGAAACACAGCCCGCCGCTCCGTCCTGCCCTGTGCAGCCGCGCGACCAGTGTTTTGACGCGTTGCAAATTCTGTTACATTGAACAAGTCTTTGTTTTTCTTATTTTTTTTTGAACGAAAACAAAGATTTCTTGACATCGCGGGGGGTCCTCTGCCGCACAGAAACTTCCCCCCCGCGGAGCGGAGCGCATGACTCACATGGCCACATCCGCCGGGTCCGCGGGAGCAGCGGTCACACACAGACACAGACACACACACACACACACACACACACACACACACACACATGCGCGCGCGCTGGCGTTCATTCACTTTGTGGCGGTCTGGCGCGAATGCGAGCGAGACAGTCGGAACGCACCATCTGACTGTACAGGTGGTGCGAGAGAGACGCCCGGCCAGCCGCATGTAGGCATCTCTCTCGCACTACCTCAGTCTGATGAGGCGTCCTCTCCCTCTCTCTCTCGCAGGGCGCGGCGTGGCACAGAACCGGTGCGTCGGCGTGATCCGGTCTGCACTGGCAGGGCCCCGGCGGGGCGCGATTCCGAAACCAAAGCCAGCTCGGACCTCTCTCTCCCTCACGGGGCAAGCCACCGCGAGCGAGACAGAGACAGCGTGCGCGACGGAGGCAGCCGGCCGGGCGCCCTGCCAGGAGGCGGCCGTCTGTCGCCCCCCCCCCCCCCTGGGGCCCCCGCAGCCACCCCTCAAGAGGGAGGGAGGGAGGGAGGGAGGGAGGGAGGGAGGGAGGGAGGGAGGGAGGGAGGGAGGGAGGGAGGGAGCCCTGACCGGGACAGGACACGACGCAGCTTTGGTGGCTGTTTTGAGCTCGAGAGGGAAAGGGGCAGTGAGGGTTCCCGGTGGGGAAAGGAGTGTGGGGGGGGGGGGGGGGGGGGGGGGGGATGGCAGGGGCTGCTGACCCAGCTGGCACGCGGAGGCGACACTCGCAATGCACCTCAGATGTGAGTATCGATGGGCGCAAAGAAAACTGCGTTAACGTTCTAAACTCGGTGAAGCCGACACATCCGTTTTCGTTCATGTATATTTTTTTTTTGCCGATGTTGGCGATGCAGCCAGGCAGCGGCGGCGCGGGGCAGGGCGGCGGGGCGCGGCTCGAAATACGCCGACAAACCTGCAAGATGACATCTCTCCTCTCCTGTCGCGGCGCGGGGAGGGAGAGAGAGAGAGGGATGGAGGGAGGGAGGAAGAGAGGGAGAGAGAGAAGCGGAGAAGGGGCTCAGCACACTCAAACAGTGGGATTTCCGCGAACAATACTAAACAAATCCGGCGTCCACGGCTCCTGCCCAGAGGGAGCGAAACAGCATTCTCATTTCAAACATTGGCGCGCCGCGCTAGCTATGCGGCGGCGGGAGGGTGAGGGGGGGGGGGGGGCTGCATCGGGAGGGAAGGGGGTTCGTTATCCGCAACACCCCCAGCCCAACCCACAACCACATCCACAGCGCGTCCTAGGCCAAGGCTTTGGAGAGAGAGAGAGAGGGGGGGGGGGGGGGGGGTCAGCCCTGGTCGCACTCGCCGCCTAATGGCAGGTGCTAAGACGGCCGGGGTCCCCGCCTGCGTGTCCACACGGCTGCGAGGACGCGGCCGCCTCGTCACCTCACCGCGACGAACATAAACGGCAGGGCTGAGGGCGGCAGCTCCTCCGGACTCCTGTCAACAGTACCGCCGGCAGATAACCAATCGATACACCACGCCCTTTCTTCCGGCCGCCGCCCCGCCGCCGCCCCGCCGCCCTCCGTGGCGTGGGGCCCTCCCCCTGTCTGCGGGGGAGGGGGGGGGGGGGGGCAGCGAGACGCGTCGCTCTGCAAGTGTGTCAGCCCAAAGCGTTTCGCGCCCGGTCAGCACAAACACAGACAGACAGACAGACAGACAGACAGACAGACAGACAGACAGACAGCCGCAGCGCCGGCCTTGGGGGGGGGGGGGGGGGGGGGGGGGTCAAGCGAAAGTGAAGCGGGAGGGGGGGGGGGCGGCAGCAGCTGTCGGCGAAGGGGTTGAGGAGAGCGGGCCGCGGGGCAGCGGCCGCGGAACACCCCCGAGGTACAGCCGGGGGACGCCCGGGCAGCGCCGTGTCCAGGGCGGTGCGGCGGCGGCGGCGGCGGCCACAGAGGCTGTAGTGCGGGCCGCCGTCAGTCACACCGACACACACACACACACACACAGTATCGGCGTGTCACTCGTCAGCGGGGGGCGACGGCCAGGAGGACACGCGACACACAATCACTTATTGAGCAGCGCACGCCCCCCGGGGCCCGAGACCCGAGGGGCTGGGCGGCCTCCTAACGTGTGCGTCGGAGTCGGCGTCGACCTCCCATCACTTAGTGCACCTCCTCCACCACCGCCGCCGCCGCTGCCGCTGCTTCAGTTCCGTTTTCGCGTCTATCACAGTTTGTATTTTTTTTCTCCCGGGTAGAAAGGGCTGAGACAACGGCCACGCCCACTCCAGTCCGCCCGCCCCTCCGCCCGCGCCGCTCTGCACTCCGCCGCTGCGATTCCTTTTGTCCTTGCAGTCTACTTGTGCTGTGCTGTTCTGCTGCCGGGCCCCGCTGTACAAAAGCCTCATCGGGCAGAGCAGGGGAAGGGGCGGGGCGGGGAAGGGGCGGGGGGGGGAAGGGGGGGGGGGGGAGGAGGCTGGCACGGCAGGAAACGAATACATGCGGCTCGCGGCGTGCAGCGGCTGACCAGAATCCGGTTTGTGGCGATCCCTTCTCCTCCGCCACTCGGCTGCTGCCGGCCGCCTTCAAGGTGCCCTTCAGCTTGGGCAGCGCAAGGCCATGCGTGCAGCCGGGTGCAGCCGGGGCCCCCCGCCCGGCCCAGGTGGGTACCCGGAGCTCCGAGGGCGTCCGGGACCCTGGGACCCCGGCGGCGCGGCCGCACAGAGTTATCCTGGAGTTTACCTCGGAGCCCACAAATGCCCCAGTAACCCCAAACTGGCTGTCAAAAAATTACAAAAAGTAATCTTGTATTTTTTTAAATACTAGAAACCTTACTATATTTTTTTGCACCTCCGCTGGGACGATTCTCCGTGTCTTGCACGCGCCATTGTGATGAGCGCGTGCGTGCGTGTGTGTGTGTGTGTAGGCATGACTGTGTGGGTGCACATATGCGGGAGGCGCGCGCACCAAATGGCCCTAATCAAATCGCGGCCATCCCATAAGAGTCGAGCCCGGGCCACAGGGTCATAACCCGAGCCGCACGCGTCCCATGTGTGAGTGTGTGTGAGTGTGTGAGTGAGAGAGTGAGAGAGACAGAGAGCGCGGGAAGAGAGGGGAGGGGGCATGGAGCCACACAGGATATCTCTCCTCCTCACACCCAGCTGAAATGAGGCAGAGCCGCCTGCCTGTCTCTGCAGCCCCACACAGCCAGGCTATCACCCAAGCCAGATAACAGCAGGAGAAAACTACCACGGCAATTCATGAAAGGAGGAACATGGTGGAGGAGACACGAGGTCAACGGTTCAGCCTGATAACGTAAGGTATGGGGATGGCGGCAGAAGTACTTTTTGGCAACAGGCCGTTGAAATATAGTTAGTCCCAATTTTGGGAAACTGTGTAATTTAAGATATGCCTCTTACAAATTTTAAGGGTTGTGACAATACTAAGAGCAAGGCGAGCAGGCTTGAATAGTGCCACTAGACGCAGGAGAAATTAATTGAAGAGAATCACACCCTGCGCACACTCAAGGAAATATTCTTTAAGCGCCAAGTTACGGTCTCAGTGAAGTCCTGGGATTATTGTATTTCTTTCCTTCTTTTATTTTTTTTTTCCTCTTTGGCTCATGGTCTGCCCGCCTGCTTGAGACGCGGTCACCCGGCGTCACCCCTGTCGGACGCTCACCTCCGCCTCACCTGCAGAAAACCTAACCAAAGTCGCAATGTAAACAATGACTCGCCGGGCGGCCGTCATCGCTGTCATGACCACCAGGAAGGACCCCCCCTCAGCGCTGACTCACCGTGTCGCCGCGGCGGGGGCGTGCCCGGGGGCGGGCGCCCCGGGGCTCGGGGGCGGCGGCTCTCCATAGCCGAGGACGGCGTTGTTGTTGTTGTCGGGCAGCTCGAGCACGGCACTGACACCTTGGTGTATCCAGACCACGTCGTCGTACTGCGTCCTCGAGATATCACTGTCGGCGCCGGGCAGAGCCGGCAGGCCCGGCAGGCCCGGCGGGGCCGCGCCGCCGAACGTACTGTCGGGGACCCTGGCCCGCACTGCCCCCGCGCACACGTACAGGCGCAGAGGCTGCCGCGGCCGCGCCGGCACTGGCGCCGCTGCAGCCGCCGCCGCCGCCGCGGAGGTGAGGTTATGTGTGACGGGCAGCCAGCGGCGGAGAGTCAGTGTCCTAGTCCCGGCCGGCCCGCCGGTGGTGCCCTTATCGCCGGCCTCGGGGGCCTCGGGGGCCGCGGACGTGTGCGCCGCGCCGACACCAAGGCCGGGAGGGACGACCCCCTGACGCCCGCCGCAGCGCAGCGGGTCGTCGGTGAGCCGGAACTCGACGTCCTCCGTCCGGACGTCGCCGTCGTCGGGGGCGGTCATGTTGAGCTCGACGAACAGGACGCCCAGGGGGTGGCGCGCCGCGCTCAGCAGCGACACGCTCCGCACGTGCAGCTGCGAGGCCAGGGCGGTCGCGTCCGAGGGGGCGGGGGCCGCCGCCACCCCCGGGACCCCCGGCAGGGCCCCCGGCAGGGCCCCCGGCAGGGCCCCCGGCACGGCTGCCGCCCCCGGGCCGGCCGGGAGGGCCAGGCCCAGGGCGGCGCACACTGTGGAGAAGAGGACGGCGCCCAGGGCGAGACGAAAGGGTTTTAGCATAGTGACCCGCTCCCGTCCGCTGCCCGCACGCCACCACGCCGCGCTCACGGGGAGATCCGCGCCGCACTGCCCCCGCCGCGGCCCGCAGCAACCTATATAACCTCGCCCCTCGCCCCTCCCCTCCCCCTTCGCAAGCCGCGAGCCCGGCTCGGCTCCGCGCAGGGCTCGGCACGGCTCGGAGCCGAGCCGCGCCGAATCCGCGCTCGAATCGGCTCGGCTGTCCGGGCGCCCCGTCTCTGTCGCTCGGCCACCCACGCTGCGGGAGAGAGGGAGAGAAGGGGATCGATGGGTTTGCGGCAGCGTTCTGACAGCTGGTGGGGGGCGGAGGGGGAGGGGGGACAGGTGGGGAGGGAGGGGATGGCGGAGGATGCAGTCCTCCTTGCGTGTGCGTAAAGCAGAGGGATTTACACCCTCGGCACTGACATTATAAGATAACCAGTGTGTGAACTAGGCATAGTATACAACGTCGGTGATCTCAACTGAACCCCGCTTCCTGAAAACATGACGTCTCGCCCGTTCCTTACTTTCACTGCTCTGTGACCTGTGGCTGGTGATTTCAAAATTTCGCGCTAGTACGCGCGCGCAAATATTCCGACACGGAAATTTAACGATAGGATTGGAAAAGTCGCCAAGGCAATTAAAAATCGACGAAACACTTGATTATTGTCAATGCAGTTTTCGTTTATGTGCTGCCGGATCGGTTTCATTTTGGTAAGTGACAGGATTCGTGTTGGCACCCGGTTGGCACCCCCCACGAGCGAGAGCGGAAGCGATCGATATCTCGCCAGTATCTCGAAAGACTTGTCGACTGTGTGCGCTGCCAACCCATGTCAGAATATTCGTGCTATAAAGTCAACAAAGTATCAGTCGAAATAAAATTCCGTGTTCCTTTTTTTTAAACAATCTAAATTAATTTCAACGTACTTGTCCTCCACTTGGGTAATAGTTGAGGTACATGTTTTTATTCATGCAGACTGGATGTTCTGCAGTCTCGAGTCCAGATTTAACATCTCTAGATACATAGCAGCCCAACACAGGGACGATTGTTTACGTTCTTCGTGCGGTTTTGAAATTTGAATTCAGGTTAGAAATCTTCTAATATTTTGAACCTAAGTTGTGCTTGATCGTATCTATCAGAGAGTTAGTGGCCTTAAAAAACCTTGTGCTCTCTGATTTGGAGAAATTTTTCGGGTTGAAAATCACCAGGTGTGGAATTAGCTTTTGGTCAACTTTCTAGACATTTTGAGATTGAGGCATTCTAGAGATTTAGTTGCTTTGTTTCTAAATCTTTGCCCATTTTTTTATAGCTCATTTTCTTTTTCAACGAAAGAAATTTATCATGTGACAACCAGATTACCTGAAATCATTTATTCATAATGCTTTTCATTCTGGTGACTGTTTTCCGACGTTTGTTTCAGATTTGAATCATGGGGAAGAAAGATAAAAAGGATAATGACAGAGCAGGCTCCTCCAGAAGGTATGGGTTGTCTTCATATTGAAATTCAATATCGCTATGCAAAGGAATTAAACTATCCATGTCACAATATTTTATAAAACGAACGATCCATTTTACCAGGTATAATGATTCAGACTCTGATTCAAGTGAGTCTGAGACTGAGAAATCACGAAAACGAGATCTTCAGGAGAGAGATGCTTTTGCTGAACGTCTCAAAAAGAAGGATAAGGAAAAGACGAGGAATGTTGCTGAAGCACAAGGTATTTCAATCTTTGTCCCTGTATGATGATTGGAAATGAACTTCTTCTGTAATCAATATTATTTTGTTTTCCCAGGAAAAAGTTATGAGGAAGCAGCGAAACGTATTAAATTGGAGCAAGGCAACTTGGAAAAACTTGTACCATCTCTTAGGATTGAGTCTCGGCGGAAATATCTTGAAAAGCGTAAAGATGATAAAATCGCAGAGCTGGAGGCAGATATCCAAGATGATGAGTATTTGTTTGATGATGATGTGTAAGTTTATAACTGAACATTGTACATTAACTCAATGCATATGTTGCAATTTTTTTCCTTATTTGTAAACTGACTTGTCCTGAAAATATGGGAAATAGATTTATTTTATTTTAAAAATTGTATTCATTCGATGGTTTTGCTGCTTGTTAGGCTTATATAACATCTTGAATTTTTCAGACTAACAGAACGTGAAAAGCGGGAAAGAGAGCATAAGAAACGGCTGCTTAATTTGGCCAAAGAGCATGAACAAGCCAGAGAGTTAGAAAAAATTAGAAGATATCACATGCCGCAGGACAAGAAGGTTCTTATATTTAATACACAAAATTTTCTAGCATCCACATGTGCAGTTAAGAATTTATTATTAATGAGAAACATTAAATTTTTCTTTATCCAGAAAGAAGATGATAAGTATGAAGAAATTGATGAGAGAGAAAAGCAACCTAACTATGAGCAAAAGAAGTGGGAGGAAGAGCAAATGCATTCAGCTATCTATCGTTTTGGTGCAAAGGGAGTTAAAAAGGAAGAAGATTATGATTATGTATTTGATGAGCAAATCGAATTTATTCAAGCTCTTCAGATACCTGGAACCAAAGAATTATCCTTGAAGGTAAAATCCATCATCTGACATCTAAAGGAAAAGTAGGCACATTTTCAAATTAAATTGACTGTTTGAATCTGTTTATTCACAGGAAAAGGAAAGAACTGTTTCTGAAGCTCAAAAGAAAAGAATGGATTTGGATGAAACTAAACGTAGTCTCCCAATCTATCCCTTTAAAGATGACCTTATTGCTGCAGTCAAGGAATATCAGGTACTATTTTTACTCTTTGTCGAGAAATTTCTTTGAGCTCTACCACTATTGATTTTGGCTTATGCCTTACAGGTCCTTATTATTGAGGGTGAAACTGGCTCGGGCAAAACAACTCAGATTCCTCAGTACCTCAATGATGCCGGATTTACAGCAGATGGGAAAAAAATTGGATGTACCCAGCCAAGGAGAGTTGCTGCAATGTCTGTAGCTGCTCGTGTAGCGGTCGAAATGGGAGTCAAGTTGGGGAATGAGGTTGGTTACAGCATTCGATTTGAAGACTGCACTTCTGAGAGGACAATTATTAAATACATGACTGATGGAACATTACATCGAGAATTCTTGTCAGAGCCAGATCTGCAAGCATACAGGTGGTTATTGCTAATGTTCCAAGTTTTTCCTTTTCACTTACCAAACAAAATCAATTACCTATTTGTTTCCTCCACAGTGTGATGATTATTGATGAAGCTCACGAGCGTACCCTTCATACTGATATTTTGTTCGGCCTAGTAAAAGATATTGCACGCTTTCGGCCCGACTTAAAGCTTCTCATTTCAAGTGCCACTCTTGATGCTGAGAAGTTCTCAGCGTTTTTTGATGGTGCCCCAATTTTCAGAATTCCAGGTAAGATCTTTAAATATTTACCATATTGTTTTATTTCTTGTTGTGATGTGTAATGGGTCACTGAGCAAATTTCTCCTTACAGGTCGGCGTTTTCCTGTTGACATTTACTACACTAAAGCTCCAGAAGCGGATTATATTGATGCTGCTACAGTGTCCATTCTTCAAATTCATGCTACACAACCTTTGGGTGATATCCTTGTGTTTCTCACTGGTCAAGAAGAAATTGAGACATGCCAAGAAATTCTACAAGAACGAGTGAAACGCTTGGGTTCAAAACTCAAGGAACTCATGATTTTACCTGTTTATTCAAATCTTCCATCTGAAATGCAGGCAAAAATTTTTGAACCCACTCCTCCTGGTGCACGCAAAGTGGTGCTTGCCACAAATATTGCGGAAACATCCCTCACCATAGATAATATCATTTATGTAATTGACCCAGGATTCTGCAAACAGAATAATTTCAATTCAAGAACGGGTATGGAGTCTCTAATTGTGGTGCCTATTTCAAAGGTATGGTGAACCGAAATTGCAGGTTTTTCATCTCAATGCTCTGTCCTGGTTCTGTTGAAATGCAACCTTTGATTTGTTGTCAGGCGTCTGCCAACCAGCGTGCGGGACGTGCAGGGAGAGTTGCTGCTGGAAAATGCTTTAGGCTATACACTGCTTGGGCCTATAAGCATGAACTTGAAGACAATACAGTTCCAGAAATTCAAAGAATCAACCTTGGAAATGCCGTATTAATGCTTAAAGCTCTTGGAATCAATGATTTAGTTCATTTTGACTTTTTGGATCCACCACCTCATGAGACACTGGTGTTGGCTCTAGAGCAGCTGTATGCTCTTGGAGCCCTCAATCATCACGGTGAACTTACAAAACTGGGACGCCGAATGGCTGAATTCCCTGTAGATCCTATGATGGCAAAGATGATTTTAGCATCTGAGAAGTAAGTCTTCATTTTAATATTTGATTAAAATCTGTATGTCTTGAAGTTTTAAAAACATTGTCATCTCATTTTTAGGTACAAGTGTGCAGATGAGATTGTAACTATTTGTGCAATGTTGTCTGTAAATGGAGCTATTTTTTACCGTCCTAAAGACAAGATAATACATGCAGATACTGCACGGAAAAATTTCTTCTGCCCTGGTGGAGACCATTTGGTCTTGTTAAATGTTTATAAGCAATGGGCTGATACAGAATTCTCTACTCAGTGGTGCTATGAAAATTTCATCCAATACAGGTGACCGATAATAGATATACTTCTGAAAAAGAGAGTTTTCTCAGTGAGATCTCTGTAATTTGATGCAATGCTGATGTTTTAGTAACCAGCTTTTGTTTTCTCCCCATGGCAGGTCCATGAAACGTGCAAGAGATGTTCGGGAGCAGTTAGTAGGGCTTATGCAAAGAGTAGAGATAGAAGTGGTATCTGCAGAGGGAGACTCAGAGAAAATTAGAAAGGTGAATTCTAGCTTTGCATTAAATTCTTTATATATCATTGTTCTATAAAATAAAATACTTACTGGACTTTTCATATTTTTACAGGCAATTACAGCAGGTTACTTTTATCACATTGCCCGCCTATCCAAAGGGGGTCAGTACAAGACTGTGAAACACAATCAAACTGTTATGATCCACCCAAATAGTATGCTTTTTGAGGATCTGCCCCGTTGGGTTCTGTATCATGAGCTTGTGTTTACTACAAAAGAGTTCATGCGCCAGGTAAATTATGCACCAGTCTGATCTCTTTGGTAAGGCTGTTGTGTAATTTGAATCATTTTCTAATATGAATTTCTATTTCTTTTTTCTATTAGACCATTGAAATTGAAAGCAAGTGGCTGCTGGAAGTTGCTCCTCATTATTACAAGGCAAGAGAACTTGAAGACTCGACCAACAAAAAAATGCCCAAGGTGCTCGGAAAGGCAAAGGCAGAGTTGCAGGTTGTGAACTGAGGGTCTGTTAGGGGAAGTACAGCAGCTGTGATATTCTTGTAGACTTATGACTGTCATAATAAAAATTACTGAAATAAAACGTATGTGAAATAATCCTTACAAAACTAGTTCCCGAGCTTTATTTTTCCAACATCCCAGTATCCTGTGCGTTTCCATATTTTTATAAAAACATGTATCAAAATGCAAAGCAAAATACCGCGCACAACAAATCATCACATCCATACCATGAAGGAGAGAGGACTTGGCTGGCTCGGGCACGCCCCTTGCTACGTACGTCAGGGCTCCGCCCACACTCCGGCAACCGGTACGGGGCGGCCGGCCCTTCCCGATCGGGCATAGCCCCCGGCAAGTCAGTGGGATTCGTCCCTCCACACCGCT
Organism: Megalurothrips usitatus; assembly: GCA_026979955.1. Lineage (NCBI taxonomy): Eukaryota > Metazoa > Arthropoda > Insecta > Thysanoptera > Thripidae > Megalurothrips > Megalurothrips usitatus. Next base: position 1,005,996 of record CM049604.1, on the reverse strand, counting down.
TCCAGGGTCGGGAAGACTTTATTCCCTCGCACAACCCCTTGCGTCCCCACAGTGGACAACGAAACCGCCCAGACATATGATGGTCCGGTCAGACGACATCAGCAGCGCGCAAAGCGAGCGGCAGTTTGCACGGTGGCGCCATCTGGCGGCGCCGGGTCGCAACGTGCAAGACGTTTGGTGCCGAGGTAGTCGTGTAAGACCAACAGAAACGCGCGGCGCGAGAAGTCGGCTCACAATTCGACGGTGGCGCCATCATGCAGGGCGGCGGCCAGCGGTGCAACTGCAACGCTGCTGACGTAGTTAGGGGGGCCGCCGCCGAGGGCGCCACCGTGCAAACTGCTGCTCGCTTTGCGCGCTGCTGATGTCGTCTGACCGGACCATCATATGTCTGGGCGGTTTCGTTGTCCACTGTGGGGACGCAAGGGGTTGTGCCAGGGAATAAAGTCTTCCCGACCCTGTGAGCGGTGTGGAGGGACGACTCCCACTGACTTGCCGGGGGCTATGCCCGATCGGGAGGGGCCGGCCGGCCTGAGCTGATCCAAGTGTGGGCAGAGCTCAGCGGTACTGAGTACGGGGTGGAACTATCTATGTATGACTTATTGGGAAATAATTCGGCAGTCCTGTACTAGCATCCTGGCATTTTTGGCGTTTGAGATTTTAAAAAGAAATGCCTGCTAGTTTGGCGTCATCTTAGTTGCCGATACATGCGCGCACCCAAAGGCTGATGCCAAGCGTCGATTTCGTCGCTCTGTCTCTGTCGCACGCACGGGGCGTACCATAGCGGTGCGAGAGAGACAGAGCGACGAAATCGACGTTTGGGATCAGCCTGTGGGTGCGCGCATGTATCGGCAACTAAGATGACGCCAAACTAGCAGGCATTTCTTTTTAAAATCTCAAACGCCAAAAATGCCAGGATGCTAGTACAGGACTTCCGAATTATTTCCCAATAAGTCACACAGAGACAGTTCCACCCCTTACTCAGTACCGCTGAGCTCTGCCCACACTTGGATCAGCTCAGGCCGGCCGGCCCTTCCCGATCGGGCATAGCCCCCGGCAAGTCAGTGGGATTCGTCCCTCCACACCGCTCACAGGGTCGGGAAGTCTTTATTCCCTGGCACAACCCCTTGCGTCCCCACAGTGGACAACGAAACCGCCCAGACATATGATGGTGCGGTCAGACGACATCAGCAGCGCGCAAAGCGAGCAGCAGTTTGCACGGTGGCGCCCTCGGCGGCGGCCCCCCTAACTACGTCAGCAGGGTTGCAGTTGCACCGCTGGCCGCCGCCCTGCATGATGGCGCCACCGTCGAATTGTCAGCCGACTTCTCGCGCCGCGCGTATCCGTCGGCCTTACACGACTACCTCGGCACCAAACCTCTTGCTCGTTGCGACCCGGCGCCGCCAGATGGCGCCACCGTGCAAACTGCTGCTCGCTTTGCGCGCTGCTGATGTCGTCTGACCGGACCATCATACGTCTGGGCGGTTTCGTTTTCCACTGGGGGGACGGGAGGGGTTGTGCTAGGGTATAAAAGCTGCCCGACCCTGGGGGCAGTGTGGAGGGTCGTTCTCCACTGACTGGCCGGGGGCTATGCCCGATCGTGAAGGAACGTCCGGCCTGTGCTGGATGTGGACAGAGCCGAGCGGTACTTAGAAAAGGGCGAAAATGTCTCTGAGTAACTATCTGATCGGGGTGGGGGGGGGGGGGGGAATCCTAGTCAGACGGGTGAGATTTTTGAAGTCCTGTACTAGGATCCTGGCATTTCTGTCTGTCTGTCTCTCTCGCTCGCTGGCGGGTGAGAGAGAGAGAGAGAGAGTCAACCCCTCCCCCGTTGTCGCGGCGGCTGGAAGAGCGGGAGCGCGATAAGATCGCATTAGTTGACAATCAGATTGGGGCGGCCATAAGAGCAGCACTCGCGGTGCTCAGATTGCTCGCACAGACAAACGCTTCCACTGCCGTTGATGATGTTTCCTTTTAAAAAACAAGACCAAAAAAAATCTGGGGGAGGGGGGAGGGGGGACTCCGGCATGGCGCAAAGAAGGGGGTGAAGTCGAGACAGAGAAGACATGACCGGAGAGGGACAGGAGAGACAGAGACAGCGACAGGGAGGGGTAGGGGGTAGGGAGGAAGCACGGCAGGAAGCGGGTAAGGTGTCGCGATGGGACGCAGGGGTAGCGCCGTCGGGCAGAGCAGCAGCAACAGCAGCGAGCGTCTCGGAGAGCGTTTGGAGGGCTGAGAGAAACTGGAAACTCTCTCTCTCTCTCTCTCTCTCTCTCTCTCTCTCTCTCTCTCTCTCTCTCGCTCTCGCTCTCTCGGGGGGTGAGAAACTGGAGTGAGAGGGTGGCGCGGCGGAGTCGACGAGCACGGCGTTGACGGGCGTGAGCAACACGAGGCGGCGCGTGCGTGGCCGCGTGCCGTGCGCGAGATGATGTGTCGGACGTGTCGACGTGTCGCCTTGTCGGCCTATACGGAACCCTGGGAAAGGGGTGTGTGCGCGTGCGTGCGTGTGTGCGTGCGTGAACGTGTCCACAAAGGGGCGGGGAGGGGGGGGGGGTGCTATGGTGCTCGCTGAGCACATGCAATCTTGATGGTGCTTGCTGTGTGAGCCGCCGCCGCCGCCGCGCCAACCTGTAATCCGAGCGGGGCGGGGGTGGGGGAGGGGGTGCTGGCCGCCCACCCCGAGTGCTGCTGGTGCTGCTTGTACTCCGCTGGTCGTTGTTTACGCCGGCCGGAAGCACCGCGACGACGGCGGGGACGTTGACGGGGAGGATGACGGGGGAGGGAGGGATTAGGCGGGCGGATGTAAAAGTGGCCGAAGTCACCGTCGCCATCCTGGTCGGGGATAACCGGCCGGGGGGCCTCTCTTGTAAGCCGCATGGGATCGGCGGCGCCGGGGCCGGGGCCGGGCGGCACGGACCGCAGCGGCTCCGCCCCTGCGAATACCCCGCGCCTCTGGGAGGGTTGGTGGCGGTGGGGGCGGGGGTAGTGCCGCGGGGCCGCGCGCGTGTCCGCCGCCGCGGTAGCGGATCCAGGAGGCTCTCGAAGGGGGAGCGATGTAGTACCAACGTTGCCTACTTGCAGGAGGAGAGTGAGTGCCTATAGCTTTGCCGCTAGCCGCCCCCCCCCCCCCTGGATCCGCCCCCGCTCCCCGGGCCCGGGCCCCTCCCCCACCGCTGCACGCAGCGCTGCATCTGCCGGCCGCGGTGCTCGCGCCCGCGTTGCCGTGGACTCGGGTTACCGCTCCGGACTACCCCCTAATCGCTATCGGAGTGGCCGCATCGCACCGCGTCGCATATCGCGTGTCTGATCGCGCGCGGCACTGCAGCACAAGTCCGCCGACAGATGGCGGCCTCGGCGCCGGCTAATGAAGTTCTAGTGGGTGCCGCGAGGTACGAGTAAGCCTTGTGCGAGCAGTCGAAAACTCGAAAAGAGGGTGCGTGTGAGAGAGACAGACAGAGGTGCACTCCTCACTCGCCAGTAGCAGGCCTTGTGCTGCCGGACAGAGCGGGCCGCGGGGGGTTCTTGTTGTTCGGGGGACTTTCAATTTCTTTTCGACGCAAACAACTCATTCCAGTAATGGCGGTCGCCCGCGCGCGCTTCAACGAGGCAAAGTGCGCGCCCGGTGAGCGCGCCACGCGACCCGAGCGGCGGCGGCGGTGGCGGCGGCGGCGGCGCCACTTGTCTGAAAACCGATTGAGGCCGCCGTCGGCAGCGCGCGGCACCCCGCCTGCACGCCTCTCCGCGAAATCAAACATGCGATATTCTGTTACACGGATGATTGCTCGCATTGTGCTGCTCCTGTCCGGGGGCGGGTCGGGGGCGGGTCGGGGGCGGGGCGGGGGCGGGTCGGGGGCGGGGCGCCAGATGGAGTTGGGGGGAGCGCGAGGCCGCGAGGCGGTGGTGAGGTGGTGAGGTGGCCACGCACCACGCGGGCCTCTCGTCACGGCCCGACCACTCCCATATGGTAGCGCGCCTGGTGTCTATGGTGGCCTCGTTTGGTTTTATTTGGTTTTGTAGATAAATAAAGCGCCCCCCCCCCCCGCAGAACTACCGCTCTTCCTCCACCAGTGCAATTTTTTTTTGCACTTTATTTTTTTTCCTCAAAATTATAACCATTGCACTGTTTTGTTTTTGTGGCATTGCGCGGGCAGTCTTCACACTCAATGTTAAATCCTGGCTGCTTTCGGCTTGTGGCGCCCGGGGGCTATGCAGGCCCGCCGGACTCGCCTGGCGTGCGGTTGCCTACCCCGTGGACTGCAGGGGCTCCAGGGCCTCCAGCGGCTCCAGCGGCAGCACCTGCTGGAAATACCTCCATCACAACGACTTCCCTTCTTCACCATGACACCATCGCCGTGCTACTGATGCAAGAAAAAAATAGGAAAGGGGAGAGTCGGAAGTGAAAATGCGAGTGTGCTGATGCTCGGCCACAGTGGACCTCTCTTTATTTTTAGGAAAAACATTTGGGACAAATAATGACAAATCACATACAAAACTATAACTCTAGGGTACTCCTTAAAATAACGAAAACAACCTCACAACGATATGTACAAGTATATAAATCATTTCTCTCTCTCTTTCACTCATTCTCTCTCTCGTTTTCTCTATCAGCGATCTATCGTACATATTCACAACAAGTATGTAAATAATGATAATAATAATTAAAAAAGAAAAACAACGCAATATTATTTTTTATTATTTATTGCCACGGTATTGGCACTCGTTTGCCATCGACGCGCGCGGCGACGCCCCGTGTATGAGAAATTGAAGCTCGCATCAGAAAACTAGATCGGGACGGACGGGGACGGCGGCGCGCGCCTCTCTCTCTCTCTCTCTCTCTCACTACTTGAGGGGGGACGTGCTGTAGCCCTGTGAGGCGCACGTCGGCAGGCCGAAGGGGTTCATGTTGCTGAACGGCGCGGGCACCAGGCTGCCCATCCCTGCAGACAGAAACAAAGCAAAAAATGAGATTTAGAAACAAATAATTTACTTTTCTCCGACTTAAGGATTTCCCTTTTCTTGTGAGGCCTTGTGTTAGTATCTAGGGGCTTCCGAGATGATACTCCACGCTCGACATCTGGGAGTATCGCCAGCCTTTTGAAGGTGCTGATCTGTTAGCTACACACACACACACACACATCAAATGTAATGACCGTCGACGGCTATTCGAAAATGTTGCCGCGGATTTACACGAATTATGCGAGGGAGGCGAAGAAGAAGGGGTGAGGGGAGGGGGCTGTCAGATACCCCCCGCGGTTGTCGAACGTCTGAAATAAACGGGGGGGGGGGGGGGGTCAGAGGAAGGGGGCGGTCGCCATTTGCCGGTCTGGCAGCGGCTACCGGCGGCCTGCCTTGCCGCCGCCTCTGGGCCCGCCCCGCCCGCCCCGCCCTCACAGACTACCCCCCCTCCCCCTCCCCCCCCCCCCCACACACACACTTCCCTTCCCGTTGCCGCCGGTGACATTTTGACAAGGGAATAGTATACGCGGCGCAGGGCAGGGGTCCGACGACTATCGATCTCTCTCTCTCTCTCTCTCTCTCTCTCTCTCTCTCTCTCTCTCTCTCTGCCTCTCTCTCTCTATCGCGCGCACACACACACACTCAGCGAATGACAGCTTAAGTGCCGAAGAGCACACGGCCTCGTCATGTCGCGGAGAGCTCCGCACTCCTGTGAACACCGCGGGTGACCGAGGCTCGACGCAGTGCGCCGTCTGCGAGTGCGCCGCTGCCTGCCAGAGGGCGCCGCGGGGAGCGTCCCATTTTTTTAAAATCCAGGTCAAAATATGGTCAAATGTGGGGTTCGTGAAACGACCGTAGGAGGATTTAATGTCCGCGGCCTCCGCTCCGTCGCGTCTACTCACTGGAGACAATGTCGCCGGAGCTGGAGAAGAGGCCCCCCGAGGACAGGCTGGTGAGCTGCGGGGCGGACGGGGGCGGCGCCGCCCCCTCGCCCGCCCCCGCCGTCGGGTAGTCGGGGCCGCCCCCGCCGGCGGCCACGCCCCCGGAGGTGGACTGCGGCGTGGAGGTGGCCGACGACACGTAGCCCCGGGGGCTGACGCTGCTGCTGAGGCCGCGCCCGCCGCACTCCTCTGCAATGAGCACCCCGTCAGCGTCGAGGCGAGTTCGACGGCGACCCCCTCCCCCCTCCCCTCCCCGCCGCATAGCGGACAAGCGGAACCCTCGGCGGCGAAGCGAAGGGGCGGACCCGAGCAGGGAGCAGCTGGGGTAACCCGGGGTAGCGCAGGGGTAAGCCGAGGTAAACCGGGGTAACATGCGGGTAAGACATGCGGGCCTGCACCCCGTTCTCGAGCGCTCGCTCGAGCGCGGGCCTCACACTCACCGTCCTCGTACTGGGCGGACTGAACGCTGACGGCGAGCTGCCCCGAGTACGAGTTGAAGGCCATCCCGGAGCCCACGCCGTTGGAGGGCGCCACGGCCGAGTTCCGCGGCATGCTGTACAGCGCCTCGGCCAGGTCGGCGGCGCGCTTCAAGATGATCTCCTGCAACAACAAGGCCCCCGTCAGCAACTCAACTCTACGCAACCCTTATTCCCCGAGAAGTCTTCCATTTTTCATAGAAAAATATAAAATAATGAGTCGGCAATTTTTTTGTAAAGACGATAATTGTTGTTGGACTTACTTTGGGCAGCTTGTCGGGGTCGCCGGGGTGCCTCGGTATCAGCTTCTGCAGCCGCTGGAAGCCGTAGTCGATGGTCGGCTCGGTGAGCGCTGCGGCAGAGGAGGCCGGGTCAGTGAGGTCACGTGACCCCGGTGGTCAGCGGCAGGGTCACAGGTCAGGAGTACTTACACACGTACACGAACCGCCCCGGCGACCCCTTGCAGAACTGCTTGGACTTGTAGGAGAGCGTCACCTCCACGACGCCGGGGATGTTCCTGGGCGGCGTCTGCACCCGGATGGCGTGGGAGGTGATGAGCTGCGGGAGCACAAAAAAAAAATACGAGAAATTTATTTTTTTTCAAAAACTGAAGAATTTAAAATATTGGAGGCATTATGGTATCATGTCGCTCACTTCGCTCCAGACCAGCATGGTGCCGAACACGACCTGCAGGCCGTCGAAGAAGTTCTCTCCGATGATGATGACGGTGGCGCCCCCGCTGGTCCAGCCCTCCGCGGGGCTGATGGCCTTGATGCAGGGGGTGGCCATGGGCATCGGGGGGTACAGTCCTGCACAGGAACACGCGTCACGGTCACTCGACTGTACACTCTAAAATAAAAGTGAATATGTATATGCATTTAACAAAATTAAATTGAGTCCTAAAAGTCCTACTCTCTCCCTCCCCTCCTCTCCCTCCCCATTCTCTCCTTCCCCTTCTCTCCCTACCCCTTCTCTCTCTCCCCCCTCTCTCTCTCCCCCCTCTCTCTCTCTCCGTAGTGCAGGTTGGCTCTCTTGGAGTCGGTGCCGGGTGTCAAGCCAAGCACGGCCCGCAGCCCCCGCAGCCCCCGCCCCCCGCGCGGGTCCGTGGGCCTCCTCCCCAGACCGGCCCCGGACACCACCCCTGGCATAGCCAGCCTCATGAATAAAACACGGGCCGTACCCCCGGCAGGGCAGGGCCAGGCAGGGCCAGGCAGGGCTCGGCACCACGCCCCCCACCCCCCGCGAAGCAGCGGCGGGAGAGCGGCGCCGCCGTGCCGTCGGCCGGGGCTCCTCCACTTTAGCCAATGTGCGCGGCGGAGAGTCGCCGGGGCGCGGCGCGGACACGGTGCCGGCCTGCAGCGGGGCGCCGGGCACGCCGGCCGCCGGACCACATATCGCGTATTACCGGGGGAAGGGGGTGTGTCCCTCCCGACGGGGGCTCGAGGAGCCATCACGGGGGCGGGGAGGGGGGGGGGGGTGTCTCGGCGTCTGTGAATTATGTAAGTACGGCCCTCCGCCCTGCCCGGCCGCAGCGGCTGGCCCGGCTGCCCCGGCCCATACCCTCCTCGATATGCCCCTGCCACCCGCCTACCCCCGCCCCGGCCGCCCTCCCCGACGCCCGCGGCCGAAAATGGGGTGGACGGGGGATCGGGGAAAGGGGTGGGGGGAATTGATCCATATATCTTACAAGGGTACACGCAAAAAGGAGCCGACCGCAAGTTATTCGACGGGGAGGGCGCGCGGCGCCGCCGGTCCACGCCGTCAGACCTCCCCGGACGACGGCAAGGGTTGTCCCGCGCGGGGTCCGCCGCCCGTCCGGGATCACGCTGTTCATGCTGGCGCTGCGGGTGCGGCGGCTCGGCGCGAGGACGGCGCCGACGAAAGGACCCTCCCCGGCGACGAGCGCGTGGACGTCGTCCCGCTGAACAATGTTGCCTTCCGTTCTGACACCCTTTCCCCCGCGCCGCCCCCGCGCCGCCCCCGCGCCGCCCCCGCGCCGCCCCCGCGCCGTTTCGCTCACATCCCGGGACCCTTATGCTCGCAGCGGCGGCGGCAGCGGCCGTGTCGTAGAATGAAGACGTTTCCAATTCAAATGCACATATCCCATCCCCTTCCGAGGCGAGGGTCCGGCGGCAGTGTGGGGGTGAGGCCGCCAACACCCCCCCCCCCCCCCCTCCCCCGGCGCCGCGTATGGGAGCCCCACCCCTCGCCTCCCTTGGGGCTAGGCGCCACCCCTCGGGGGAATGGGGTGGAGAGGGTGCGCTTGGCCGTGGACTTGGGCACCACGGCGCCACGCCACGCCACCGCCTCCCAAGGGCCCAAGGGGAGCACGGGGGAGCACTCGACCCAATCAGGAGCCGAGCGGGCCGCCGCTACCCCAGAATACCCCGCCCCGCCCCGCCCCGCCCCGCCCCGCACCAGCCCTGCCGGCTGAGCCCCTCGCACTGCCGGGGAGGACAGGCAGGGGGAGAAGGACAGATAACAAACGAGGGATGCGAGAGCAGGAGCAAGGCGAGGACGGGGAGGACGCAGGCGGCGCCTCCCTCCTTACCTGAGTCGGCGTCCGTCTCGCCGTCGCTGGCGTCCGCCCGCTTGGTCCGCCGCCCGTGCTTGGAGTTGTTGTGGACGAACATGTTGTCGGACACGGCGAGCAGCGGACCGTCCACGCCGATCTGGCTCGCTATCGTCACCTGCAGCAGCACCCGCGGCGGCACGTCAGTGTATCTTTATCTCTCTGTCTCCCGCCCCCTCTGTTAGAATTGTAAATAGTTTTTTAATCGAAAAAAAAAAATTCTCACCTGAAACCTCCGCATGTCCCGCGGGTTGCCGGCGTTCTTTAAACAGTTTTGGTTGCACTTGAGGAAGAACTTCAGGAAAAACCTGCCAAACGGAAAGAGAAGTCCTTGCATTAATACAGACAAAACAAAGATTCGTCGGGCGGTGCTGTTCCCTACAAGCCTGCCGCCTGCCCCCGCGGTTGTGCTCGGCGCCGCCGTGTCTGCCCCGTGGCGCGGGCGGGAGGGCGGCGGCGGCGGCGGCGGCGGCGGCAGCTCACGGCGCCACGCTGTCTGCGTATCTTTGCAGATTAGGCCGCGCCGCGCCACGCCGCGCTCCCGCAGCGCGCACTTGTTGCGTCTCTCTGCCACCCGCCGGCGCCGCGCAGCGCCACGGCCAAACGTAAATTCTGCGGGGGAGTGAGTGAGTGAGAGAGGGGAGGAGGGGCAGAGAGAGAGAGAGAGAGAGAGAGAGAGAGAGAGCATACTGACGAGTCGCAGAGGAGTTGTCTGCGAATAAGAAGCTGTGAATACTCAGTGTGCGGTGCGGTGCCCTGTGGTCTCCGTGTCGTGGTCCTGTAGCCCGGCCCGGCGACATAATCTTCTTATACGCCCGTGTGATGTCTTATTGGCAGTGTACTTCCAGCGGCAGTGCCCCGCGGTCCGGCCGCCGCCGCGCCGCCGCGCCACCGCTGCCGGGCGTATCAGCTGTTTATCTGGTTAATGAATGGCGCTCCAGATTACAGCACCGCTCACCAGCCTCCCACCCCCTCCCCTAACCCTATCGACACAATCCCTTGTTCGAAGCGGCTGCCCCTCCACTCCCACGCTCCAGGCCTGCCGTCTCTCTTTTCTCTCTCTCACACTCAAAATAAATTCCTCTCTCTCTCTCTAACAGTAGGTCTCTCTCACACACATTAGCACGAGTCGCAGTTATTTTCGTTTCTGTCTCCGTCGCTCTCGTTACGGCCCCCTCCCACCCTCTGCCCGACTCGCCCTAATCACTCTAATTTTAATTACCACGTCTGAGTGAAGGGTGGCTCCATATTCAGTATGCGCATTATAATACCTGATAAGGACTTTTTTCCAGGCGGCGTCTTTTATAATAATTATCTGAAGAGGCGTGGCGCCTCACGCAACACACACACACATACACACCTTTGTTACAAGAGAGTCTCCATAAGAAGAAGAAGAGTCTCCAGACAAACATTCAGATTGCCCCCCTCTCTCTCTCTCTCTCTCTCTCTCAGGTTATGGGGTGCAAGGTGTCGCGGTGTCTCCGGTCGCTGACAGTCCCAACGACACCCCGCCTCGGCCAAAGACAACAACAACACGGATGCCTCCCCCCCCCCTTCTCCTCCCCCCGACCTGAACTGCTTCCTGTAAACCATCAAGAGGCAGCAGCTAGCACCCACGAAGGTGCATCCGTATGTGTGTGTGTGTGCTGTGGTCCTGAGAGAGTATGAAAAAACCTCCACGCCCCGTCTCCAGCCCCCCTCTCTCTGGGCGAGGTTCCCGATTTACCGCACGAGCCCTGTGAGAGGCGGGGCCGTGGCGGAGCCGAGCCCCCCGCTAACCTAACAGGCCGTTAAATCCGTTTAAATTGTACTCCGCCCCCCGCGCCGCGTGGCCTCGCGCGGCCAATCACGCCATGAGAAATTCACACGCAGCGGAAGGGGCGCGCGGTTTTTCATACAGCTGCTAACGACTGGCGGCGCCCAGGCCGTTCTTCCTGACGCGCGCGCGCACACACACACGTACACACACATTGTGCGCAAAAGGTTGGCAGCCATTAAAAGGAACACGGCCCGGTGCAGCTCCGAGTTATGGCCCTGTGCGAGGCTATGCCAGCTGCCGGGCCGAGGTGGCGCCCGCACCCGCGCACGCACGGACGGACTACTCGAACGGTCTTCCGCAAAGAATCGCCCCTCTCCCTCTCCAAAAATAATAATAAAGTGTAAAAGAAAAAAATAAAATAAACCAACGTACATATAAATATTATGGACGTTTCTCGGAGGTCTGAGAGGGACACACAGGCAGTCGAAAAGTAGCGAGCCCGCGTCGTGCGGGTGATCGCGTGTGCCGTGTGCCTAATCTGGCTGCGGCGCCGCACGTGGTCACATGCGGTCACATATGGTCACATATGGCCACACACGGTCACACATGGCGTGACGGGAGAGCGCGCCCCGCGCCGGTCACGCACACGCAAGCTAATTACGGGGATGGCGGCGGTCAGAGTTAAATGGGGATGAGAACACTATCGACCCGTTAGCGCCGCTGTGCGTGCCCGCTGTGTGTCGCTGTGTGCCGCTGTGTGTCGCCGTGTGTCGCTGTGTGCTGTGCGCTCTCCTGGCAGCTGACGCTAGAAGGCTTAGAAGGTCATGGCCACTACTGCGAACGCAGCGCCCCGCGGGCACAAGACATTATAGTCAGCTGGCGGGATGACCTTTACAGCTGTCTGCGGATAAGCTCCGCGGGAACAAAATAATCTCATCTGCTCTCTCTCTCTCTCTCCCAAATCAAATTAATCTCTCTTTCTCACGCTGAGTCGAAAATTTTAAAAAAATCAATTTAATTTTTTTAAATAATTCAAAATTAAATTTTGATATTCCACTGTCTCCTTTTCTCTGACTGTCTCTCGCTGTCACAGTCTCTCTCTCTGCGCCCCGCCTGGCTGTCCCTGGCGCCCCACGGCCTGCGAGCCCTCCCCCCCCAGTCCTGGCGTAATCCTCTTTCAACAGGAGATCCAATTGATTAAACAAGCCTGGTAATTCCCCGACTCCCAGCCGCGCCGCTCATGTTGGGGATCCTCACGTGGGCGGATCCTGCACGGGGATCATGCGGGGATCCAACTCGCCGCAGGAGACACGCGGCGTGTCATGACCACAGGGACTCCTTCTCCTGGAAGAGCGACAAAGCTCTTCGGGGTGACAAGGGACTGCGCTCCCCGAGCTGGCCATGTCCTTGTGTCCGCTCCACCTGCTCTCTCTCTCTCTCTCTCTCTCTCTCTCGCTCTCTCTCATGAGGGGACACTAGGACACCGTATACCGCGCAGCGGTGCCGTAAGCGTCGCCAGAGTGCACGGGCCATGTCGCAGAGAGAGAGAGAGAGAGAGAGAGAGAGAGAGAGAGAGAGAGAGAGAGAGAGAGAGAGAGAGAGAGAGAGCGACATCCACTGTCGCCCATCCGGTGTCCAGGCCACAATACCGACATTGCGAGCGTACAAAAGAAAATTAAAACAATGCGTAATACAATTAAAATTTTTAAATTTGTTTTTTCCTGTAATTATGTATGTATATTTTTCCAGTGTGGACCCAGTGTTGGTGCAGGAGGGGTGAGGGTGCTTCGAGGCCTACTACACTGCCGCCACCACCAGCAGCAGCGGCGTCTGATTTCATCTTGCCTGCTTTATTTGCGCGCCAAGCCAAGAAATGAACCTTCTCCCCCTCCTCCTCCTCCCCCTCCCCCTCCTCCTCCTCCTCCTCCTCCCTCTCCTCCCGCCGGGAGGGGACGATGCGGTGGCGGCACAGCGAGGCGGTGTAGTTGTAGCTCATTTATCTCCGCGAGATGTAAACTCCGCGGTGACTACGCGGGGCGGGGGCGCGGCGCGTGCCGCGGCGGGTTCAGCAGCAGCCGCGTATAACAGAGCTGCAACAAACCGCCGTGCCGGAAGTAAACTACAGACCCCGCTTCCGGTGACGTTTCCTGATGGTGCCCCACTTCCGTGCGACCGCGATTCCGCGTCGATGTCAACCGCGACACTTCCCGTTTGCCGATCGCGACCCACTTCCGGTTTTGTCCGCTCGCGGGGAGTTCTATTCGCGCCCCCTCTCGCACGGCGGCGGCACTCCACGCTGGACACGTCGCGCGGCCCCCCTGACGGCACGGCAGCCATCCGTCCTACACGGCAATGCACTCCAGCGAGCCCACGGCAAAGACCGGCGCTGCCGGAGGGGCCGTCCCGGAATTATGTAACGGGGTCAGCAGCTCCGTCACACCTCCCGGGACGTTGTGTGAGAGGGAGAGAGAGAGGGGGATAGAGAGGGGGAGGGAGGGAGGGAGAGGGAGAGGGAGAGAGAGAGGGAGGCAGAGAGAGAGAGAGAGAGCGAGAGGGAGATCTCTCTCCCACACACACGCACACGCATTCACACATGCGAACCCGATTACCGGCGGGATCTGTCCAGATCGAATCAGTCCTGCTGCTCTCCGAAAAGGGGGAGGGTGCATGGCGAAATTGACGCCCGGCCGCCCATATGCTGGCGGCCCCACCCTCCGCCGTCACTGCCACTTTATTTCGATACTCAAATCGGTTCGAAATCGATTCTCTCTCCCTCCTCGAAGGAGATGGAGACGGATACGGCGTTGCTGCCTCCCCTATAGGACACAGATGCGGCCCAAAGAGTGTTTATTTCTGAGCAGAGAGAGAGAGAGAGAGAGAGAGAGAGATGCGCTTTTGGCGCAAAAATTCATCTCCTAATGTGTGTGAGCACGGGTACATGTTGCAAGAGAGTGTGTGAGAGAGACGGAGAGAGAGACAGCCCAGACGCAGACAGAGAGGGCAGGAGGTGCGGGCGTATTAAATCTCACGGAGGAAGTACTAAAAGGAGTGACAACCACAAACACGGAAGCCACACTTCTGGGAAGGGAGGCGCCAAAAGGTTGTGTTGTCGTTAGGAGCTGCGGCTGCGGCGGTGGTGAGGGGGGGGGGACGGGGCGAGTGGCATGTGTGATACACACCGGGCTCAGGCGACAAATTGGCCCGCGGGAGGGGAGGGGAGGGGAGGGGAGGGAGGGAGGGAGGGAGGGAGGGAGGGAGGGAGGGAGGGAGGGAGGGAGGGAGGGAGGGTGCAGTCAGTGACGACAGCGCAGAGGCGGGGTCCTGACCTTCACACGTGGACGCTCCCCCCTTGATGTTATTTCTCTCCACAGCCGCCACCAACACGACCAGAGACCCGACCAACTCACAGGTGATGCCGAGTGGCAGTCCGTCTGGGAACGGCGCGGTGAAAGTATGAGAAATAGCGAGTGCGCTTGCGAGAGGAACTTCTCATACCGCATTCTTTTCTAGCCTAGTTCGCGAGTAGACCACGAGAAAAATATTCTCTCCCCCCCTCCCTCTCCCTCCCTCTGTCTCTCCCTCCCTCTGTCTCTCTGGAAGTGGGAACGCGATTTCTCATAGCCTGCAGACCGGCACTCTTTTGAGCTGTATGGTTCCTGGCGGGACTGCGGTGAGGGGCTGATTTAGTGCTCCGCGTGGCACGCCGACGGGGCCGACACCGACAACGTCCTCGTCGTCGTCGTCCTGGAGCTGACGGCGACACGGCCTCACTTCCGCGAAGTCGCCCCCCGGCTGCCCCCGGCTGCCCCCGGCTGCCCCCGGCACACCGACAGCCTCACTGGGGCAGCAGCAGCACCAGTGGCGCCACCACTCACACGCCAGACACGGCGCGGCGGCGGCCGGACATGCTTTCATTATGCGTGTCCTCTGTCCTCCTCCCTCCCCCTCTCGTCCTGATGCGGACGGGTCGGGATGTTGCGTTGGAGCGACAGAGAGAGAGGCAGCGAGCGCGTCTGGTCTGACCCGAGCACCACCGCCGGGCACCGCCCCCTCCCGGCCCTCGCGCAGCTGTTTCCATTTGTCTCCGTTTATGACACGGCAGAGCGCAGCACTGCAGCGCTGCTGGCGGCGCCCCCCCGGAACAGACCTATAATCGTTTTACAAATTCGCCCGCCGCTGTTGACACCGCCGCCGCCGCCACCGTGCGGGGGGACGGGAAGTGTCCGTTGCCACCGCGCGCCGCAGGGGGGCGCCACCGGCGTCACTGTGACGGCCGGAGGCGTCGCCACTTATCCAACAGGCTCTCGGGGAGGTGGGGAGGGGAAGGTGGGGGGGGGGGGGGCGTGCATGTGTTCGAACGCGTGCAGTTCGAGTAGCCGAGCTGAGTTACTTACGGATTGCGCCGCGGGCCGCAGGGGCGAGGGAGAGGGAGAGAGACGGGGGACGCCGCAGAGAAAGGCAGAAGAGGGGGGAGAGAGAGACGGGACGATGCGGGACGCTACAGGTAATGTAATGTAATTGGTGAGTCGCGTGCGGTCGGGTGGAGAGGTGAGGGGTACAGTCGGCGGGGGGGGGGGGGGGGGGGGGGGGGGCTGTTCGCAATCCCACGAATGAGGCGCTCACAGCGCACGCCGCCGCCCCCGGTAAGAGAGAGACAGAGAGAGACAGAGAGAGAGAGACAGAGAGCGGGCTGCGGTGCGCACGTATAGTTCGCGTGCAGACTCGCACAGCCCGCCGTCGTTGCCCCCCTCGAGGCTCCCGCTTTAGTGACGGCCCCCGTGCACGCCTAGGCCTCTTTACTTCCGGTGTACCGCCGCCCGCCGCCCCCGCCGCCGTATCGCACTACTTTGCGTGCTCCGCGGTCCTCGTCCTCGGGGTCCTTATTGCTGCCGGATGATCCTCGGAGCCGCGCAGCCGCGCTCTGATTGGTCCGCGGGGGAGGGGTGGGGGGGCAGGACCTCGTCAGGGCAGACCTTATTGTGCCGCCAAGGACTCGGGGGGAGCCCCAATCTCTGCCGTCTGCTGGGCCCGCCGCGGCTCCGCGGAGAACCTGAGGTTACTTCTGCGCCACCGCCCCCTTCCCCGGGCCGTAGTTAGCGGTCTCAGCTACAGATCCATTACAGCCACAACCGGTGCAAGGGCCGAGCCGAGCCGTCCTCCGCGGCCACGGTGAACAGTGCAAATCGAGATATCGAAATGCCGCCCCACAATTTTTTTGTCGACGACGATTTTGAGCACAATTATTAAAATATGGATAAAGCGGGACCGCCGGTTGACCGTCTTGTTTTCCAAACACCATCGGCTAGTCGATTCGAAGCGGAAAATCGCACCGCGTTTCCACATTTGTATCGAGATCGTCGTTGAACCTGGACTTCTCGATTATCATTTCGAATATCGATTTTTTGCAGGGAAGGCTGCAGTCGGAGCCGCTGCCCCGTGCGGTCACATTGCGAAGGAGAGACGAGGCGACCCCGCGAGCCACAACAAACACTGCGGGAGCGGGGCGCCGCGGGGGGAGAGGCGCGCGAGACACGCAGCAACTCCCAGGGGACGCCGTCTTCTGTCCTCTCTCTCCTGCTGCCCAACATGGGGTACAACGGGGCTCCCTCACAGGCGAGGCACGCGTACCAACCTATGAAATCAAAATTTCGATCCGCTTTTTTTTTTTGGCTAATAGTTTTTGGGTGTGTCTAAAAATATATTTTCCCCTTTTCTCTCATTTTTTTCCCAGTACGCCGCTCGGCGTGTACCTCATGCAGCACCTAACCTAACCTGCGCATCACGCAGCACCAGCCTCTGAGCCGCCTGCTCCTGATCGAGGTCCTTAAGGACAGCTTTGATAAGGTCACCGACGGAACTCCTACCTGTCGATAATGACGGGGTCCGACGGCGTCTCGTTCCTGTTGCCGCAGCTCTTCTTGTCGCAGCACCGGCTGCCAACAGAGGAACGCCGTGTTATTGGCAGCGCCAAGGGCGTGTCGGGGGGTCGTGGCACGCGCCGGGACACGTGACAGCCACGCGACAGCCACGCGACAGCCACACGGGCAGCATCCAGCAGTAAGAACTCACCTGCACATGACTTCGTGCGTCAGGAGGACCCTGCACATCTCGGGGTTCTTGTCCTGGCCCTCGTACACGATCACCTGCAAACACACACACATGCATTATTTGAAGATCCTGTCGTAAACGGTATTGGAGTCGGAAAACTCGGGCTGAAGTTTGGAAGAATTCTTTTTTTTTCGGTGGGTCTCGCGGTGGCTGAGGGTGGAGGCAAGAGATTATAGGCCGGCGGCGTGCACCTCCAGCTTGAGGAGTAAGGGGAGGGAGGGAGGGGGGGAGGGAGGGAGGGAGGCGGGGGGGAGGGAGGGAGGGGGGGGGGGCCGAGGCCGTAGCGCCGTGTGGCCAGGGCCGGGCTGAGCTAAAGCCCTATTACACAGTTGCGAACAGGAGCTTTACGACTTGTGACGGACTGTTGCGGTTCCACCGGCCTCCACCCAGCGCCAGCGGCAGCGGCAGTTCCACCCCCTCCGCCCCCCAGCCGACGGTGGTGGTGGTGCGATGGGCCCTGCGACTAACGCCTTCATACGAGCCGAGAGCGCCCCCCCCCCCGCCCCCTCAAGGCCCGGGTGACCCTCCCGTGTTCCTCCTAGCGTGGCTAGTCACCGTGACTGGAAAGGGGTTGGCGGCGCGGGGGCGGCGGGGGCGGCGGGGGCGGCGGGGGCCGCGGAGCCGACGGCTGCCGCCGGCCTGCCCCGCCGTCCAATCCATACGGCCGCCAGGCCTGCCAGGCCTCCCCCCGCCGCCCCCGCGCCGCCCCCCCCGGGACCAGCAGTGGGGGCGGCAGCGGGGCCGGCAACGACCTACCCTCCAAATCGGGGGAGTCAACAACACGCCGCAGCGGTCCGCAGAGAGAGAGAGAGAGAGACAGAGAGAGAGACAAACAGAGAAAGAGAGCAGGAGGAGACCCCAACGGTCAAGGCTGGCGGGCTGCGCGGCGGCAGCAGTATGGGAAACTCGGCCCCGCAATGCATGGCGGCGGCATCCGGGGTTCGACTCCCGGCCGCGGCGCCGCGGCGGACGCTAAAAACGCAATCGGATGAGGCGGCGGTGGCCGGGGGCGTGCGGCGGGCGGACGCCGCTGGCCAACAAGCTGATTGCCCGGCACACGCCGGCGGCCGGCGGCGGTCGGATGTCGGCCTCGGAGACGCAGCTGGTGCGGGAACGTCGGCGAGCTACGCAGGTCTGACCGGGCCGCCGCCGCCGCTGCCGCCGCTGCCCCGCGGCGACGATTGATAAAACCACTCCCGCCCCGTCAGACGCCGCCGCCGCCGCCGCCGGGGCCGCGTCCGGAGCGACGCCGTCGCCGCGTGGGGAGTGCCGGCCCCCGCGAGCACACGCCGCCGCCGCGCACGCAGCCGACGGCGCGCGCCGCGTCCCTCCTCCGGGCGCGTGGCCCCGCGTCACGTGCGCCGCGCGCGTGCGCCAACAACCCCGCGGGCGCGTGGCGGGGCGCGTGGCGCGGCGCGTGGCGCCCTCCTCCGCAAACGATGACCTTCCCTCCCCACCCCCTCCCCCTCGCATGCGGCAGCAGTTCGATGATGCGGAGGGAAAAGGGCAGCGGCGGGGTGGCGGCGCGCGGCGCAGTCCGAGGCCGTGGGAGTGAGACAGAGAGAGAGAGAGACTGGGGGAGAGAGGAGAGATAGAGCCAGAGAGACAGGGAGAGAAAGAGTGAGAGAGTGAGAAATAGTAGGAGAGATAGAGGGCGGTGAAAGGGAGAGGGAGGAAGAAAGAGTGTGCGAGAGAGAAAAATCTACTCGATTGTACCAAAATCATTTTCTCAGCTTCAAAGGTTACACGGATGCAACATCTAAGGCTCGCTTCGCTCGCCCCCATAAACTGAGTTTAGTTCTCTGACAGTGTCTCCCCTACCTCACTCTCCCTTTCTCTCTCTCTCTCCGCCGCACCCGCTGACCGAAATAGCCGCACGGCCTGTGCACGCACACGGTGGCGGCCTGCGATGCGATTGGGCGACGGGTGCCGCGGCGGGGCCGCGGGGGCCGCGGGGGCGCCGTCACAGCGGGCCCCGCCCCGCGCGGCAGCGCTGCCTCTCCCCCTCCTCACTCCCCTCCTCCTCCCCCTCCCCATCCTCACTCCCCGCCTCCTCCCCTCCTCTAATCGGAAGCTCATCAGCGACCGTCTGCTTCCGCCGGGTATACACGACATCAACAAGAGTTGCTACAATGCCACACGACGGCCTTGTCGGGGGAGGCGGGGAGCGCTGCCGCCGCCGCCGGACCTTGTAATAAGAATGGATGATGCCGGCGCGTGCCGGTTATCGGCGCCACGCCGCCGCCGCCCCCGCCGCCGCCGCCGCCGCCGCCGCCACCACCGCCGCTATCTCTGACGGCCGTGTTTGTCCCCGGGATTGTCACCCGTGGTGGACCCCAGGACGGCGTCGGCCGCGCGGCTGACTCCCGGGTGACGCCCCGCTGACGTCACTGGATGACGGCGAGGTGCCGGCGCCGTGCAGGTAGGCAGCCCTGCGGCACTCCCGTCGTGCGGGCTGCCTACCTCGGCGTCCGCGGGCGGCGCGCAACGCTCCTCTGTGGCTCCGGGGCCACACCAACAGCAGCGGCGTGAAGCACGTCGGCGGCGTGGTACTTAGGCCGCGCCGGTGTGTAAAGGGTTGGGCGGCGGGGCCGGCTGAAGCCGTGTGCCGCCGCCGCCGCCGCCGCCGCCGCAGCAGCAGCACCGTGTAGCCGCCTCCGCCCGGACGCGCCTGATCCGCGCCTAAGCCCGGCGGCTTTAGCAGAGCTTGCCTCGCGATCACCCCGCCCGGAGGGGTGCGCCGACCCCGCCCCCGCGCCGCCGCCGCCGCCGCCCCCCGACCCCTGCGGCCCCGGCCATCTAAACGTCATTTACCTCTCGGAAACACTTACCCGGGTATTATGTTATTTGCCGTCCGGCACACGCACGGCGCACAACCGCCATCTGCCGGCGCGGCCCGAAATTGAATAAACGAAAGAAAAAAGGGGTCGCATTTGAATGTTCCCGCCCGCGCGCGCGGCGAGGGCTAGTTTTATGCTGTCATGACATAGCTAAAGAAACAAAGTAAAAAAAAAACGACGACTTTTTTTTTCATTTTTACCGAAAAGTAAAGGAAGGCGGCAGGAAAAAGAGCTCGCCGTGGTACTGAAATATAGGATGTCAGAAGTGCGAAACCAAACACATTACTCCCCTCGCTGGCTCGGCCGCCTCGTGCCCCCCCCCCCCGTTATAGCAGCCTTATCATCGGAGCCAATAGCCGTCCATAGAGAGGCGGAGAGGGCTTCCCTCGGCGCCATCTAGGCCGCCCATATCCCCTCTCGTCATGTGATGGGCCTATCGTAGTACACTCCCAGAATATATGTAGCATTATCAAAGACTGCCGCAAATAAAACAAATTTCTTTTTCTCCTCTGCACTTTTTTTTTCACAAAAAGAGGATGATAATTTTTTTCGTAATTTTCTGTCATTTTTTTTGTCCGGGAATGTTTTTTTCATCCATGTTTTCATGTTTTTTTTTTTTAGAGGAGGGATGTCCTGTCTTGTACTGCAGTATGACCCGTATGGCGGGGGATATGTGGCGGGGTCTTACCGCCCGGGCACACATGAGCTCGCACAGGCGCCACGGAGACACATGTGTGTGTGTGTGTGTGCCGGTCCTTGTTCATGCATATTAAAGCAGTTACCCCGCCCTAGTCTTACCGAGCGCATTTATATCTATGTGCAAAACAATTCCCCGCCCTGTAAGGGCGCACCGCGGTGCAGTCGACTGGGATTAGAGGGATCTTGTGGGCGTGCCCCCGTTCTCTCTCTCTCTCTCTCTCTCTCTCTCTCTCTCTCTCTCTCTCTCTCGCGTGGCGCTGCCTCTTAGCTTGCCACACACACACACACTGGCTTATACCAGTCGCGGGGCGAAGCCGCGAGGCTACGGTGGTGGTATAGTGTGCAAGGGGAGGGTGAGTAAGTGTGTGTAAGAGAGAGACAGCACAAAAGAGATAGCTAAATAAACACGGCCCGCGTGGATGAGAGAGGGCAGTGGCCCCGGTGACCACGGAGCTACCAAGGAGGACTACGACTACACCGCGGTGACCACGGAGCTACCAAGGAAGACTACGACTACACCGCGGTGACCACGGCGCACCGGGGCGGGCGGCGGCGGCGGCGGCGTCGCGGTTGTCATGGTAACCCCCCCGTGCGCCGACAAGCAGCAGCGCGCCGCCACGCCCCGCGAGGGGCGGCAGGGGCGGGAGGGGAGGCGGAGGGGGGAGCGGCCTGGGGCCCGGGTAGGGTTGGGGCCCGGCAGGCCCGGCGGCGGGCCGCGAGCGGGGCGCTGAAATAGACCGAGAGGGACTCGGACGCCATGGCGCGTCGCTCATTGGCTGGGCGCGACACGGAGGGAGAGAGACAGACAGAGACGACGTGTATTTATATTGGAAGACGTGCATGCAAGGAGCGGCGCGGGGAAAGATGCGCTCCCGAGTGGCTCATGTCCGCGCCGCGAGCAGCCATCACTGAGCTTCACAAAGTACGATTTTGTACAGAACAATGTACGAACTTTTAGTACGAAATCGTACATTTATATTCCAAGAAACATTGCACACAAACATTGCACACAGAATGGTACATTTGGAGAGTGCAGTGACTCACCTGTTTGCTGGCCGAGTCTATCAGTCTCACGAATATATCCTGTTCCTGCCGTAGTCCTGCGAACAGTGAGACCACACGTAAGTCGTGACATCACGCACACAAATGTTGTCCTCATTTTGTGTCCTTACCGTTCGAATATAACAGTTGTAACCTGTACTGGATGCCGTTGTTGGTCTTGAGTCCGTCCGCCTCCTGGGAAAGAGAGCAGAGTCAGCCAAGTAAAGATACCACTCTAACAACAACAACAACGTTCAAATTACCCGCCGGTCAGTGTCACCTATTACATTTCAAAATTCCCGCGCAAACAGAAAAAAAAGATTTATTTTTAGTGATTGAAGGGCTGAGCGGAGGAAAATTAAGGCTAATGGAAATCTGTCCTCGCTCTGTAAATACGCGCAGAGGTCGCTTTAATCACGTTTAGAAAAATAATATATTAGCTACTATTCCCAAGCGCTATTGGCAGGACGGTCGGCCGTTGTCGCGTGCGGCGCGCGCCGCCGTGTTGACGCAGTAAACACAGCAGCGACAGCGCCGACCTGCAGATAAGCGCACCTGCATTATTGTCACTCTTATTATCGGTCTGACCCTGTCCCGCGCCCCCGCGGTGCGTGCGCCGGCCTCCAGGGCCTCCAGGCGGCGCCCCGCGGCTCGTGTTTGCGCACCCTTCATCCCTGCAAACACGGACTGACTGGATATAAGTGGCCGCCGGTGGTCCGGTCACCCGGTGTACCGACTGTCACCCATCGGACAGGTGATGGACGTGACAATTATCACACACACACACACAGTGATAGGGGCTTCCGAAAGCGCTCAAAAGCGGAAGCTGAACAAGGAAAACACGCACAGCAAATGTATGAGGACGTTCCGATGTGCATTCCGTTTTCGAGTCTCGCATAAAATAAGAAAACCTCAAGACATGAATTCCTTCCATGTCTTTTTCTTGTACACGATTATTTTTTTAAAGGATTTCGATCGATTTTGATGGCTTCTGATGGACTGCGACTCCCGTATTTCATGAGGTTTCCGGCCGCCGCACACTTACCATGTGCTCCTTCTCTATGAAGCCCACGAAGGCCGTCCTCTCGATCTCGACTGGCTGCCCCGTCCGGTCGTACAGCGCGATCACGAAGTGGAAGAAGTTGGACTTTCTGAGGTTGCTGGGCGGCTGCTTCTCGAAGTGGGCGCGGCTCAGGCCCAGGCTGCAACAACAACACACACACACACGTCCAGATTTGGAGATCCCCCGAGTAATTTTAAGAAATGTGAACATTGAACATAAATTTCAATACTAACTTTCAAAGACTGTCAGATATCAGGATCGACAAAAGTTTTTTTTTACAGCTTTAGAATACTATTTTTAAAAATATCTAAAAATATTCGTGTCGCAAAACGTCCGCTGATAATGACTTTTTGAAAACTCGCGCCTAAAAATTCTCCGAGAGTTATCTAGGGGAGCGCGGCACATCGGGCGACGGGGTAATTCCATCCTGCTGATACCTCCACTAATTACTGCGCGGGCCGAGACGGCGCTCGAGTCAACAGAGCGAGGGGAAGGAACAGCGAGAGAGAGAGAGAGAGGGAGAGAGAGAGAGAGACAGGGGCGAGGTGCGAAGGAGAGAGAGTGGCGCCTGCTCCTTCTCGCACTTGCAGAAACTTAATTACGCCTCGGCGACGGCACCGAGCTGCCTCCGAACCGTGGCCGCACCGCCGCGAACGCAGCCCCGGGGGGCTGTGTCAGTTTCACGCCTGACGCAGCCCGAGCCCCCCCCCCCCCCCCCACTCCTCTAACCACTGGATGCCCCGCGGGGCCTGGAGAAGAGACCACCACCGGCGGCCCTAACGTTAGAAGTAGTTTCTGCCATTTTCACAACGCCGTGATTTTTTCGTTTTTGTTTTTTTGGGAATGCGCTGCTCAGCGAAATCCACACCCCATGTCGGAAATCCAGTCCAGTCACTCTCCAGTCAGACTCCAGTCAGACTCCAGTCAATTTCCAGTCGGACACGTCGTGCGGCTACAGTACCGGGAGCGCATGGCCGCCCCACACCGAAGCTCGGTAGCCGCGTGGTTAGCGAGTCCGGCCGGCGGGTGGCTGGTCGGATGTTCAACTCTTTGCCGGTCCGTGCGTTTTTTCTGTCGGCTCAGCTAAGGCGACGGTGTGTAAAGTACCTGGGGCGCGCCGCTGCCACCATAGCAGCTCTGTGGCCGTATGGGTAGGGTGGCTCACCAGCGGCCGAAAGGTCGTTGGTTCGAGTCTGGCTAGTCCATCTAAATTTTTCTTGTGTCTGCGTTTGGACGGCAGAGGGTAAAATATACTTCCGAACGTGGCGTCGGTATGGCTGTCTGAACGGCCGTGCGCGCTGCGTCACTGAGAGATGTAAGCGTTGGGTTTCAACTTGAAGATTCCCGCAGCACGGTCGGGCTTACCCCCGTTCCCGGGTCCGAGGTTCTCTCGGTCGCCCGGGGTTTCCGGCGGGGGGGCTCTGTGTCTACCAAGGAAACTTGGTTCGGAGACTCGGGTGTATGCTACGGGGGTACCTAGGGTTCGGTACCTTCGTTTTCGCTCCCTGTGAATCTGGCAGACGAGGACACGCCGTCGCGACTAGGGTTCGTCGTGAAGTACAGCAGCTTCGGCTGTGTACGATATAGGAAAGCCTACCTCCCCCCCAATCCGCTCGGGAGTGGCCGCAGTGCCACAGACCAACCAGCCAGTCGAAGGGAGTTGATTCCGGAAATCTGGCTGGCGGAGGGGGCTACATTGACCGTTGCGGAAGCGTGCCCCTGAAAAAGGCCGCTGCGTTGTGCCGGTGTCTTTGCGGCGGTCAATACCTGGTACACCGGTTCCCATTCGAACACCGAAGTTAAGCAGGAGGGTTCCAGGCGGAGGCCTGGGACGAGGTAGTGCCCACCCATTTTTGCATTTTTTAAAAGTATCCACATATTTCTAAGCGAATCAAAAATATTTTCGTTCTGAGTTTTGGTCACGGTAGGAGCCGTGATTTTTTTACAAGTACATAGCTCCCTACGAATGGCCACACCGCCACGATGCCGAGAGGGGCTTTATTGACGTGATGCCGCCGCCGCCGCCATCTCGTCGCCCTCCAAAAGCAGCTGATGACTGCCTTGACTGTTGACTCTATCCGGCCTGAACCCGCGCGGGGCCAGATCGAACGCCCGGCGTGGCGTGGCGTGGCGTGGCGTGGCGGGGGCCTCCGACTACCTCCCTCCTCTCACCTCCCCCTCCCCTCTCACCTCCCCCTCAAGAGGACCCTCAGCGCCGTGCCGACTGTGCGTGCAACGTCAGTGGCGTAGCCACCACCCACCCCTTCCAGCCAGCCGGTCACCACATCTAGTGCGACTGTCTCACAAAAAATTAAATTTGCACAAAAATATGAGTATTTTTTTCCAATGGATTATTTACCACGCACGTCACATTTCCCTTTCCTACTTTCACTCTGTTGACTCCGCGTCGCCCGGCTGCCTACCCCGCGGGGGGCTCCGGGCGGGGCGGGCCGTGGCCGCAGGGAAGCGGCGCGGCATTCAACAGTTCCCGACGTCACTGCGTAGTACTCGCCCGGTGAGCCTTTTCAGTTCCAGTCATCGCCCCCCCCTCTCTCTCTCTCTCTGTCTCTGTCTCTCTCCAGTCTCTCACTCTCCCTGTCTGCTGCAGCTCACTTTCCGAATCACACACACACACACCCACACACACACACACACAGATTGTCTGGCCAGTGTCATCCGTGGCTGTCGACAGCAGTGGGCGTCGCGGCTACCAGATGCCAGAGCGCTCTCTGGACACGGGCACGGCGTCGACGGGGACAGCGATGACGGGCACGGCGACGGCGACCACCCGGAGGTCTTACCTGGCGTGTTCCTGGGCGGTGGCGGGCTGGTGCCAGGCCCGCAGCTGGGCGCTGGGCTCCTCCTTGAGCGTCAGGCCGGCGCCGGGGCCCCGGTGGTGGTGGTGGTGCACGTCACGGTGCGCGGGGTGGTGGGCGTCCAGGCCGAACGCCAGGTGGTGGCCCTGGTGGTGGTGGCCGAGCACGCCGGCGTGGTGGGCGGAGGCCTCGTACAGCTTCCGGCCCCAGACCGGCTCCAGCTCCATGGCCCCCACGACAGCCCCCGGCCAGGGGCTCGCCGGCGGGGCGGCGACGGCGGCGGGCAGGGTGGTGCGGGGCGTGGACTCCGGGGGGGTGGTTGGCGGGGCGCGGGGCTGCCCTCTCTGTCGCACTCGCAGCGGCGGCTGGCCTGCCCGTCACAGGGCTGTCATCACCTCGACGCGGTCGGCGGTGGCGGCCCGGGGGACGAGGGCGGACGTGGTGGTGCGCGCGGCGGCCGGCGGCGGCGAGCGCGGCGTCGGCGGGGAGGTGCTGTCGCGGGCAGAGTCTGTGGCGGACTGGCGGCCGCGGCGGCGGCGATGCCGGGGAGGGGGAGGCCGGCGTGCGCTGGCAGGCCGCCGTGGTGGGGAGGAGCGCCGCGGCCCGCCCCTCCCGCCGCCGCCCCTCCCGCCGCCGCCGCCTCCCCTCCGCACGTCTCAGCCCTTGGTCATTGCCGCCGTGCTGCCATCTTCTCCACTTCCCCACCCCCTCGGCCAGCACCGTGAGTCACTTCCCCGCTGCTGGACAAGACTGGAGGCGGCTGGAGCGTGCTGGAGGCGCGGCGTGCTCCGTGACTGGAAGTCGGCCGGATACATGCTGACCTTGACGGACACCCGAAGTGGACCGGGCGCCGCCCCCGCCGCACCGCAGTGAACGAGTCGACAGTGAGTCGGACAATGGACTGGATATCGACAAGATATTCATTTGCGCCTCAGATAATCACGGTTGTCTCAGAAATTCATTTTTGTCTCAGACATTCATTATCGTCGGAGCCGCCGCCGCAGCGCTGCCTCCCGGCGCCCCGGCGCCAGTCCACGTGAGAGGGAGAGGGGTGGGGTTTATTTAGCGGGGTGGGGGGCGTGGGGCGCTCTGCGCAAAACCTTGTTGCGCAGGTTGGAGCCGTAGCCGTCAGCTGGGCGTCAGGGTCGCTACATGAATGAGCGACCCTCCCCCCTCCCCCCTCCCCCCTCCCTCCCTCCCTCCCTCCCTCCCCCTTCGAGCTCCCTTTTCCCTCTGGAATTCCCCCCCCTCCTCCCCCTCCCCGGAGCCCCCGCCGCCGGTGCCGCGGTCTTGTTGGTATTCATGGCCGCGCGGGGCTCATGCCGCTCCGCCTCCTATCTGCGTTATCAGTGATCTGAGATCCTTATCGCACCATCACGAAAAAGTGAAAGGCAGCCGTCACACATCAGCACGTCTCGATCACGCCTTAAATTTTAAACAATAGCATTTAAAAAAAAAGTTCTTAGTTTTTTTTGTGGTGGTGTTGGTGTAGTGGTTTTAGTGGTGGTGATCACTCTTCACAGGCGATGTGTGTCGACGGAAACTGCGAATAGTGTAAATGAAACTACCCCCCGCCCAAAGAACATTACTATACGAAATGATGCCGCAAAAGTACAAAGCAACGGGACGCGGCTAGCGACGCGTGTCTCGGCACAGCCTGAGTCATTCCTGTACTCTAAGCACTCTGTCACACACACACACACACACACACACACACACACACACACACGGGGTCAGGGAGGGACATATCGGTGCAACATCCGACAACGTGGCGAGATAGTATGTGCGTGTGTAGGAGAGAGAGAGAGAGAGAGAGAGAGAGAGAGAGAGAGAGAGAGAGAGAGAGAGAGATACTTCTCGGTGCTGCGCTCCGCTGTGCAGGTCCCGGGGGACCCAAGTGCACGCCGCCGGGGCGGAGTGAGGAGGAGGAGGGGGGGGGGGGGGGGGGGGGGGGGAGGCCCGGCCCCACCCACCCGGCCGCCGGGCCCCGCCGCCCGCCGCCCGCAGGCCCCGCCCCTCCGCCCGTCCGACCCAATGGCCACCGCCAGCACTGCCGCCCCACACCCCATCTCAGCGACGCGGCTCCTTCTCTTTCTCTCTCCGTTCTCCCTCCGTCTCCCTCGCTCGCTCCTCCAACCCTACCCAATCCATCTTCTTTCTCTCTCCCCCGGCCGTCAGGCTTAACGGCGTTGCCAGCACCTTTCGCCGGTCTTTTGACTCTCGCGGTGTTAAACTCGTTCCAAGTCTCTGTTGTTGTTGTTTGAGACGCTCACTTCCTACACAGCTGTTGCTTGCCGTCTCTCTCTCTCTCGGAGGGTGCATTGCCCCGGCATTATTCTCATCTGGCCCACTTCAGCAGGACAGTGTCGCATGTCCTCGAGCAGGACGATTCGCTCGCCACTATTGGTGGGGTCTCTGTACCACGAGTACGCGAGCGAGACAGAGCGAGATATTGAGGGATGTAGAAGAAGACAGAACCCGCCGCGGTTGGGCATCTCTCTCGCACTGCAAGACTCTGCCGCCGCTGCGCCGCCTGTGGTCGCGGCGAGGCTGAAGACGGTGGTCTTGTTGGGGCTCCGGGGCGGCGCGGTCCGACCTCCAGGACGGCCTCCGTCGGACTGGTGCGGCACGCCCGGACCACGGCGCTGCCCCGCTAGGGGCCCCGGAGTATGAGAAACACAGCGGCCCGGTGCGGCGCCCCCAGCGGGGCCCCCAGCGGCGCCACAGGGTTCGCGCCGCGGCCACCAGATCCCGCCAGCGTTTGCGCGCAGTAAAGCCCCAGCAGCAGCGCGGGCCCGCAACACGCGGCCGGCGGCGCTACCCCGACCGGAGCGGGGCGTGGCGTGGAGTAGCGCCGGCGCTATCCCCACGGCCCCATGGGGGCGCCGGGCCCCGGGCCCCGGGGAGCGGGGCGGTGGCGGCGGGTGAGCCCTCCACGTCCGAAAGTAGACTGCGGAAAATGCCGATGAGAGAAATGAGTAGTGTTGTTGATGTCGTGAAAGAGAAGGAAGAATTTTTCAATGGAATAATGAAAAATGGACGAAATACACACACAAAAAGAAAATGAACGAAATTAATTAATAAGACTGACTTGCGACCTCCGCTCTCCCAGTCCAACCGAACCACCGCCTTGTGTCTGACTGCGGCCGCGTGGTTTTCTTTCATTTCGGACTTCCCGCTGCGCCGTGCCGCCGCCAGTCGCACCTCGCCCCCTTCTCTCTCTCTCTC
>CM049604.1:807500-975000 GCA_026979955.1 Megalurothrips usitatus | reverse complement strand
GCTGCTGACTTTTACGGGTCTTATCAAGCGCACGGTGACACACGCACACGCACACACACACAGAACTGTCTCCGGCGCAAATAAAACCCTGACACACTTATATACTTTACGACAAACCGACACATATAGAGAGATATGGAAATAAATAGAAAAGGGAAATTATGAAACGGGAGGAGAAAAAAAAAACTAATAGTAATAAAACGGGAGCGGCGCGTTTGCGTGACTGTACGTCGTGAAATGCTCCTCGCGAACAATGCGTCCGTAATGCGGCTGCAGCGGTGGCGGTGGAGGCTGCAGTGGAGGCAGAGAGCTGTCCGTCTCCGGGAGCCGCTCCCTGACGCTCAGTGTGCCCAGATAGCATAAAACTGACGAGGCCATTGACTGTATGCAAAGCACGCAGCGAGCGGCAACATGTCGCGGCGTGCGAGCTCAACTGCCGCGCCGCCGGAAGACCTGTGAGAGGGGAGAGAGAGAGAGAGATGGAGAGAGAGGGAGGCAGAGAGAGGGAGAGAGAGAGGGAGAGGGGAGAGGGAGAAAAGGGAAGAGGGAGAGACAGATTGAGAGAGGCAGCAGTAGCGAGAAACATAGAGAGAGACAGAAAGCAAAATTTTTCTTTGATTTTTCACTGCAGCCACCTGCATTACTTTCTGACTCCGTCCTCAGTGCCCCCGGTGGGGTAGGCCGGCCCGCCACGCCGGCGCGCGCGGCGCTCGGCCCACCCGGCCGGCTGCAGGCGCTACACCGCACCGCGGCCGGCCACCTGCAGCGGGCCGCACGGAGCGACTGCCCGGGCCTCTACTCCGCGCTCTCTCCGCCTTCTCATTGCTTCTCGACACCTCCCCGTTCTTCTCCTTCTTCTCCTTCTTCTTCTTCTCCATCATCGTTCTTCTCTTGTTTCTCCCTGTTCCGCTCTTCCCTTGTCTCCCGGCCGACTATTCTTCTCCCAGTCCTCCGCTTCTTTTGCCTGCCCGCCCCTTCTCTTTCTCTCTCTCTCTCTCTCTCTCTCTCTCTCTCTCTCTCTCGAGCGCACGCTTTAAGGCTTTTAACCCCTTTCTCCTTCATCCATCTCTTTTCCAACGCAAACACCCCCCCCCCTCCTCCTCCCTCACACACACACGCACACAGTGGTGTACTGGTGGCAGTGGATAAAAAGCGATCAATCACAATTACCCTCGAGTATGTGTGTTTGTCTGTGGAGGGGTAGAAGTGGGTAGGAAGGGTGAAAGGGGTGGTGGGAGGGAGGGGGGGGGGGAGGAGTGGAGAGGGAGGGTGGATGGGTGGTAGAGGGAAGGGGGAGGGGTGGTGGAGGGAGGGGGGAAGGGGTGTCGCAGGGGTGCACCGAACGCAACAAGCATGCAACACCACGACCAGCCTGGCCGGCCGGGGGCAGCAGCGGACCATGACCGTCTCTCTCTCTCTCTCTCTCTCTCTCTCTCTCTGTCAGATTGATGGCACGGCACAGTGCAGTCCGTACAGCCGCCCATATGGTGTCCTATCTCTCTCTCTCTCTCTCTCTCTCTCTGGTGCAACCTGCTCATTCGCTGTCGGCATCACCGACGCGCTCCGAACGCAAAAAAAAGGGCAGCCGGCGTTCGTTTAATTTTATTGTTGTTTTTGTTTTACAGTGCAATAATAATAGATAGAGAAGCAGTCGGATATAAAAGTACGCGGTAAACTGTGGAAAAGGTGGAAATGAAGAATGAGTAAACGAAAGGATGCCAAAAAGAAAGAAGGAAAGAGAGAGAGAGAGAGAGAGAGAGAGAGAGAGAGAGAGAATGAAGGGGAGATAGAGCGAGAGAGCGAGCGCTCAAAGATGAGAGGGAAGAAGAGGCCCATCCTCGTTGTTGGTCGTGTGCCTGAATTAATTCGGGTGTTAGGTAATTGCTGTGAGTGGCTGGAGGGGAGGCAAGGGTCCCGGAGAGGAGCCGCTGGAGGAGGCTGGAGAGGCCGCGAGGAGTGCGGTGAGAGAGAGAGAGGGAGAGAGAGAGAGAGAGGCCGGTTCTGTCTTTATGTGTGCTCACAGTAATCGGCGCCTTCTGCGCACACCACTCGGTGGGAGCCGCGGCACGGTCTCTGTCTCTCTCTCTCTCTCTCTGGCTCAAACGTTTTAGAACCACAAAACATTTTAAAGAATTGTGATTAAGAGATAACTTTTCAATTATAGCCAATTTTTAAAAAAGTGACAAATTTTTCTGTTTGATTTTTTTTTAGCGCTCAAATTGCTGTTTTACCATTATGATCAGATATTTTACCAAACTAGAGACCTGCATATTCGGTGTTCTAACGTTCAAAAATCGTCCCCAAAAACTTTTTAAAGCGAGCACATAGAGTAATGTTTATTGCTTTCGAGTGTCAGTTTCAGGCTGTTCCGACCACAGCGGCCCCACATGTTCATGACTAGAGAAGTAAGTTTCGGAAATGCACTCGGCCACAGTTGTCGTCCTCCTGGCGCTCTCTCTCTCTGTATCTCTCTGTCTCTCTCTCACGCATTGGGTGACCCCCCGGCGCCAATTCATCGCCACTTTAGCAGGTGCATATATCGCCCATTAAGCTCTTTCGATTACTATTGATGGCGGACGGATTCGGACTGATTGCCGTCCTCTCGCTGGCTAATAGACTTCGGGGGGGGGGGGGGGGGGGGGGGGGGGGGGGGGGGGGGGGGGGGATCCGAATCGGAGGCTTGTTCATAAATATCTGTGCGAACGCAGCGCGCGACAGCGGCGCACGGCACGGCAGGCCCGCGGCAGGCGACCGGCTCTCCGACGACCCGTTTTTGTCCGGAATCCCCCAACAATAATGACGCGTGCCTTGCATTTGTATGTGGAACGTGTTAGCGATTAGGGCGCACGCCCGCCGCCGGTCCATGCAGATCGGAGTGAGAGAGACAGAGACAGAGAGAGAGAGGGAGAGAGATAGAGAGGGAGAGATAGGGAGAGAGAGAGAGAGAGGGAGATGGAGAGAGACAGAGACGTGAGGACTTGATTTATCATGGTGACCGCCATTAATAACATTGTGTGCATCCAGCTCCGTGCACACACGCACACACACACCTCACGCTACGGGGTTGCTCCGCCTCGACTCCAAGGGGGTTTTAGGGTGTCATGTATTTCGTTTGCATATGACTTTCTGTGTCTGTGCTGGTCGGTCGGTGTCTCGGCTAGGAAAATTAGTGCAGACAATGTTCCAAACGCGGGGAGAGGCTTATCGAAGCGGAAGCGCTGGAATATAATTTAAAAAATAAATAAAATTTCAAAAATATATTACATATATATTTAGCACACTTATCCAGAAGATCTCTGCGAGAAGCGAGAGTAGGAAGCGACGATAGTGGGCGACGCGGGGACCGTTGGCTGCTGCGCGTGTCTCCACCGACCTACTTTTACGTTACAGGTGTATCGGGTTACACCTGGCCTGGGCGCCGCGGAGGGAGGGAGGGGAGGGAGGGAGGGGAGTGCGGCGGAATGGCACGTGCCCCCAGCGCCAATCTCCCGCTCCCATCTCTGCGATGACCGGGTGAGATAGCGGCAATCATTGTCTCTGCTGTCCACGTGTCGCACAGAGACGGTGACGAAGTCACACAGCCTCACGACCCTCCCCACCTCCCTCTGTCTCTGTCACTCGCTATACCTTTCTGGGACACGTCGTCACTCTCTCTCTCTCTTTCACACACACACACACGCGCGCGCGCGCGCCCGTCTGACCTTGATTGGTCAGTGATCGTACACGGCGATACACAAACAA
The DNA here is from genome assembly GCA_026979955.1 of Megalurothrips usitatus. NCBI lineage: Eukaryota > Metazoa > Arthropoda > Insecta > Thysanoptera > Thripidae > Megalurothrips > Megalurothrips usitatus. The sequence continues at coordinate 971,259 of CM049604.1, read as the reverse complement.
ACAGAGCACGGCACGCGGGACAATCACAAAAGGCAATACTGCCGCTGTATGTACACCGGGACAAGGATCGGGGGAGGAGGGGAGGAAGGAAGGGGGAGGGGAGGAGGGGAGGAGGGAGGGGAGGGGTCGAGTCTGAGGCCGGTAATCCAATACGCCTTGCCGACCGGACGAGCTTGCATTATTAAGGCAGCGAGTGTTCGTCGAATGGCGCGCCGCCCACGCAAACATGTCGACGGCGGCGGAGCTGAGGCGGCCGCCGGTCCGGGGGCCACGCGACATCTCTCTCTGTCTGTCACCCCGCGTGTCCTTTTCTCTCCGTCATTCCATCCTTTATTCTCTCATTCTCCTTGTCTCCCTCTCTCTCTTTCCACTCCTTTCTCGTCCTCGTCCTCCTTCCCGCGTCTGTTTATAATTCCTAGCTTTGCTATGTGGGAGTCCGATGTTTGTATTGGTACCCTGTCCAATTGGTTCGTGGACAGTGACGGCATGGCTGAGTTCGAGACAGGCGGGACGCCGCAAAAGTGCAAGAGAGATGCCCGTAGTCAAATGGGGCGTTCCGTCTCTCTCAAACGGCACCACGCCCGGTCGCAGCTCTGCCACCACCACCACCACCACCACCACAGCACACTGCGCCACCTGCACCACCACCACCACCGCTGTGCCATTTGGGACCGGTCTCAGCCCCGCCTCGTCCGCGCGGCTTGTTGAAGACAGCCGCGGGTAGCAGCGGCAAGCAGGCGGGGAGGAGGGAGCACACACACACACACACACGCACGCACACACAAGCGCTACTGTTCTTTTGTTTGATGTAATGGACCTGCTGGTGTAACAGTACACACACAACCCTCCGAGCCCCCCGCCCGAGCTTCACCGTCTGTCATCTTTTGCACATTTTCCTCCCCGTCCGCGCCACGCCACGCCGCGCCACGCCGGCAACCCCTCGCCCCTCTCAGTCCACTCATTCCGTCATTGGAGTGATCAATGAGCCCGCCGGCATAAAATATGCCAATATGGCAGTGCGGTAAGACGCGGCACCCTCTCTCATCCTCCCTCTCTCTCTCTCTCCCTCTCTCTCTGTCTCTCTCTGCTGTTCTCCCTGCATCCACTCCACAAAGCAGCGGCAAGCAGACACAGGGAGGCTCGTGTGTGTGTGTGTGTGTGTGTGTCCTGCCGGCGAGGTACCACAAGGAGACGCCTCTTAATTCAGGAATCAAACACGACGCCGCGACACAAAAGAGCGAGACAGTGAGAGAGAAAGGGAGAAAGGGAGAGGGAGTAGATGGGGCAACACGGCGGATTGGGTTCATTTCACTGCGCCTGTGCGAGAGAGAGACAGACATGCTCACACTGCCCCTCGCACTCCACGGCAGAGAGTGAGAAGAGACAGAGAGAGAGAGAGAGTGTCCTGTGTCGTCCGAAGCTCGGACTGTTGTCAATACTGGCGTTGTGTAATTTATGTACGCCCCCTAGAGCTGCCGGGCGCCACACACACACACACCAACACACAAAGCTGCCTCAACGTGTGTGTGTGTGTGTGTCGGGAGGATAATCCCGTAATTCGATTGCCACGCGAGCAATTACCGGTCACAGTTTGTCCTTGCGGTCCGGCGGTGGGGAATGTAAAACCTCTCTCTCCCTCAGTCGCTCGTCTCTCTCTCTCTCCCTCTCTCTCTCCCTCTCTCCCTCTCTCACTCTAGTCAGCCGTGTTGCGCCCTCTTCCTCCCACGAAGGCGAGGGGTGGCGTCGTCGTTCCCTTATCATCTCTTATCGGGGCACGCGGCCGGAACCAGATAGCGCGGAAGCGCCCCGCGCCTCGGACCGGAAGTGCGACATGATGGGCGTTTCCGCTTCCACTTCCGACACGCGACCACGTGGCGGCGGCGGTGCTTATCGCCTTATCAGTGGCCTGGGGGGCGACAGTGGCGCCAGCGGCGCCAGCGGCGAGGCGAGCGACCGCGATGCGAGCAGCACTCGATGCACTACTTCTGCCGGAATCTTCTGCACTCATTCACAAAAAAATACTAAATTTAAAAAAAAAATGTATTGAAAAAATGTTTCAGCTTATAAAAAAGTATTATAAAATCCTGTGGTGAAAAACAAGAAAAAATAAACAAAAAATAACAATCGCGCTGTTCTGGGGGGAAAATCATGCAGTAGTACAGTGTCCAAGTCCCAAAATATTAATAACTATTTTTTTCCCTTCCGACCCGGAGTGTCCGCATTTAATCACCTCGACCTGGAAGGACCTTTCCCGGCCGGGCAGCACCGAACAAAACGACACCAAAGCCAGCCTTAAATCGCAATTTTCCACATAAACACCGCAGGGAGACGCCGCCACCGCCGCCGAGCGCACGGAGCGGGGAGAGGAGAGGGGGGGAGCGGAGGAGGGAGGGGAGTAGCCGTGCAACATACGGGGTCAAGCCACTGTGAAACTAGCAGCGCGGAACTACCGGCAGGGCGAGCGGCAGCTCGTTGGCGACGCGAGGGGTGCAAGTGTGTGTGTGTGTGTGTGTGGACAAGGACGGAAGGAGGGCACGGCCACTGGGGCGAGAGGGACAGATGCAGAGACAAAATAACCAGCAGCGAGGAGAGCATAAAAAAACGAGGCGGGATGATAAAAAAAAACTGAATGAATGAGCGTCAAAGTCATCCCGCTGCAGCGCGTGTTTTAGAATGACGTCCTTGCTGCCGTTGTTCTTTGCGTACGGAATATTTTGGTCGGAATTTTGAGCACGGCAAATAATACTTGGAGAAGTGAACGTCTCTGCGGATGAGGCCGCTTTGCTCATCTGTCGCCTTAATTCGACTAACAGGTTGTACCTCTTCCCCCCCGAGGGGCGTCGTCCGGCGCGTGGCCGGCGCGTGGCCGGCGCGTGGCCGGCGCGTGGCCGGCGCGTGGCCGGCGCGTGGCGTTTTATGCGGCGCCCGCCCCGCACGGCACGCCTCCTGCCAGTATAATGGCCATCCCCCCCGAACCGCGTATTTTTTTTAAGTACTCTCTAAAATAAATAAATAAATAAAATGCCGGAAATTTTGCGGCATACTCGCATGTACTAGGCACAATCTGTGTGTTTCGGCTGCTTTTTGGCCACTTTTCTGTTACACTGGTGTCTGGCGCCATAGTTTGCGGAACCTACAAAACCTTCTTCCGGTATAGCTGTCGCAAAAAAATAGTACCTTTTCGGCACTTTATATACATCGAGAGCGCAGTCGACCTCACACTGTGTGATAATAAAATGCTCTTGTGCTGACGGAGGAAGAGAGGAACAGAAAAAAAAGACGAAGAAAAAACGGCGGACAGTTCATGTTGGCAGCGCACGCATGATTGGCACCCCTGAGCGCTGCATCAATCGCGGATTTGCGGGGCTGCCAAACGTTGGCAGGCGAGTTGGCAGCGCTAGGAGACTTTCGGAATGACATGGGCTAGTGGGCCGTGAAATTTACGATCGGCGCTGTCAAGCAAACAATGCCGCCAACCCCTCGGCGTCCGTCGTGTCGAGCAGGCGTGGGGCCTTCTGCTTATTCTTCCTGATGAGCGCCACAGATCTGCAAATAACGCAAGGTTGTTGTGTTGGCAGCACGCGCTCAGCCTTTTGGGCCCGAGCGAAGCGAGGAGCCGATTGCCGCCAACTCGACCCTTTTGTAAAAAAATTCCTCTCACTAGGCGGCGATTGCTGCTTTCGCTTCCCATTTCGGCGCCCCAATATATTTTTTTTGCAAAAAAAAACTCACTGGAAACACATTTACAGGTAGAGCAATTCCTTGGTTGACGTCCACGGCCCACCGTGTACTAACCTACACAAACGACCCGCACGCAGACACACACACACACACACACACACACGCCCACAAGACACACACACACACACACACGGAAGAAAATATTCCAGAGTGAAAGAGGAAAACTGGATTCTGGCGTAATCCGTGGAAGAGGAGCGGGTGGAATAATGCCACTGTGCGCACATATCAGCTTTCCCTTCGCGTCTTCGCGACGGTACGATCCCAGGGGGGCAGAGAGAGAGAGAGAGAGAGAGAGAGTGCGGACAAGCCGAGGAGGCAGGGGGAGCGAGGGGGACGGAGGAGAGGGACGACACGAGAAAGGGTTTGCTTGCATACGGAGCGCCGAGAGGGCGCGAGAGGGTCGCGGAGTGGCGCGGGGCGCGGCGGGGCGGGGCGGGGCGGGGCGGGGCGCGGCGGGGCGGGGCGCGCGCAAGGAGCGGTCCGCGAGGTTTGCGCGAAAAGTTACCGTCAGGGATATGTATATATGGTCGCCTGATGGTGGCACGCTGCTTGCTTCCCGCTGTACTTGCTCTCTCACTCCTCCCCCTTCTCCGCGCGCATCTCTATACCTTCTCTCTCTCCCTCACACACACGCACACTTTATCAGGGGGGGAAGAAAACCGCGGGGCACATCTGCCAAACAGCCATTATCTTTAAACGATTGAATAGCTTTGCCATGTGTACGGAAGGAAAACATCCAAAAATGGTGACGAAATTTTCTGCCATTTTTTTTTTCTTTTGCGGCTGCTTTTCTTGGGCCCTTGCTCTGGCACCCAGCCGGAGCACTCTCTCTCTCTCTCTCTCTCTTTCTCTCCCATCTCCCCCTCCCTCTCTCTCTCTCTCTCTCTCTGGCACACATAGGGCGCCCCCGCACACTCTACGACGTGACGAGCTCTCATAACATTTTACGGCGCCGGGGCGCTGCGCTAGTGATGGCCGCCTGAGATTCGTCTTTTGATCTACTAGTCACGATCAGGGAGACGGCGGCTGTCCCCGCAGGTCCCCGCAGGGTGGGGGGCGTCCACGGCGGGGCGCAGGGCCGCCGCGCATGATCGGAATGTGGCGGCGCGCGAACACCGCGGCGGCGGCACCTCCAAGACGGAGGCCGCCGGCAGCGCCGCTCTGTTTGTTGTCGGTCGGCGTGGCCGCCGCCGCCGCCGCCGCCGCCGCCGCCGCCCGGCCCGGCCTGGCCCGGTGAGCAGGAGACATGCCGGGCTCTTGGCAGCGCCTGCCACCGCCAACCTGTCTCCGCTGAACGATGAGCGATGCCCCCTGAGGGGCCCCCGCGCCGCCTCCGCGCCGCCCCCCGCGCCGCCCCCCGCGCCGCGGTTCGAACCCCCGGGGGGACATCGAAACCTATAACCTCTCCAGCCCCGCCGCACTGTCCTCCCCCTTGGCAGCCCCCACTCCGCAGACCCCTCCCAGCCGCGCCTCTCACCTGCCCTTCACCTGCTCCGTCTCTGTCTGTCCGCGCGTCTCTCTCTCTCTCGCACTCCGTCGTCGTCACCTATTTAGTCTCCCCCTCCCGCACCAGTCCGTAACGCCCTCTGATGGCCAACGTCACGATATCCTTATCATATTTTTTCCTCATTATTTTTCACCTTACGGCGCCGCCCTGGAGCGCCGTAAGGACCTTTCCTTTATCATTCCTTGAAAAACAAAACAGGAAAAAAAATTGTGAGCGGCCTTAATTTGCCTTAATCCGTGAGGGCGCCCCTCTGCCGCTGCCCGCGTCTGATTTGTACATTAAGTGTGTACTTATTGCCGACGATGTGTCCGGGTTTCGACGTCGATGAAAATGAACACCGCCGGCGCGCCGCGCACACAACTCAATATTTCAAGTGGCCTCCGCCCCAACCGCGAAGCCGGACAGAAAATCGTATCAATCCATGTCGATTATTTTCCCCCAACAACCACCGCGCGCCGACAACGGGCCCCACTCGCCGCGGCGATCGCACCTCTCACCGCCCCCCACAACGACATGATGGCCGCAGAGTGTTTGTCGGCGCTGAACTGGAAGGCGGTGGCGCATAAGAAGAACGGCGCTGCCGCCGCTGCCAACAGCCGCGCCATAACTCTAGAGGGCGCTGCTCCACCGCCGTCCGCGAGAATTGTCATGGCGCTGTAAAAGCCATAATTGTGCCATAAGCAATAAAGCAAAACGGCGGAATCGCTTGTGCCCGACACTGCCCCCTGCGACTCCCTTTCTATCTCTGTTACCTCTCTCTCTCTCTCTCTCTCTTACTCATTCTCTCCTCTCGCCCTCTCTTCGCGCCAGAAACGTTTTTCTCTTTCTTTTCAACGCTCTTGAAAACTGTGTATAATGTTCTGGCCTCGTTATCCGCACCGAAGCCGAAAAACTGTGCGCAAATAACGCTTCATAGACAAGTATGGCACACCCGCGACGTTTTTGTGTGATATGGAAAATAAAACGCATCCGCAAGTAGAGGCCGGTGAGAGGGGTGTGGGAAGGGGAGTGGGAGGAGGAGGAGGAGGAGGAGGAGGAGGAGGAGGAGCGGGCAAGTTGGTTAACAAGTCATCAAGGAAACTCTCCAGCAGCGCAATATAGGCATCACATTCGGCGGGCTTGGCGGGTCCGATTGCGTCTGTCCCTGGTGGCACCGCAGAGACGCGGACAGGAACTCGTCAAGACCTCCTCCCCCTCCCTCCCCCTCCCCCTCCTCCTCCCCTCCTCCCCTTCTCCCCCTCCTCCCCCTCCTCCCCTCCTCCCCTCCTCCCCTCCCGCGTCGCCGTCCGCATGATTGTGCCCGCACTCCCATATCAGCGCATAAAAATAAAAATCAAATCAAACCGGTGGCGGTCGGAGAGGGCGGTGCGGCCGCTGAGCCGAGCTGAGCCCAGCTCTCCACGCCGGGCGACACCGCAGAACGACAAAGGTGGAAACAAAACGATACAGCAAACGGGAAAGGAAAAAATTATTTCATGTTCGGAGACGACAGCACGAGGATACACACTAAGTGCTTACGTGCAATGTTGCATGTTACAGTACATTATATTCCTTCATAGGTTATGTACAAAATCACACGTATGATTATGCATAAAATCGTAGCTTTTCATGAACAAATGGCGCACAATTCTGTACAACTTTGTAATCCACGAAGGTTCCAGTACAAAAATTGTACCCATTAATTTGGTGTGTAACCTGCTGCTGTCGGGGCGGTCGGCGCCCACCCACACACGCCTTCTGTCGGTCCGCCACGCCCAGCCCCGCCTTCGCGCTCGCCAAGTACTTGGTTACGACTGGGGTGCCAATTACTCCCATACAAACAGAACAAGTGCAACAAATAGGCGGAGGCCGCGCCGCCACCCCGCGCCACTGCACTCGACAGTGTTTTACTGTCAGCGCTCCCCTCCTGACCCCACACCGGCTGCCGGCACCTCGGACCAGCACACACGCACGCACACACACACACACACACACACACACACACACACACACACACACACACACACACACACGCAGCTATAGCACGGCCAAGGGTGCGGCGTATCACTGACAGATGGATTGAGTACGGCGAAACATACTGTATAAGCAATACAAATATAAGAATGACAGGGGGGGGGGGGGGTGCTCAATCAGAGGGGTAGGGTGGGGGGAGGGAGGGGAGGGGGAGGGTGGGGAGGGGGAGGGAGGGGAGGGGAGGGGAGGGGAGGGGGAGGCACCCCGCGCGGAGCGAGCCGGTGCAGCGCGGCGGCAGCCTGCCCCTGCGATACGGTGGTGATGCGGTAAAAAGTCGTCAATGCTTTTGCGTAACAGTACAATGGGCGCGTAATTAGAGATCCCACCAGGGGGCGCGCGCGCGCCATCGGGGGCGGGCAGGCGGCGGGCAGGCGGCGGGCAGGCGGCGGGCTGGTCCACAAACCGTCCCCCGCGCCGGTGAGCGCTCCTCTACTGCACAGGACTTCCCCGCGCCGTGCTCAGGACCCTCTGTTGACATAGGTCACGTAACGCACACACACACACACACTTTCGTACGTGATGCATTGGGTATGACACTTTTCCAATCTCACATAATTTTTATTTTCCTGGATTCTTTGTTTAAATTTTTTTTTGGTCCGTCACCTGTCACCGTGCCCTGGCACACGTGTGTGTAATCGTGTGTGTTAGTGTTGGTGTGTGTAGACGTATGTGTGTGTGTGGTGGAGGCCCCCGTTCGGGGCCTCAGGGCCGGACACATTATTACATATAACGAGGGCATATTAGAGTTTCCCAAACACTCTTTGCAAAGTATGTGTGTGCGTGTGTGTGTGTGTGTGCGCGCGATGGACGGCGGAGAGACAACAGAAGAGGTAAGGGGGCGGAGAGAGAGAGAGAGAGAGAGAGAGAGAGAGAGAGAGAGGCCAGTGACCGTAAGGGAGGAGGGAGCGAGAGGGATGATGATTCTGCTCTGCTGCCGCTGCTTTTGTATTTTTCCTGCCGTTCAAAGCGACTTTTTTCCGGTCCATATTTGCGTTGGCTCTGCGCGTCTCTGGAGACGCAACCTGCTATATAACGGCAGCACGGCTGGCGGAACCATGAGGCACGGCGCGGCACGGCGCGGCGAGCGCGAGAACAACGCTTTACTTTCTCATATAACCCCAGCAGCAGCAGCTAGCAGCCAGTGCCCCGCGCTGCAGCCCAGCCGGGTGCCAGAGAGTGAGAGGGAGGGAGAGAGAGGAGGGAGGGAGAGAGAGGGCACGCCCCCTCACTTACTTATTTAAATTTAAATAAAATTTACGACGTCTATGAGCGTGTGTGTGAGCGCGCGGGGGTGAGAGCGAGAGAGAGAGAGAGAGAGAGAGAGGGAGAGCGCGAGGAGAGAGAGATAGAAGAGTGGATGATACGTGTGTGTGTGAGTGAGTATGAAAACAGTGACGCTGGAGTGAGTGAGAGAGACATAACGGTGCTGGAAGCGAGGGGTTGGAGTAAAAGAGATAAGAGAGGTAAAAATCAGGACCGCGGAGAGAGAGAGAGAGAGAGAGAGAGAGTGTGAGAGGGATAGAGGGAGAGAGAGAGAGAGAGCTGCTTCCGCGCGGCCTCTGCCGGTCTCAGCCCCACGGGCCGCACGCAGCGATAGAGGCATAAAAAGGCAATAAAGAGCGTTACCTTAACAACACGATAATGGAGCGGCGCTGAGCGGAGAGACGCTGCCGCCGCCGCCGCCGCCGCCGCCGCCGCCGCCGCCGCCGCCGCCGCCGCCGCTTAGGAGTAAAGTTTAAAGGAGACTCGCAGTATATAGCGTTCTGCATTATCGTTATGTTTTATGTCACGTATGGGAAGAGAGCGGAGAGGCGGTGGCGCGGGTCGCGGGGGCGTGTCGTGGCGAATAAAATAAAAAAGTGCGCCGCCCGTCGGCAGGCAGGCAGCCAGGCAGCCAGGCAGCCAGGCAGGCAGGCAGGCAGGCGGAGGGCACGGAGACACCTCGGGGACTTTAAAGTTTGGTTTATCACACACGCCGCTCTCGGCAGAAGTAAAATAATGCGCCCCTAATGCCCGCCGGGAGTCTTATGCCGAAACGAAAATAAAAAGAGCCCTGCGCCGCCGCCTCCGCCGCTGCCGCTGCTGCTCGCCAGGCAACAGATTCTTGTCAAGCAGTGCGAGAAGGTGTGTCAGAGGGAGAGAGAGAGGGAGAGAGAGATGGGGAGGACGCAGACTCAGGGAAGGCAACCGCGGCCACCTGTGCAGCGCACGGGTGTCATGCGGGCCGGCCTACCTGGCAGGCGGCGTCACGGGAGAGAGAGAGAGAGAGAGATGGAGAGAGAGAGAGAGGGAGAGAGAGAGAGAGAGAGAGGAGAGAGAGAGGGAAAGGTCCCAAGGAAGGCGGCGATAAAGGCACCGCGGCGCGCGCACATTCCAATGTGGGACGCGTCCGCTTTGCCGTCGCCTCGCGTCGAGAAACGCGTTCGTTGCCGATCTCATGAAAAATGGAGAGCGGGGACCTTGAGAGAGCGGCACCCGCGGCACCGCCGCCCCCGGGTAGCGCCGCGGTAAAACGTTCCCGCGGCGCGGACCGTCCTAACCTCTCCGGCCGTGGTGCGGCGAAAAGTGGCGGGGAAAATACGAAAGGGGGACGGATTTGTTTGTGGCTTGGAAGGTGAGAAATGGGGAAGCAAGCGACCGCCGTATTAATCCGGTCACCTCCTGGCCGCCTGCCCGCCCCGCACTGTCTCTTCCCTCCAGTCTCTCATTTCGATTCGCGCGAACCCTCTGATTTTGAGCATGATTTTATGTTTTATTTTTTTGCCGCTTAGAGACAAGGACAGCCTGGTTGTTGTTGTTGTTGTTGCTGTCTGAGGGGAGCGATCTGTGCCCCACAGGGCGATATAGGCGCTCCGCTTATTCGCTGTCTCACGGACCGGCAGCCTTGTGAAACTGTTTTCGGCTTCTCTTTCCCGGAACCCTGACGGCGGCCGAGGAAATATTCCACGCCGAGCCCCCGCCTCGGTGTGTCCTGAGTGTCATAACTCGGTGACAAATGATGTGCGAGAGAGAGAGAGAGAGAGAACCTGGATGCACTAAGGCGGTTTCTAAGCTCCGTATACGTGCGTGTGCTCGTCCGAGAAGATCGAACCTCTTTTCGATTGATGATGTACACGTATGAATGTGAAAAGAAATTCCTGGAAGCATTTCAAGCAATCAAAATTATTACAGACTGCGAAATGCACTGCGTCTGAGATATGAAAAACCGCGGCAAAAGTTAACTTTAAAACCACTTAATTTTTCTTTTTCCATGGACGTTGCTGTTCGCCAATCGAGGGTTACGTAGACTTGATTTGCTTATTCCTGTCGTACACTTTATGCCATTTTCACACGTGGCGTAGTTTCTTACACCCTGCGTAGTTTTCGCGTGGACCCTGTGTAGTGCGGCACCTGTCGGCACGACGCCGTGACGCTGTGTTGTGCTGCGACCAGGTGGTCTTGTTGGCGGCGGCGGCGGCCTGCTGCACCACCGGATAATCCCCACGGGGAGTTGTCCAGCTTGTGTGTGTGTGTGTGTGTGAGTGAGGAAAATGGGGGGGCTTTTCGACCACCACCACGCGGCCAGCGGCAGCAGCAGAGGGGAGGAATACGTACACAAGAAACATGTCGATTCATCACCCCCGCAGCGGCCTCGGCCTCCGCTGCCTCCACCGCTGCCTCCACCGCTGCCCCCACCGCCGCCACCACCGCCGCCGCCTTTGCATTCGCAGGGCCGAGCGGGCGGGAATATAAGGCGGTGAGAAATGACTTCCAGTCGGACAGCCGTCGGGACGGACTGGACGGGTCGCCTTGGCCGCGCTTCCCCCGCGGCGTCTCTCGCTGCTCCCAACAACGGCTCACACAGTTTTTTGTTTCTTATTGCCAAGCCGACTCCGCTATCCAAGTCTTCAAAATTTTTGTTTGTTTGTCCATCTTAGAGAAAAAAAATAATAGAATTTTTGTTCCGATGACACGGAGTATTTGATTAGATTTTCATTTCTCGCGGTTTTGAAAAATGCGCGCGAGAGTACGACGCTGGTGAATACTTGAAGGCGCTGACGCCGTTGTCGGATCCCCTGTGAAGGCGGCGGCCCCGGCCAGGAGCTACACGGCTCCGGGAGCTGCAGGTGTTTGTCATCCGCTATTCATGGACAGGGAAGGCCGTGGGAGGCCGCGGCGCCGCAGCGGGAAGGGTAAAGGTCGTCTGCAGTGCCGGAAACCGCACCGAAAACAAACTGCGCTCTCGAGTACGATCGAGGGGGGCCTCAGTTCACGGACGGGTGTACACCGACTGGTGACTGGACCGGACTTTTCCATTGACTGGAATGAAAATTTTGCGATCATTTATGGTTTCTGTGTTCTGAGCTTCTGCCCACCCCAAAGTAGGTTAAAAAGTCATTCCTACCGTGACCAAAACTCAAAACGAAAATATTTTTGATTCGCTTAGAAATATGTGGATGCTTATGAAAAAAAATTGCAAAAATGGGTGGGCACTACCTCGTCCCAGGCCTCCGCCTGGAACCCTCCTGCTTAACTTCGGTGTTCGAATGGGAACCGGTGTACCAGGTATTGACCGCCGCAAAGACACCGGCACAACGCAGCGGCCTTTTTCAGGGGCACGCTTCCGCAACGGTCAATGTAGCCCCCTCCGCCAGCCAGATTTCCGGAATCAACTCCCTTCGACTGGCTGGTTGGTCTGTGGCACTGCGGCCACTCCCGAGCGGATTGGGGGGGAGGTAGGCTTTCCTATATCGTACACAGCCGAAGCTGCTGTACTTCACGACGAACCCTAGTCGCGACGGCGTGTCCTCGTCTGCCAGATTCACAGGGAGCGAAAACGAAGGTACCGAACCCTAGGTACCCCCGTAGCATACACCCGAGTCTCCGAACCAAGTTTCCTTGGTAGACACAGAGCCCCCCCGCCGGAAACCCCGGGCGACCGAGAGAACCTCGGACCCGGGAACGGGGGTAAGCCCGACCGTGCTGCGGGAATCTTCAAGTTGAAACCCAACGCTTACATCTCTCAGTGACGCAGCGCGCACGGCCGTTCAGACAGCCATACCGACGCCACGTTCGGAAGTATATTTTACCCTCTGTCTTCCAAGCGCAGACACAAGAAAAATTTTAAAGAACTAGCCAGACTCGAACCCACCACCCTCCGGTGGCCGGTCAGCCACCCTACCGATGCGGCCACAGAGCCGCGATGGTAATCGCGGCGCGCCCCCTATACTTTACACACCGTCGTCTTAGCTGAGCCGACAGAAAAAGCGCACGGACCGGCAAAGAGTCGAACCTCCGACCAGCCGCCCGCTAGCTGGACTCGCTAACCACGCGGCTACCGAGCCTCGGTGCGGAGCGACCGTGCGTTTCTGGTACTGTAGCACCACGACGTGTCCGACTGGAAATTGACTGGAGTCTGACTGGAGTCTGACTGGAGAGTGACTGGACTGGAAGGCGTACACTGACTGGAAGCAGTGGGGTACCCCTCGAGTACGATGCACCCCCTTGGTCGTGACTCTTACTTCTGTTTCAGCAGGTTCCTCCGCGGGGGCGCGATCGGGCGGTGATAATGTTGTAAAGTTTTATTTATTTATTGATGCTGACGGTGCCGGGCTCGCTGCACCGTGGCGACACGGGCGACACTCCGCTGACATTAATACCCCCCCCCCCCCCCCCCGCGGACCCCCCACAGACACCCCCCACCCCCCCGCGGACCCCCCGCGGACCCCCCACAGACACCCCCCACCCCCCCGCGGACCCCCCGCGGACCCGCGACCTGCGTGACGGGCGGGCATTTAGTGTATCGCCCGGGCCTGACACGTCGGCGCCGCCGGGGGGGGGGGGGGGGCGGGGCCGCTAGGGGGGCGGGGCCGCGGGGGGCGGGGCCAGGCGGGGCCCCGGGGGCGGCGCTGCGGCCCCGGGGGACAGGCCCGCGGCCACCAGGGACGCTCGCGGGAGGGGCGACGCGCTGCTCCGGGCACAGGAGGCAAAAAAAAGGAGAGCGACAGAGAGAGAGAGAGACAAGGCAGACGAGCAACGGACAAATGACGAACCTAAACACACGCAATCAATTTGAGAAAAAGGAGAGGGGAAAGTAAAATACGGTGGAGAGCGTCGCGTAAAGCGGCAAGGCGGAACGTGAAAAAGAGCGTCACAAACATGAGGAACTGTTTTTATCGTAAATCGTTCCAGCCGCCAAGGCGAGAACAAACCAAACGGTAATGCTGTGTGTGTGTGTGAGAGAGAGAGAGTCAGAAAGGGAAGATGAGACATTTCTCTATTTCCAAGCCAGGACGTGATAATACGTCGCTGTAAAGTGCCCAGCCCGCGGCGCTACGCCCCCTTTTTGAGGTTGCCCTGATGACAGGCGGGGAGCGGCCGGTTAGCAAATGAGTCTTGTGCGTGACCACACCTGGTGGGGCCCCCGCCGGGCCCCGGGCCGCCCCGGCAGTTGGGCGGCCGACGGCACCCCGGCCGGGGCCCGGCCAGGCCAGTAAACACGGCAATGTTTCACTTCCGCAAATACTGCCGCGACAAGTAGGACGGCCGGGACAGTCTCTTCTCTCTTAATTACACCCCGCCTAGTGCGAGACAGCAACCGAAAAACACGCTAAAAATTAATCTTTTTTTTCCGAAGGAGTCTGATGGAGGCTCTACATGCACCATCCTTCAAAAAAAAAAAAAAGATTTTTTTTTCGAAATTGGCCCGCCTATTCCGCGTAGGCCCTTCTCGTGGAGGGCGCTGATCATGTCTCTCTCTCTCTCTCTCTCTCTCTCTCTCGCTCTCTCTCTCTCTCTCTCTCTCTCTCTCTCTCGGCGGGGTCAGATGCCGGGCCAAGACCCTCGATCATTTTAATTGAAACGAGAGTCCCGGCCGAGTGGTCCGGATAACACCATCCCCGCCCTCTTCATCCCTTCTCTGCTCTTTTTTTATTCTTTTTATTTGTTTTTTTTCCGACCCCTTTTTTTTCTGCGTTACATATACACTTCCCGTGACGTCACCTCCGGTCGCAGAGGGGGAAGGGGGAGAGAAGGAGAGAGAGAGAGAGAGAGAGAGAGAGAGAGAGGGAGGGAGGGAGGGAGAGAGAGGGAGAGGGAGTGAGAGAGAAGGGAAGGGGGCACCACGGTCGTAACCCGGACTGGCGTTGAGTGAGCTACGCGCCGAGCCGGGCAGCGCTGGCTGCTTCTGCTGCGCTACCGGATACCACTCCGCACATGATTTCCAGCGGTGCCAATTTCTATGAGAGAGAGAGAGAGAGAGAGAGAGAGAGAGAGAGAGAGAGAGAGAGAGAGGGGCGGCGCGGGGATGCGTTATATGGGGGAGAAGTGGGGAAAAAATTGGGAAGAAAATGCAGAAAGCGCGCGCTGGTGTGGGGGAGGCTCGAGAATTGTATTACGGCTGCTGGGAAGCAGAGGGGGCGCGGGCCTCTCTTTCTCTCTCTCTCGCTCTCTCTCTCTCGCTCTCCCCCTCTGATTTTTCCCGCTTCGTTAATAGGGTGGCCGGCAGCAGCAGCAGCGGCAGCACCCCCTTCAGGGTGGCCACGCCGCCGCTGCGTAGCAAATTAATGGATGGCTGCGTATGGCGAGGGCAGGAGGCGCCCGGCCGCTCTGGAGCCTGGCGCCTGAGCCAGTCCGGGTAGGCCGGCCGCTCCACACGCGTGCGTGAGGAGCCCGGGGGCTGCCTAACCACCAGGGGCCGTGGGAACAGGACATGTTTTTTTTCTTTTCCACCGCAGGAACGTTGTAGCCGGACACTCTCGGCCGCCCCGATACCCCCCCACCCCTCCCCCGGACACGGCCTCTTTGAGTGGGCCATTCTCAGCCAGACGGCGCACCTTTGCCGCGGCACCCTCGGCGGTGTAAGCGTTCGTTGGCGAGCGCCGTTTACAGGCCCGAACGGCGAGCCAAACACGTCCCATAAAGAGGCGCGGCCGGGCTCTTTGTGCGCGTCGGTGCCCACTCTAGGGCCCCGCGCCGCCGGGGGCCGCCGCCAGGGGGCGCCACCAGGGGGCGCCACCGCCGAGCACCGCCCCCGACAAGTGTGTGATTCGATCGGGATGGCCTCTTAACCTCACGGAAGAGGGCGCCGTACGCGGCCGCCGGGGACGGCTGACCACACACACACACGCACACACACAGTCACACACACACACAGTCACACACGCACACACACAGCCACAGCAGCTGTGGGCCGGCCGCGTGCGCCCAGGAGGGATAATTGTTTTAGAAGTCTATATCTCTCTCGCTCCCGATCGCCCCCCTCTCTCTCATACACACACACATACGTGTATTTATTACCGAGGGCGATATGGATATGCCCCGTGTAATCGTGGCGAAGGCCTCCGGGCTTTAGAGCGTGTGAGAGAGCGAGAGAGCGAGAGAGAGAGGGAGAGAGGGGGGGAGGGAGGGAGAGAGGCTGCCAGGATTAACCGGTCCCCCCGTTTTTGACACCTGCATTCGGTCATTAATTAACGCACGTGTGCAAGAGCCGCATTTTCGGGAATCCTCTCTCCCTCCTTCCCCCCCCCCCCCCCCGCGTGGGTGTGTGTGTATGCGTGTGTGTGTGACCCCGTCGCTACCACCACCGCCACCACCACCGCAGCAGCAGCAGCAGCGGGCCCGGCCAGCGCGAGGGGGGTCTCTAGGGGGATGCGGCCGCCTCTGCACCGGTGGTTGGGGTTAGGGGGGAGGGGGTAAGGGGGAGGGGGGTAAGGGGGGGAGGGGGGTAAGGGGGGAGGGGGTAAGGGGGGAGGGGGTGGTCTGCATCCTCGCGGGCAATTAGACAGTATGTGACGTGCGTTTGCACGGCGCGGGGCGTGGCGCGCGGTTTGGAGGGGGAGGGGAGAGGGGGGGAGGGGGGAGGGGGGAGGGGGGAGGGGGGCACCTCTCTATCTGCCCGATCACTCATGCTGACTGACTACCGCCGGCTGGATATGGAGCTGCGCTGCCGTGGGGGCCATCCATTTTTATCAGCTAGTTTTTCCAAGCACACACACACAACTCTCCCTCTCTCTCTCTCTGTCTCTCTTTCTGTCTCGATGCGGGCCATCCGTCTGTCGAAATGGCAGCCACCAGTGTGTGCGTGTGTATGTGCAGCTGGTGCTGCCAATAGTGCGATGAATATTATTGGCAGGTCCTTGCGGTTTTGTTGTTTTGTTGTCTCTATCTGTATCTATCTATCTCTCCTTCACTGTCTCGGGTCAGGGCACAAATCAATGCGTTGCGATAGTCTGCGACACAGTCCGTGTTGTAATCCTGCCAAACACACTCCGAGAGAGAGAGAGAGAGAGAGAGAGAGAGAGAGAGAGACCACCTGCCAAAACCACCAAATCCCTCGGCGAAACGGAAACAAATCCAATAAAAGCCTCGACAATTTGGACACGTCGGATCGCAGCGAGCGAACAGGCGGCTCAACGAGACGGACATGCGGTGAGAGGGAGAGGGACAGATAGGGAGAGAGAGAGAGGGATGGAGGGGGCGGGGGCAGGACCGCTTTTGATTGGCTGAGGTTGTGACGTCGCGCACGTCCAATCACGAAAAGGGGTTGAAAAAAAATAATCCCATCACACCTCGAAACCGTGGGAAGTGCGGACCATAGCACATATGCAATCAGACCAATGAATTTAAAAAAAATTGAAAAAGTTTTGAGTGCTTTTGAGAGTGGTTTTGAAAGTCAGTGCCTTGTCACACAACAAAAATCGAATGACCATAAAGTCTCACAAATTGGCCGCTGGACCCTTATTTTGTAACATTTCCATCAAATCTATTTACAAACGCCACAGCGTTTGCATTTTACATACTCTTCTTTAAAACCGTTCAAAAAATGTCGTAGTAAAATACTTTTGCAATTTTTTTTTATCGTTTTCAAGTTGTGCGGTTGAACACGAACGAGGTGAACCCGTCATGAGCCGCCAGTCACATGATTTCCCGCGGCGCACAACAACGTGCCCTTCTCAGTCAGCACAGAGAGCAGCTCTGCCGCAGCGGTAGGAGAGCCGCGGTGTCACGCGTCACGTGTGGGGCGCCTCCGCATTTGCCGATTGCAAATATCACTGTCCGGCCGCCCTGTGGGGACGCTGGAAATACTCCGCATGTCCGGGGGACGCGGCGCTGCCCGGAGACCGGCGCTCGGCGCCCGGCGCTCGGCCGGCCGGCCACGGTTCCGGTGGGAGTTGTTGCTGAATCCGACCCTTGATGGGTTATGGGTGCGGCGGCGGGGACCCCCCGCGGACCCCCCGCGGACCCCCCGCGGACCCCCCGCGGACTGTGGGTGATTAGTGGACACGGCCCCGCGGATCAGCGGCCGCGCGGCGCGGTGCGGCGCTCCCAGCCACACCGCAGCCTCTGTAAGAGAGGGCTACAGAGTTGTCACCGCACAACAGGACACGCTGTAGTTTCGAACTACACCTGCACCTGCAAAACTGGGCCTTCTGGTCAGCGGACGCCCTGTTGTGCCTCGTATTTTTAGGGCCCTTTGAAGCCCTTTGCCGCCACCTCGGCGCTTTTTTAAAATTTTGATTCCCCCCACTGGGCAAACCATGTGATTGTTGCCTGCTTCCCAGTTCGGATTTTTTTTTTAATGCCCTGACAGTGGCTGACTAGCCTGGCACTTCATACCTTCATCAGTCAGATTATTTTTTCGAAACATTTTTCTTGCTCTAATGTGGCTCTACCGAATTTTCCCAGGAATTACAACAGGAAATGAAACAGCAACAAAATATCTTATTCAATTTTTTTGTGGAGCTCAAATGTTCGGCGAAGCGTCGTTGTGTCGTGGGGCGCCGCGTGACTCGCAGTGCGTGCCTCGCGCTTTGTTGCGTCGCGTGGCGTCACGTGGCGTCACGTGGCGGTCGCGTGTCGGTCGCGTGGCGCCACACACCTTTGCTGTAATTACACCGTGGCCCCCCGCGGGGCCCCCTTGGGGGCGGCAGGCCCCGCAGGCCCCGCAGGCCGCGCACACGTGGAGCGTTAACTTCATCGCACAGCCGAGCCAGTGCCGAGCCCCGCCCGCGCGGACTAGAGAATCATGCCGTTCGAATAACCAGTCCTGTATGAACGGTGAACCAAAGCTTGGCAGGAGAAAGGAAACACAAATCTAAATAGAGCTCTCGTTCTCTCTCTCTCTCTCTCTCTCTCTCTCTCTCTCTCTCTCTCTCCCGCTCTCTCTCTCTTCTAACTCTCAAATATTTTTTCTGTTTAATTAATTTTTTGTAATCTGTACCTGCTATCCTTGTTTCGGCGTCGCCCCGTGAGCCCGCGTGCCCCCCG
This sequence comes from Megalurothrips usitatus, assembly GCA_026979955.1. Lineage (NCBI taxonomy): Eukaryota > Metazoa > Arthropoda > Insecta > Thysanoptera > Thripidae > Megalurothrips > Megalurothrips usitatus. Next base: position 952,751 of record CM049604.1, on the reverse strand, counting down.
CCGTGTCGTGTGACCTGTGACCTGTGTGACCGCGCGCGTGTCGTGTACGAACAACCGCAAGTTTACACGCACTCGTTCGAATTAACTTTAATAGTAGCGCCAGACAGTGAGGAGGGAAGGGGGGGGGGGGGGGGGAGAAGGGTTGAATTATCACCCCCCCCCCCCCCGCTGTCCCCTCCTGCCCCGTCGTAGCTCTCACTCTCAACCCCTTCCCCACACGCGCGTCAGAGCGTGTGTGTGTGTGTGTGAGTATGCGTGCCCCCCCCCCTCCCCTAGCTCCGGCGGGCCCAGAGGGGCGCTCCCGCAGACCGCCGGGGGACCTCTGCTCATATAAAACTGTGGAATAAAGCGGCACGGCACGGCCCGCCACGCCCCGATAGTGTCCTTCGCACACCTGGGCACGCGGCAACGCGAGCCTGGAGGAAATGTGGAGGGGGGGGGGGGGGGGGTCCGGACAGGGCCTCGTGGAAGGCGAGCACCGACTCACCGCTCTGCTGGCGCCGCGCCGTCGACTTCACCGGGGTGGCCCGCGTCGAAGCCAGCGGGGGCGGGGCGAGCGAGGGGCCGGCCAGCTCCGGATAGTGCTGTCTCCCTCCCACGCCGCGGGGGCCGCGCCACTTGTGCCCTCGCACGACAAATGCGTTTGTGGCTTTGGTAATTACCCGTGAACACGTGTACATACCGCACTCTGTCGCGGGCGCGAAGGGGAGGGGTCGGTCGGGGGCAGGAAGGGGAAGGAGGAGGGAGCAACGCGGGACGCGCGCCAAAATTCAAAATTCAGTAGTGAGCCGTCGCCGCACCGCCCGAGCGCGACAAGAGTCCGTTGTTAATGTCATCTGTATTAATGTGCGAGCCGGAGAGAGAGAGAGAGAGACAGGGCGAGAGATCATAGTGGAAGCGTTGTCCGTCATCTCATGACGTGTTGGTCAGAGGTTCGGAGGCAGACGCCGCCCCCGCCGGCCAGCAACGCGTCAGACGGCGGGGCAACCGCGGCGATGAAGACAAGCAGAGCGAAAGCGAGAACGAGATGGCTACATTCGAGGGGGCGGTGCGAGTGTGGGGGTGCGAGGGAGAGAGAAAGAGAGAGTAAGAGAGAGAGAGAGAGAGAGAGAGAGAGAGAGAGAGAGGGGGAAGGGACATAAGTCGGCCAGGAGGAGCCCGCGAAGCGGCGAGGCGAGGCAAGGGGTCAATAAATGAACTCTCGGTCTCTGGAGAGCCATTCGCTACTCGGAGCGGGGAGGGAGGAAGACGGGCGCTCGAGCAAGAGGGGGAGAGAGAGAGACAGAGAGGGAGAGAGTAAGGAGGAAAACGGTGGTAGTGGGAGGAGGACGGGAGGAGTGGACGTGGAAGAGTCGTCAGGAAACATGTCGAATGTGTGCGACAACCGCACCGAGTCGCCCGGGATACGACACTTTTCCTGTTGGCTCGGACCAGACTGGTCTGCCTGTCTGTCTGTTCGTCTGTCTGTCTGTTAGTCTGTCTATACGTCTGTCTGCCGCTCCCAAGGCCGGTGGAGGTAGGCCACCCCTTGTACCCCCCGGTTACCCTCAGCTTACCCCGAGGTAGCCCCGAGGTAACGCCGCCCTCCTCAGGAGGGGTTATTACCGCTATTATTATTAAAACCATCGAAGCATCCCCGCCAGACGACGCCCGCTGCGCGGCGCGGCGGGAGCGGGATTTGGTTAATTCATCGTCGAGTCGTGCACCCAATTTTCCGGCCTCGCGAATAAGCTCGAGGGTGAATAGACTTGTTTAGCATTATACGCAGTTTCCGAAATGTTGCGGGACGCGCGAGCCCGTCCCCCCCCCCCCCCTCCTTCCCGCAGTGCAGCCCTCCCTCCCCTCCACCCCTCCCCCGCCGCCCTCACCTCTCTTCGGTCCGCAGAGCGACCATAAAATTTAAATATGTGATGGCACGGGTAAATAAGTTATTCAAAGCCCGTGTCGTGTCCCCGCTGTGGTCCCCGCTGCTCCCCGTGGGGGGGGGGGGGGGGGGGGCGTGCAACAGTGCAGCGGCGGCAGCAGTGGCAGCGCCGGCCTGGATTTCTCATACTCGCTCCGATGTTCCCGCGGTGCCGCGTGGACACGAATCACTTTACGTGTCAGTTCTTTCGCCACACGCCGCGGCTGCACACAGTTGCAGTCCAGTGTGTGTGTTGTCTCTCTCCCACACCGCGCCGCGCAGTCCGCCCGCACGGCCTATGCGGGTGCGAGAGGGACAGAGGTATAACCCCTTCTCCCGCCGACAGTTGTCTGCTCTATAATGTATGGAAAATAACGCGGCCCCCTGCACAGCGCACACGTGTCACTGCAAACAGTGAACACACGGGCCGCGCGCCGTCTCTCTCGCTCACGCGTGCAGGTGCGCGCGTCTCTGTCGCACTGCAGCGGGGGCCCCGGCAGCAGCACCGTGTCAGTGTGTGAAGGACGGATAGTTGTCCGCCCCGGGGCACTTGAGGACCTCCTCGGGGAGGCCGGCGACGGCGCCCTCCGGTGCGCGGCCTTCGGTGACCCCGGGACCCCGGGGCCCCGGGGAGGGTGGGGGGGCCTTCGGGGACAGGGGGGAGGAGCCGCTGTCGGCTGCCACCGCGGGCGGCGCCTCCAGACGGCGTGGCGTCAGCGGCGTCAGCGGCCACCGTACCGGCCAATTATCATATCCCCGCCGGCCCGACAGGGAGCGGGCCCCTCCGGGGGCGCCGGGGCCGCAACCTCTGGTCGCGAATCTCTCTCTCTCTCTCTCTCTCTCTCTCTCTCTCTCTCTCTCTCTCTCTCTCTCTCTCGCCCGGACCCACTTGTACGTGTGAAGTATACTTGACTCCGAATCGACCCCCGTTCCCCGCTCTCCGTCTCCCTCTCTCTGTCTCTCTCTCGCCCCTCCCCCTTCCCTCACTCAGTCACTCTCTAACTCTCTCACTCTCTCTGTCTGACAGGGTAGGCCGGTGTGCTCCTAAGGGTCGCGGTGTGGGTCGCCATAGTGTCCGTATTTATATGCATGAAGTACAGCGCCCCCTCCCCCCAACAGCGTCAGCAGTGGCGGTGGGTGGTGAGGAGGTGGCGGTGGTGGTGGCGGTTGCGGCGGTGGTGTGGTGTGGTCTTTGACGAGCAGACCAGAACGCCACGGAATCGCAGCATGCCGACCTGCTCCGCCCCGCTGGGGCCCCGCCCGCCCCCGCTGGGGCCCCGCCCGCCCCGCAGGGGGCCCCGTCATGAGCCGCGCGTCCCACTCCCCTCCATGCACACCAAGTGCATCTTATTGGTTGATGTTCAAACTCGAGTTCCACAAAATGAAAATCTAGAGTAGTTTTCGTGTTTGTCGGGGCTCCCAGAAGCATTTTTGTTTTTTACCCCCTGCCGATGGTTCGGAGCCGGGCGCGGACCCGGGCGTATGGGGGAAATCCTGAGGTGTTATTGGGTCGTTCCGAGCCGCGCTCTCGCGTCCTTGCCGCTGCATCCTCCTCGTCAAACATTCACGCACTCCTTGCCTCCCTCCCTCCCTCCCTCTCTCCCTCCCTACGTCCCTCCCTCTCAGTCCCTCCCGACCTCCCGCTCAGCAAGCGCCTCTTCCAGACCCATCCGCCTATATTCTTTCGCTTTCGGCGGTATCGGATCTCGCCCACACACACACACACACACACACACACACACACACACACACACACACACCACCGCCCGTGACCGAGACGTGACCCGAGGCCGGACCTCCGGTCGAAGGCAGTCGGTCGCGAGCCCCACCATAAAATTTGCAAAAGCAGCGAGGGGGGCGTTTCCCAGAGAATTATTCCTGGGAGGTGCACCGCGGCCGGCGACGACGGGTTTTATGTGCCGCGCCGTGTCGCGGCAGATCGGAACAACGACGGCGGAGATGGAAACGCAAATACGGCACACACTCGGCTGTGTGTGCCGAGGGCACACAAGAGATTTTGCGTCCGTGTGTGTGTGTGTGTGTGCACGAGGGGGAGAGCTCAGGTCTAACTACCCTCTCCGCCTCTTAGAACTCGGTCACCGCCCAAGGTGGTGGTGGTGGTGTTGGTGGTGGTGGTGGTTTGGGAAGCAGAGAAAACAACAACACCGTCTTCGTAATAAAATTTATATTTATATATGCACATATATATATTTATATATTTACAAAAAAAAATGAAGTCGTAACATGGTAATCATATGTTCTTACAGATATGTTAGGATCTTACACAGTATTGGTGGTTTTGATCACGAAAAGAGGAAAGAGACGCATTCACACAGTACAACATGGAAGTATGGAAGTACATACACGAGGAAAAAGAATTACAATAATGAAATGTTGGAAGGTTCACTGATATGATGAGGGCAAGGCAATGGTCGATCCATGTCCCAGTTGTTTTCGTGCGTCTTACCCAGTAGTCGTCAAATCTTATCTATAATAAGGAATGATTCATAGAAAGAAAAAAGGAAACGGAATTCACTATAAAATTGCACATGTCCATCAGAAATAAATTAATAATAAATCCAAACAAAACAATAATTTGTACTCAATAAATAAGTTGAGAAAAAACTTCTCACAAACTCAACAATAACAATAACAATACATCACGTTCGCATCACCGAATATTGTATACTTTCACAAGTGAGTCACCCACGGATATAACAAATTACATATAATTCACTAGCAAAACGAATAATTCGTGTACAAAACTCAATCACACTTAAACTGTAGATACAGATGCCATGACTACCCACGCACGGAGAAAGAACACAGTTTCGCCCCCATGTGTGCAAATTCACAGACTGTACGTCAAACGAAACGGGATTTGGGTCTCGGAATAAAGTCTTGCCCCCCGTTTGGCATGTTTCGTCCACACAGCCGTCTTGATTCACAGAGGAACGCGGCCGCCCTCGAGGCGGTCCTAGAGGATGTCCTAGAGGATGTCCCCAAGGATGTCTTCAAGGATGTCCTCAAGGAGGACCCGAGAAAACGCAGTCGGTCGCTTGGTCGTCGCCTCACGTCTGCAGCGCGAACGGGTTCATCGACGAGAAGGATGATGAGAAGAAGCTACCCATTTCTGGAAATAACGAGGAGAGACCGTTAGCGCACAATGGAACAGACGCGGAGAAACGTCGTCTGGTGGTCGCGACTCATTTTTGTGTTCATTTTCGGAGAAGCAGAAAAAAAATTGCTGGAAATTAACATAAAAATTTGTCTGCGACCACAAGCGATGTGAGCAGTGGACGGTTTTCTTATTCCACGTTTTGCAAACAATTTCAACTGAGGCATGCATCTAAGGCTATTCTCTATCACCGCGACATGACGCCACATACAGCGGGGCCGCGTGCCGGGCGCGTGTTCACGTGTGTGTGGCCGGTGTGCGCGCGCGTGTGTGAGTGTGTGAGTGCACACTTACTGGTGGAGCTGCCGAAGAGGCCGCCGGATGGGCACCCCAGGTTGGTCAGCTGCGGCGTGGAGGCGGTGGCGTAGCCGGGGCCCAGGGAGGGGGTGAGGCCCGGGGTGAGGCCCGGGGTCGTGGAGCCCATGGCCGCGCCGCCGCCGCCCCCGGCGCCGCCCCCGGCAGCGACCGCCCCCGCGCCGCCGGTGGCGTAGCTGGACGAGGGCCCCGACCCCACGGCCCCGACCGCCCCCTGCCCCCCGCCCAGCGCCGGGCCGGTCGTAGAGTGCGGCGTGGAGGCGGCGCTCGAGCCCTGCCCCCGACCGGCCCCCGCGTAGTCCTCTACGCAAGCCAAACGCCAGATTAGTGCCGCCTGAGTGTGTGTGTGTGTGTGTGTGCGTGTGTGTGTGCTCAAACTAGTGACATCATACAGAAATGTTTCGGAGGCCACCGAACCTTTTCTTTACTTCAAAAGCACTCATGAGTCATTAAAAATATATTAAAAGTTGAAAATTTTAACTAGACTGGCCCCTGCCCTAGTGGGTGCATGTAGGTGCATGCGTGCGTGTGTGTGTACAAGACTCTTTCTTTTAAATCCAGTTTTTTTTATTCCTGATCCTCCTTTCGTTTCTGAGCTTATTTGAGAACGCTGTCTGTGAGGGAGTACTGACCGTGGCCGCTGGTGTCCTGGACGCTGACGGCGAGCTGCCCGGAGTACGAGTTGAAGCTGCTGCTCATGCCGTTGGAGGCCGTCATGCTGGTCGGGGAGCGCGGCGGCGCCGACAGCGGCAGGTTGTTCCGCGGCATGCTGTACAGCGCCTCGGCCAGGTCGGCCGCCCGCTTCAGGATGATCTCCTGCAAAACGACAAGCAGCGCGTCAGGAGACGGCCCCTCCTCCTCCAAGCGCGCCGTCATCGCGGTGGTTTGTGCTGGTCGTTGACGGCGGCCCCCCGCTCCACGCCTGTTGTCGGAAGCGGCCAAAGTGAGACTTAAGTTGGCTCCGAGATTACGCGACCCGCTCCCCTCTCTCTCTCGCTCACCCCCTTCTCGCCGCCCCTCCCTCTCTCTCTTTCCCTCTCGCTCTCCAGCCTCTGCCGCCACTCTTCCACTTGAACCCACACCCCCTGAGCACACCGTCACCAACTTTTTATTAGATTTGCGCCGAGGCCGGGGCCGCGGGGCGGCGCGGGGGCCCGGGACCCCCACAAGATTGTGGTGGGGGCGCGGCGACATCTCCACAGCGTGAGGGAGGAGGAAAGGAGAAGAGAGAGAGAGAGGGAGAGAGAGGGAGAGGGCGGCGTTAATAAAACAGGCCATGACGCCTCTCAGCACGATGACGCCGAGAACGAGATGAATATTTTCTTCCGGGCCGTTAGCAGCTCGGCAGCTACACGACGGCAGCACCGCCGACACAACGGCAACACCGCAATACACGACGGCAACACCGCAGTACACGACGGCAACGCCGCGGCCCTCGCTCACCTTTGGTAGCTTGTCGGGGTCGCCCGGGTGCCTCGGTATCAACTTCTGCAGCCTCTGGAAGCCGTAGTCGATCGTTGGCTCGTTCAGCGCTGAAACAGACGACCACAACAAAAAAATATTATTAATTTTTTGTTTCTGTTTTTTTTTTGCGCGCAGCTTGCGCCACACAGGAAACCTGGAAGGGCATAAATAAGGTGGGAAGGGAGAGAAAAAGTTTGTGTGGTGAGAGACAGTCACAACACATTAATACCCGCCACGCCAACTTGTTCCAAGCAGCCGTGTAAACACAGGGCAGTCATGACGACATGCGGAAGGAGGGCAAGGAGGAAGCGACGAGGAGGGGAGGAAGGAGGGAAGAAAGAGAAGGAAAACACGGGCCAAAAGGAAGACGGAGTACTCACAGACGTAGACGAATCTGCCGGGGGCACCCTTGCAGAACTGTTTTGATTTATAGGACAGGGTGACCTCGACGACGCCTGGGATGTGGCGGGGAGGGGTCTGCACCCGGATGGCGTTGGACGTCACCAGCTGGAACAGAGAGGGTGGGTGTCACCGCCGTGCCGTGCCGCCACTTCCGGTCCGCGCTGCCCGCCGCTGCTGCTGCTGATTCACGCAAACGTTGCTTACCTCGCTCCAGACCAGCATGGTGCCGAACACGACCTGCAGGCCGTCGAAGAAGTTCTCTCCGATGATGATGACGGTGGCGCCCCCGCTGGTCCAGCCCTCCGCGGGGCTGATGGCCTTGATGCAGGGGGTGGCCACGGGCAGGGGAGGGTACAGTCCTGCACAGGAACACGAGAGCGCCGTGAGGAAAAGGGGCGGGCGGAGGAGTGGGGGGGAGGGGGTGTCAGCCACGAGCACTCACCGTCCGAGGGGTCGAGCCGCTTGGCGCGCCGCCCGTGCTTGGAGTTGTTGTGGACGAACATGTTGTCGGACACGGCGAGCAGCGGCCCGTCCACGCTCACCTGCGTCGAGATCACCACCTGGACAGAAAAACAAAGCCCCGGCGGCGGGTGAGACGTGTGGGACAGAGAGGGCGGACCTAACGACAGAGATAGCCGCGCCCGTTTGCCGTGACGGCGCCGTGTCGTTGCGCTATCTCAAGGCGGTGCGCCGCGCGCCTCGTTTGTTTTTAATGCGCCGCCGGCAGAGGGCGCCGCCGCTGGCGCCGGCGCCTCTCCGTATCGCGGGGAGAGATAACCCGTTGTGGCTAATTGGCCGTCAGGTAACACCCCGGTAAACACCGGGACCCCCGCAGCGCGCGTCGCACCTCCCAGTGTCACGGAAATATCAGAAAAGAAGTGGAAGAAAAAAAGTTCACCCAGAGAAACTTTAGAAAGCAAATGTCTGGCAATGTTTTCTTCGAAAAATTCTACATGAATTCAAGACCTCTAGATTTAAAAACATTTGCTAAAATTTCTTGACATTTTTCTAGAGACGATTCAGAAAATTTCAGACGAGTTCTTCTGACGAGCTGCTGGAATTTCCCTGGGAAACTGCTAGAATATCTACAAGCGATGCGGCAGAGCGGGGCGCGGTGGGCTCGGCGGCAACACTTGCGAGCTCCTCAAGTTGCCCGTGAAGCGTCTGCACCTATTTATATTTTTTCCCCTCCCCTTCCCTGCCCCCCCCCCCCCCCCCCCCGCGCACCTCCCCTCCTCGCCCATTTGCAATTTTTGTCGTCTCCGGGAGTAAGTTGGCGGGTGAATAAAGAAAGTCTCTCGCCCCGAGTCCCTTCTCCTCCCTAATTACCTAGATTCTATTAAAATAACACGCTTCTCTCGGAGGGCGGCTCGGCGGGCGCACCTCGCCATGGTGCTGCTGTTGGCCGGCCCTTGGCAGTCCCCCCCCCCCTCCTCTCCCTCTCTTTCCCTCTCTCTCTCTCTCTCTCTCTCTCTCTCTCTCTCTCTCTCTGCAGACGGCAGGCAGAACTGTCCGTATGCTGGCCGTAGGGCCCCCCCGACAGCTCCGTAGAACTCTGCTACCGCGCAAAACCGTGCGAATAAACCATAAAATTCACTAAAAAAAATAAAACAATACAATTAAACTAAAGCTCAAAGAATGTTTTTTTTTAATGATTATTTTTCCGACGCGTCGAGCACGGCGTCTCTTTACCGCTGCATGCACGTTACTCATTTTAGTTTGCGAGATTAACTTCTTCTTCTTCTCCTTCTTCCCCGAAGAGTGTCGTATTGCTGTTGTTGCCTTTTGTGCGAGCTTTAAGCGCGAGGCGCCGCGCCGCCGCCGCGCCGCCGCCGTCATACGTCAGCGGCGGCGGCGTGCCGTCGGCGGCGGCGTGCTGTCGCCCTCCGTGACGAGCCGCTGACATTCAGCGCGACCCGACCCGGACACCCCCCCCCTTACCCCCGGGAGACACGCCCCGGAGCCGCATCCCCAGAGGGGGTCGTCCACAAATGACCAACAGGAAAATACGAACTGTCGACTGCATCACATAATATATTTAATTCCAGACCCGCGCCGCCACGCCCACTGCACGTCGACTCTCGGCATTTACAATAAACAAATACGTTCTCACAATCAAAAATTGACTGCGGCGTCGCCATAAAACATCTTCGCTGCAGCAGCCAGTAATTTTGTTTCTCCGTGCCGCCTGAAGCGTTACGTGATTTCGTGAGCGCCCCCTCAGGAAGCGATATGTCAGGTCGCGTCTCGGCAGGGCCGTGCCGCCACCGCTGCCGCCACCGCCCGGTCATTGGCTCCTGCTAAGGTCCTTTGCATGAAAAATGACGCGGCACGCGGCGGCGAGAAGCAGGTTTGAAGGGCGAGAGCCGTCTGTGTGTGTGTGTGAGAGACAGAGAGAGAGAGAGAGAGAGTGGGTGCACCTGACGCGAAACTGACACCACCTTTGTAGTGATGATTTGGTGAACCGGTGACTTTCAGCTCGTGTGTCGGCACGTGCATAGGGCATTCCCGGGGGAGTTTACGCCCCCCCCCCCCACACACACACACTAAAGTAATGCTTCGCATTCGCCTCCGATCTTGAACGCACCCCGATTACAAAGACGGTCCTGTCTCTCTCTCTCTCTCTCTCTCTCTCTCTCTCTCTCTCTCTCTCTCTCCACCCTCACAGTCTCTCCTGGCTCCCTCCCTCCCCTCAACCTCGCCCTGTGCTCGAACCGTGTTGGGGCTCGCTGAGCCGTGGAAGGGACATTTTCCTAAGCAAACTTTGGCGCAAATTAGTCCAAGTACTCCTCTACAACACCTCTCCCGCGCGCCCCCACGCCCTGCCTGGCTGCTGACTCCTTCCTTCTTGTCTGTCTGTAGCACCTCCCTCTCCCTCTCTCATCGTCTCTCTCTTGCTCGCTCTCGCACGCTGTTATATTAAAGGGGAAACTGCCATTCTCAACCGGATGGCCCCTATCGTAATAAATTGTTTTGAAAAAAAAATGTTGCTTATTAATTGTTATCCTCCGTTTGTAATTTCTTCTTGAGATGTTTTTTTTCTAATTTCCAGCAGTATCCCTCCTCGCCCTCTCTGCGACACTTGACGTCAGAAGCATGGCGGGCCACAACGGCCCCGCCCACCGCCTCCCTTTTTAAGGTCCGTTCTGGTGGCCCTCGTAGTTCTAAAACTCGCGAACAAGTTGAAACAACGCTTGAAAAATTACTATAAACAAAAACAAAACAAAAAGTAAAAAATCGACTTTGAGCACGAATCACTACACGAACTAATTTCTTTTCGAGAGCGTCGCGTTGTAACCCACTAAGCTGCCTCCGCTCGCCGCGCCGCCGCTACTGCTCTGCTCACTTTTCCCTCGTTTCTTTTCTTTAGCGGAAAAAGGGCGACAAAAAGTTTTTTCCTCCCTCCCTTTCTCTCCCTTTTTCCTTTCTTGTACGCCCGGCGGCACGAAGCGGTGACTTGGCCCCGGCCGCCGCCGCCGCCGCCGCCGCCGCCGCCGCCGCCGCCGCCGCCGCCGCCGCCGCATACCCCCAGCGTTTTGCCGCTGCGCTAACTTTTTAAAGGCGACCCCTTAAAATTTAATTAAGCTATGGCCTCGGCTAGCGACGACGACGAGGACAACGGCGACGACAATAGAGAGAGAGAGAGAGAGAGAGAGAGAGCGGTGGTTACAAGGGGAGGAAGGACAAGGAGAGGTATAGTAGTGTTGTGACTTGTCGCGTGCCGCCAGGAAGTAACTCGTCTCTCAATGCGGGGGCTTATGCCGCCCTCCCCTCTCCCTCCCTCCTCTCCCTCCTCTCCCTCCCCTCCCTCCCCTCCCCTCCCTCCCCTCCCTCCCCTCCCCTCACTGATCCTGTCAGTTCCGTGCCGTCCGCACGACACAACGCGTACTCACTTGGAATCTCCTCATGTCCCTCGGGTTGCCGGCATTTTTTAGACAGTTCTGATTGCACTTGAGGAAGAACTTGAGGAAGAACCTGGAAGAAAACAGAGAGAGAGCGGAAACTTTAGTTTCAAGTTTGGACGCGCGAATGAGATATATGGGCCCGGGCGCAAAACCTTCCCCCAATGCCACACACGTGTGAGGGGTGCGCCGGGGACCCGCACACACACACACACACACACACACACACACAAATACATGCCTTCACACACGCACACACTCACAGTCACACACACCTTCACGCATTTGCTTTATTTCACCCCCTGATAAAAACTACGCACGCTTGTTGTATCGACACATCTATTTTCACCACCCGTGTCTCTCCCTCTCTCTTTGTCTCTCTCTCTCTCTCTCTCTCTCTCTCTCTCTCTCTCTCCTCTTCTGCAGCTCCCTTTTCACTGGTGCTCTCTGTACATTTTTTCTCGCATTTTTTTCCGCAAACTTTTTTTTTGTTCTTTACGTTTGCCGAATGTGTTGCACAAGCGTGTGTGTCGGTGCGAACGTGTTCTGAATGTGGAGGGGGCGTAGTAATATCACCCCCCCCCCCCCCCAACTCTGCTGTGACAGTCGAAAACATACCGCGGACCCAATATCAAACACGGGAAATGAAAAATATGTGATCTAAAACTGGTGAACGAATTTTTCATATACAATGAGAAAGTCTTTATTTTCCACCTTTTTTTCGCGTTGGTCGGAGCCCCGGCACACGCTGTGCGCGTTTTTCTTCCCTCCTTCCTCAGGGCATCTCCAGGCGGGCGTGCATTCGGCCGCACGCAGAGCCCTTGCGGTCCTTGCGGTGCCCTGCGGGGGGCCCTGCGAGGGGCCCTGCGGGGGGTCTGAGACGGCTGCTACATCACCCGGTGCTGACGACTTCCTCTCCCGCCGGTGCTGCAGCCCGGCCCCTTCTGTCCCTCAACACCCCCGAGCCGAGCTATGGGGCCCTCTGACCCCGGCGGGGCCCCGGCGGGGCCTCGGCGGGGCCCGCGTCGTCAGGTGAGGAGAGGCGAGCGCCACCGAAGGGCCCCACAGGCCGGAACAGTCACGGCCCCTGGGGTGCGCCCAGCCCAGATCTCTGCTGAGGCCCCCGCACAGGCCTCTGCTAAGATCCCAGCTGTCTCAAGTTCAAGTTCGAGCGCGAAACGATTCTGTACAAACCCAATACAAACCAAACTTAAATTTTCAATTTTCAATTTATTTGGTGATATACATACGGCATATACAGATAACAACCCGCTGTAATATTCTGGTTGCCGTTCTCCTGCAGATTTTCCCGAATACTTTATGCGAACGCAGCGAGTGAACACTCGACAAGGCAGCGTCGGTCCCCGCCGTGTCCTGACTTAGCACTCCTCCCCTTCTCCCCCGACCCCCTTCTGCCTTTTTGGTCCCGACATACGCGGCGACACGGAGCCCCACTCCGGGGGAACAAAGTGTATTCCATTCTCCTACCCCATCTCCGCCCCCGGCCCGCCCCCGGCCCGCCCCCGGCCCGCCCCCAGCCCTTCATGCCCCACTTGGCAGCACTCTAATACCCCGCCCCCGCCGCCCCCGCCGCCCCCGCCGCCCCCGCCGCCCCCGCCGCCCCCGCCGCCCCCGCCCCACATATGTCCCTGCCTGCCGCCGCAGAGAGCGTCTTGATGTTACCATAACCGTGTCTGTCGCCAAGTCGGAAAACTCGTGCAAAACGGCGCGGCGGCACAGCGCCCGGCCACCCTTGTGTGGGGCGGGCGCGCACAGAGGAGGGGGAGAGAGAGAGAGAGAGAGAGAGAGAGAGAGAGAGAGAGAGAGAGAGAGCGGATTGGAGAAAGGGGCGGAGAGACGAAGACAGCGAGAGAGAGCGGGAGAGAGCTCCACTCCCAAGAAACTGTCACGATCGTTGGTACAAAGTAGTCGTGCCGGCGTGAGGGGTTAAACGGCGGAAGTTTGTAGTGGCAGCGGCGGCGCAAAGCGGATGAGGAAACAAAAGTGGGCGGCTCCTCTCTCTCTCTCTCTCTCTCTTGCTATCTCTCTCTCTCTTCTCTCTCTATCACTGCGATGACCTTACAACCAGTATTTAAACCCCCCCAAAAAAATCCGAAACGCCCCGACGGACACCAAAAGATCGGCGCACAGCCCCGACGGCCGCGGCAGCCTCCTGACGGGCGGCCCTCCCCGCCGACACGTCCTCCCGGCCCCCCCTCCTGGCGCTGCACATGTGCGCCGTGCATCTGGACGCCCGATCCCATTGCGGCCAACTCGACCGGCATTACCACCGCCGTGTCAATATTTATTTCGCTATTTGCTCCGCGGCGTGTGTACATAAGTTCATTGAGGACGTCCCCCCCCCCCCTCGTGGTCCCGCTCCCAGTGTTGACCCTCCCCTCCCCCGCCGCCGCCACCTCCCGAAACCAAACCTTGACTTAATTTCATTTCGTGCCGCCTGTGCCGCCATACCGCGCGATCGTGTCCCCGTCACGTCCGGCAGCGGAGCGAGAGAGACGGACTCCCCTCTCTCTCTCTCTCTCACTCGGTGACGACAGCCCCTGCGGCTGCCTGGGTAGGCCGGCCGCCCGGCACGCCCGCACGACTGGCTGCCTACCCGGCAGGCGGCGGAGTCACCGTGCCGCTGCAGAGCGCGGACAACGTTCGAGTATTTTTTTTGCAGCAAAAGGACGACATAAAAAAAAACACAACCCAAAAAATAACAATAAACTCGCACCGTGACAGTTTAGAGGGTCGGCTTTAACAATGCACAAATGCGCGACCGTGAAGGTCCTGCAGAGGTGCTGCTGTGCCGCGGGCGCGGCGGCGGCGGCGGCGGCATGGCCTCGATGCATAATATAGGCAGAGGGCCCTGGGAAAGAGCCCCGGGAGGGTGCGGGGGGCGGCCCCTGTCTCAGGTAGGAAATAAGGGAATGGCGATGTTTATGTACGTACGGCCGGAGCGGCAATTGCAAGGCAGAACATTGCCAACACGGCAGTCGCGGCGGCGGCGCGGAGCACGGAGCACATAGCAGGGCACGGCCAGCAGAGGGGAGGAAGCGAGGGGGCTGTCGTGCTGTGTGACGAAGCCGGGGGGGGGGGGGGGAGGGAGAGAGAAGAAGAAAGGGACGAGAGAGAGAGAGAAGAGGAGGAAGACTACTGCGGTGGCAGCGGTGTGATGGAGATGGAGCGGCAGGACACGAGGCGGGACAAAAGAGGCAGCGCGGAGCAGAGAGAGAGAGAGAGAGTGAGAGTGAGAGAGAGAGAGAGAGAGAGAAGGCTGGCTGAGCCAACATGACCATCTGTTTGGCTGCGGGGCGCTGGCCGGCCAGCGGCAGCCAGCGGCAGCCAGCGGCAGCCCGTGGTGTCGGTGTGGGGCCCGGGGACTGGCCGGGGGGACCCCGGAGAGAGCACTGTCACAACTTTATTTTTTGGAGCGGGAGAAATTTTCAAACCGTCGCGACAGTTTTGGAAATCGCAAATATTTTAACGAAAAGGTTCGATCCAATTTGGACAGTACGTTATTCTTATCATAGGTAATTACGGTTCAGAGAGGCGTCCTTGCTGTCCTGTATTTTTATCCAACGCGCACACACACACACACACACACACACACACACACACACACACACACACACACACACGGACACAGCGCCCCACCGCCTTCCACCGGGCGCTGCCGCTCGGCCAACTCGCGTAGTATCCGCCGCGAGTCTTTAACTCATGAAAAATTCAGAGCAAAACGCGCGCGCGCGAGCGGGGAAAAGGACGACATGATGCGAGACCGGGAGCGGCTGCTCCGGCCCGCGAGTTTCTATTCGCAGGAATTGTTGTTGTGTTATTGTTTTCTGCTGGGCCAAAAAAAAAAAAAAAAACAGGCGTGGGGGGTTAGGAATTTTAAAAAATCATGCGCGGACACCGCGTCTGCGGAGAGTTTTTGAAACGGGTGAACGTGTGTGTGGAGAGAGAGAGAGAGAGAGAGAGAGAGAGAGGGATAGAGAGAGAAATGAAAGGGTTAGGGTACGTGCGACATTTGTGGTCAGAGATCGCGCGGGAGCACGGCGGTGCTAACCATAGGCATCGTGACAACGGCTCCCCCCCCCCCCCCCCCCCCCGGCCCGCCCCCCGCCCCCGGCCCGCCCCCGGCCCGCCCCCGGCCCGCCCCCGGCTGCCACCCTCACACCGGCTGGCACCCGCCGCCGCCGCCGCCGCCGCCGGGGACGGAGCCAAACATTATTACAGAGGAGGCCGCCGCCCGGCTGCTGCCCCGGCTGCTGCCCCGGCCGCTGCCGCCGCGGGCGATGACCACGTCCGACACACTTATGTAAAACCGACACAGATATTTTGGTTAGGCCGTAATTCGATAGTCCGTGTCGGACGGCGGCGGCGGCGGCAGCGGGGGCGGCGGCACGCCGTATGTGCTGCACAGCCCCAGGCGACGGCGCGCCGCACCCGGAGACAATGCTGCGCTAACTGTACCGACACACTGCTGCAGATGGCGGACCGCTCTACACATGACTGTACAGGAGGGCACTCGCATGCCCTGGCCTCCTGTGAGAGGGGGCTCAGGAGCAAGCGCCTCGGCTCCCAGACTGTGCGATGCGCCTGTAATATGTAGATTAATTACATTAAATAATGAAAAAAATCGGTTCAATTCGGAAAAGGAGGAGAATGGAAAATGTGGGCGCTGCGCGGGCGTATTATTGGCATGTGGTGCGGCTTCCGCGTCAGCGCCCACGGCGAGAGAGGGACAGAGCGAGACAGAGAGAGGGAGACGGAGAGAGAGAGAGAGAGAGAGAGAGAGAGAGAGAGAGAGAGAGAGAGAGAGAGAGAGGGGATCTCGCTGAATCTGTGCCCTCGCGGCTACACAAGGCTCTCTCTCCCCAGAAGACACACGCCCCTCCCCGACATGAACGCCCACAGTCCGGCAGGCAGGCAGGCCGGGGGCGACGGGCCGCCGCCCTGCGGAGCCCGGCGGAAGGCCGCGATCGTAAAGAGGGGCGCGTCCGTCCACATGTCACAAGCGTCCCCCTCCCCTCCCGGCCCTCCCGGCCCCTCCCGCCCCCTCCCGCCCCCTCCCCTCCCGCCCCTCCCCGCGGCCCCGGTACGTCAGTCAGCCCGGGGCCGGCTGCTGGCAACTATTATTCCATCGCGGCTATCCGCTTTGCCTCGTGGATTATCATGCAGCACACACGCACTATCTCTCTCTCTCTCACACTCTCCGTCTCTCTCTCTCTGTTTGTCCCTCTCTCTCTCGCACATTCGGCGGGGGCTGTGGTCTTACCGCAACAAGAAGTTGTCATAAGGGTGTTGACAAAATACCATGACCCGCAAAATTCGCCCCCCACCCCCTCCTTCTTAAAATGAGAAAAGGAAAATGTATCTGTTCGACACCACAACAACTACAAAACGATATTTTTTTTGGCTGTGCACATTCCCTTTCCCATCCACAGCGAATAACTCTCTCTCGCTCTCTTGCTCTTTCTGTCGCTCTCTCTCTCTCTCTCTCTCGTCTGGTTCGGCCATTTTTAAGGAGAGGACGGGGGAGCTATGGATGAGTTGGGAGGGGCTTTCGCGACTTTGCCCCCCCCCCCCTCTCTCTCCCTATCTCTCGCTCTCTCTCTCTCTCTCTCTCTTGCTGCTGGACCGGAGGGTCGAAGAGCTGTCAAGGCAGAGGAAAGGGGTGAGGCGACAGCCCCAATACTTTCGATACAAGGGACAGTTTATCTTGAGGATTCCCCTGCCCTGCGCTCGCCCTCCCCCTCCCCTCCCCTCCCCTCCCCTCCCCTCCCCTCCCTCCCCTCCCCTCCCCTCCCCTCCCCTCCCCTCCCCTCCCGCTCCCCTCACCCTGACACCCACTGGCCGCGGCTCCCTCCTCTCTAAATCTTTGCCGTGGTTCACTTCTTCAGCAGCTGATGGGTGGCGGTGCCAAGACGTTCGGAAAATTCGTAAAAGTTCACCGTTAAATATAAAAACACCAAAATAAAGGAGATCAACACGTCAGGCTGCGCCAGCTGTTTTTCTAAACGATTTTTCCTTTATTTTAAAATTTTTTTATGTCGATATTTTCTGTCTCTGTCATGTTTGGTCGCGGTCGAGTGTTTGTGTGTGAGAGGGAGAGAGAGAGCTTGTGTTTTTGTCAGGGTGCCTATGCGTGCGCGCTGTGAGGGGCACCCTGGTCTGGGTCCGGATGGACGACAAGGCCCCCCCTCCCCTCCCCCCCTCCCCTCCCCCCGTCCCCTCCCCCTCCCCTCCCCCCCCCCCCCTCCCCCCTCCCGATCACCCTGCCGCCGCCGTACGTATTTTCGAGGGCTCATATCTCAGCTTGACCGGTTGTTGCGGGGGAGGACTTTGGCCGGAGACGAAGGGGTTCCCGTCCTCACATATCTCTCCGAGCCCTCCCCTCCCCTCCCCTCCCCCTTCCCCGCCCCTCCGCCCGCCGTGCGCCGTGTTCGCACGCAACGGCCTTTATCCGGCCCCCGACAGACGCCCGACAGACGCCCGACAGACGCCCGACAGACGCCCGGCGAACACCTCTCTCTTCCTGGGCCGTCCTCCGCCGCCGCTGCCCGCGTCCCGGTGAATATTCCACATATCCATCGGGATATCTCCCTTATTTTCTGCCGGGACACCGACACACACACACACACTCACACACTCACAGACACACGCACACAAACAAAACAAAAGAAAGGGGGGTCCGTCCGCCCTGCTTTCCGGGTGGGTGGACGGTACAGCAACGCCTCCTTTCGGACCTCGAATACATTTCCGCATAAAAAGCTTCCCTCTGTCTGGCGGGCGTGAAGAGGCCGGGGGGGTGGGGGGGGCGGACCAAGCGACTCGTGTCAGCGCGTGCGCGCCGCGTGCGCCGCGCGTGCGGGGACGCGCGTTTTGTTTTCGGGATGCGAGAGGACAGAGCCTGCTGCTGCTCCCTCCCAGCACCCCCACCACCACAACCCGTCGAAGGAACGAGACTCGTCCATCCAGATTTGCAGTATATTGTAAATTTTTAAAATTGGAATATTCTGTTTTTCTGTAAAAATTTTGGTATAATTTTTATGAAATTTTTTCGAAAACTTTTTGAATTTTTGTTGGAATTTTTTTAATTTTTTTTTAATTTTCTTGAAAAAATTTTTGATTTTTTTTTGTGAAAACTTTTGGGGACTTTGAAGTTTTTTTTGGCGCCATTTCTTTAAAAATTTAACTTGAGCTTGACGCGTCGGCCTGCTCAGCGTGTCGGGTCGGGGCTCGGCCGGCAGCGCGCCTGTGAGGTAGGCAGCGCGGCCGCAGCCGTGTCCGGCGGGCTGGCCTACCCCCGACTCCACAGGCGCACTGCCGCTGGACGCGGAGCTGCGTGCCCGCGAGCGCTGTCTGACCCATCCGCCGGCTCCCACTTACTCAGATGGACACGCCCGTCTCCCTCCCTCCCTCCCTCTCTCTCTCTCCCTCTCTCTCTCTCTGTCTCGATGCCTGGACCTGGCGCGCACACACGCACGCACCGCGGCACGCGTGTACACACGCACACACACACACGCAAGCACGCACGTGACAAGGCCCCCGTCGTGTCGTAAACAAACTGAATGTTGCATGGCGGCCGATGGCGGAGGAGGTCCAACGGCGTGGAGGGCGAGGAGGAGGAGGAGGAGGAGGAGGGGGAGGAGGAGGCGGGGGAAGACTCCTCCCGGAAGAGGGAGGTCCACGCCGACACCAGGATGACGACGGCGGCCGACAAGGCGCCCGCTGTCTGAGCCGCAGGAGCGAGCTATTTGTCCCGGGGCCCGGGCGTGAATTTGGATGAAGAAAATGAAGGACTTGCAGCGAGAGGGAGACAAACAGAGAGAGAGAGAGACAGACAGGGGGGCAGACGGAGAAGGATATAGGGGAAGGACTTCATCCAGCGACGAGCGCAGCTTTTTGGCAAAGTACTTATTCCACAGCGTCGGGCGTTGACATTGATAGAGGTGATAAGAAAAAGGTATGAGAGGGAAAGTAAGAGGGAGAGAGAGAGAGAGAACGGGAGGGGGGAGGTAGTCTGTTGTTGCGATTATGCTCGGCATCCATCTCTGTCACGGACGATACACAGAGAGAATGAGAGAGAGAGAGAGGAGAGAGAGAGAGAGAGAGAGAGAGAGAGGAGAGAGAGGGAGAGAGAGAGAGGGAACGAATGAGTGACTGAAGAAATACCGCGAGGGAGGGGGGTGGAGAAACAGACCGAAACAGGGAGAGAAAGAGACAGACAGAAACCGAGAGAGAGATGCAAAATAAATGAAATTATGCCTCATTCTTCATCCTTTCAGCTCTTAGAAGTGCGGGAATAAACGAATATTTCAGGCTGAAAATACTGCGTATGATTATATACACCGAAAGGAAGGGGGGAGGGAGTGTCGTGTGCGGAAGACAGAGAGAGTGAGAGAGAGGGGAAGGGAGAGAGAGAGAGAGGGAGAGGCGTGTTGCAGCGCCACGCTACGCCGCCTCTGTGGTCGGTCGGGTCATCACGGCCCACACAGCCCGGCACGAGGTCCGCTACCGAAAAAAAGAGGGGCGCAAACCGCTTTGCGCTGCCCCCCCCCCCCCCCCCCCCCCCCCCCCCCCCCCCCCGCCCCTAACCACGCCCCGCCCCCGCCGGCGTCCTATCCCGTCCCGCTGCAGGGGTGGAATCAACACTTGTGCAATCAGGGAGGCCAACGAGGGGGAAAAGCTGGTGCTCCAAGGAGATAAAAGCCACCGCCGCCGCCGCCGCCGCCGCCGCCACCACACACCGCCGCCTGCCCTGCCGCTGCCGCTGCCGCTGCTGCTGGCCCTCGTTCAGCAGATTCAGCGCGCGTTGGCGTGGCGTTGGCGTGGTGCGGCGTTGGCGCGGCAGCCACAGGGAAGACCGCCGCTACCGCTACTCGCGCGCCCCCTGCTGGCCGGCGGGCACTTCACGCCTCAGCGCGGTGTGTTCAGAATTCGTAAGACACACAGGAAGAGGTGTGGGGAGGGGAGGGGAGGGGGTCGTATACCCGGAGGTACCCTCGGGTACCCGCACCCAGTCTTGTCCACGCATACGATCCGCCCAGAGCGTCACAGAGCTGTAAATAAAGTTTCATATTGCTTGGGACCCGTCTACTGACAAGCATGACATTGCCAATCGTTTCCTCCACCTCGCTATACAGTCTCCTCCGGACTGTCTCCTCCGGACTGTCTCCTCCGGACTGTCTCCTCCGGACCGTCCCCTCCGGCTTCCTCCAGTCTCCTCGGGGCGCGCGGACGTGGACCTGTCGGGCATTTTTCTCCGCGCTCTCTCCCCTCCCGGATAGGCCCGGGGGCCGGGGCCCGGGGCCCGGAGCCCTCAGCCCGGAGCCGCACGCAGCCACTCAGCTCCCGGGTCGCGTCTGCGCCATTTTCAGCCTGCTTGGTCCTCGGCCGCGTCGGCGCCGCGCGGCTCGCACTTTGTATTCCCACACTAATAGGCGGCTCCGCTCCCCTCCGCTCCCCTCCCCTCCCCTCCCCTCCCCTCCCCTCCCCTCCCTACCTCCTCTCCCGCCGCCTCCTCTCCCCTCACGCATTCCGTATGTATGCAGCCCATCGCCCCAAATAACGGGCCGCGACGGATTACGATTTCATGAAGGCGCCGCTTCTCCCAGTGATTTTCGAGATTCGATTCAGTTTAGGAACGTGGGCGCCCCCTTCCCGTCTCTCTCTCTCTGTCTCTCTCCCGCACACGCGCTATCTCCATCGCTCTCACTCACGCTGCGTCGCGCACGCGAGGCACTCTCTCTCTCTCACTCTCTCCCTATGTCTCTCTCATTCTTTACTTCCGACGACACGGGAATAATGTGGAAAGAGGCTTTGCTCCACAAGCAAAGACGCGATGAAAAGAGCTGTGATTCCGGGATGTATTGACTGCACGCCCGCGGGGTCGGAGCGGCACGAAAAAAAGGAAAAAGGGATTCGTGCTCGCGACTAATTTTAGTTTATTTCCAAACAATCAATTTCGACATTTTTCTTTCAAAGTACATTTACTGGGAAACATAAACCTCCCTTTTTTGCTCCCTGCTTGGAAACGCGGGCTCAAATACCATATCCTTAGATAGCGTGTCCTCCACCTACACCAGCAGGAAATAATACATTATTTTAATTTAACTTTTCTCCAAGACGTATGTTGTCGCTTACACCGAAAAAGCTACTTTCAAGGCACAGCAAAAAAAAATGTTTTAAAAATCTTCTGGACACGATTTTGTATGCGGGAGTAAAATGGTTTACGGTGTACAAGCAGTGAGCGGGCCGAGTTTTGCGACTTGCCACGCCCGATCCGGGAAGGCGTCCAGTTTCTTTCCTTTCTGACCCGCACGCTGCCCCCCCCCCCCCCCTTGGCCCCCGCTCCGGCTGACGCTGCTCGGGGTCCGATGATAGCGTTGGAGCAAGAAGAGAAACCGCCTGGAAGAGGGACAGAGGGCCCCCCAGGGACCGGGGGCGGCGGGGGGCGGCGGGGGGCGGCGGGGGGCGGGCAGGGCCGAAGCCTTGCAGATTGGGACCGGAATTAGGGGAGAAATCGAGACACCAGCGCCGCTATGGCTTTACCACTTTCCGCTTTCCTTCTCTCTCTCTCTCTCTCTCTCTCTTCTATTTCCTCTTTTTCTCTCTCTGTCTCTCTCACTGTCGCGGCGCGCACGTTCTCCTGCACGGACGGCAAACGCTTCCGGCAAACTTGCCGCGCCGCGGCCGTGTGCGGCTGTGAGACAGTAGTATCTGCACTGTACGTTTGGGAGAGCGCGTGACCTTGGAGAGAGAGAGAGAGAGAGAGAGAGAGAGAGAGAGAGAGAAACTGGAAGAGGTGCAAGCGATAAAGTGAATAAAAATAAAAGGAGCCGCGGGGTCACACGGCACGTGGCGGGTGGACGAACGCCCCCTTGATATGTGTAGGTACACACAAGTGACACACGTTACAAATTAGACACACAAACACGCGCACGCGCACACACACACACACACACGGCGTGTAGTACTACACAGGGCCCCCGCGCACACCTCCAGAGCAGACGAACACCGTGTGTTTTGGCAGGGACGCGCCACGCCGCGCCACTCCACGTCGAAGAGAGCGGCCGGCGTGGTCAGCATACGAATAGGAGGCACCCCCTCCCCTCCCCTCCTGTCCTCCCTCCCCCCTCCCCCTCCCCACCCGCCCCTAATGACGATTGAATTGAAGGGTCAGAGAGGGGGAGGGCCCAGACGGGGCGCCGTGATGGCTGTTCCCCGTTTTGTCCAAGCGGCCAGCACTGCGGTACTGTGACGACCGGGAGGGGGCGGTGTTAGGGGGCGGTGCTAGGGGGCGGTGTTAGGGGGCGGTGGTGCCGTGGAGTACTAGCAGGGCCGCTGCACACCGCTGCAAGCACGATAATGCGCACGTATGGAGCGGGCCGCACCCTCATACGGATTTCGACACCGCACGAAAATCCGCCAAATATTTGATGAGAAAAAAAATTGTGACGGTGGGTGAAGTGAACAAGGCACGCCTCTGACTGCCAGCGTGGCTCGGGTGGCCACGTGGGCTAGAGGGACAGTCGGGGACGTACCAGGTCGTGGGTTCGATTCCTGCCAACTCGTTCAATTTTTTTTTGTTACTTGACACGAGAGTGCGTGGCTCAAGTAAACCTCGCTGCCAAACCCCACTAGCACCACAGAAAAAAAAATTAAAATCTCTAAGAAAATCTGTGATGGACGGGCGGACTAATTGAGTGATGGCTAATGAACTGGCGGGGGAGACTGTGCGGGCTGCGGGCTGAGGGCTGCGGGCTGTGCAGTTCGATTCCTCTCTTACGAAGTTTCGCCGCCGCCCAGAACTCGCGGTAAATATCCTCCCATCCAGCTACTGAGCGAACTAAGTGCATTATAACTGGAGCTTTCTCTCTCTCCCTCTCTCTCTCCCTCTCTCTCTCCCTCTCTCTCTGACTTTTGTTCATCGGCGGGGGAGAGGAGGGCAGGAGGGCGACGAGGTTCGTTTCGCACGTTGTGGATGGGGATGAGTTCACTTGGTTTAGTTGCGGAAATTAGATTATTGCTTCCAGGTCCGCAAAGTCGGCGCGCGCTCACGAGCCCCGCCAGAGAAAGAGAGAGAGAGAGAGAGAGAGAGAGAGAGAGAGAGAGAGAGAGAGATAGAAAGAGAGAGAGAGACGTGGATGGACGAGCAACGAGCCCATGGAATCGGACTGCCACACAGAAGACGGCGAAAAAAAAATAGAGAGAGATTTCCTGTGGATTTTTAGGAGATGTACTATATATTTTTGCCACAATGGAGACGCTCCCCACCACCGCCCCCTTCCCGAGTCTGTTCGGGTGAGAATGAACGTTCCGTTGTGGCGTGGTACGTCCCTCTGCCCCACTCCTCTTCCACACACACACACACACACACACAGAGGCATCGATCCCTCCGTGGCGGCGGCAGCGGCGTTGGGACTCGCAAGGGCGTTCCGGTTCGCTGCCGGCTTTCGCTGTCGTTTGCGTCGGTGAGCGCGCCGCCGCCGAAACGCCCCTCCTCTGCCCCTCTCCCTTCCAAGAGCGACGGAGACGGCACCACACAGGAGGATATCGCTCTGTCCCACTCGCTCCGCCCGGGTGGGTAGGCAGCAGCGGTCGCCGCGCGGCTATGCCGTCCCGGCCCACCCCGCGGCCGTTCTATAGCGGTCGGCCGTGCTATTCGCACAACCGCCTCGCGTCACCGCGCGGACGCTGTCAATAAGCATCGGCCGTCAGGGACGCGTCACTTTGTGAGACGACCTCTGAATCATTCTGCAACCCGGGGGTATATAAGCTCCATCGAGCGAGCGTCCCTGCAAGTCACCTATCAGTTTACCGTCAGATTAACGTCACTTACCTACATGATAACTATATATATACATATATATACCTGCCTACGGATTTACTTCCGCATTTTTGTTCTGAAAATATATTTAAACTGAATTTTTATTTAGCGCAAAATATACACAAAGTTCCTACTCGGTCACTCGCGAGTGTAAAAAGTGAAACTCACTTTCCAGTTGCCTCTGTAACGACTGCGGGGGTGGACAGACCCGCCCTGGGTCACTACTGCATTGGGGGGCGGGGAGGGGGGGCGGAGGGGGGAGTGCATCGGTTCGGCTGCACCGCACACCCTGATTAGCTCGCGATCAGAGCCATTACTGTAACTCACCATCTCTCTCTCTCTCTCCCTCCCTCTCACTCCCACCCCTTCCCATCTTGCCCCGTCCGCGCTGAATACCGAACTAGTTGGTCGGCAAGCGTGCCAACAGCATTACCGGGCGTGCGTCGCCGCACACTCCCACACACCGAGCGCGTTATCTATCGACAACACTACCTCACCGATAACGATACATTTCGAATCGATTCAACGTTATCGGCCCGCGCCACGATAACTGTGCTCCTGCAGCCGTGCACCGAAACGTTAGCGCCGGCCGCGGCGACTTTCTGCTGCTGAGTGTGTCACACACTTGGCAACGACACGGATTGATTTGTGTCCACCGGACCGCCCTTCCCTCTCTGTGAAGCACGCGGGAGAGAGGAGGAGGGGGGGGGGGAGGGGGAGAAATGAGCACCTTCGGAAGGACCAACCGGCCAACAGTTTGGTAATGAACTGACGCGTTGCGCACACACACAGATTCC
Organism: Megalurothrips usitatus; assembly: GCA_026979955.1. NCBI lineage: Eukaryota > Metazoa > Arthropoda > Insecta > Thysanoptera > Thripidae > Megalurothrips > Megalurothrips usitatus. The sequence continues at coordinate 927,949 of CM049604.1, read as the reverse complement.
GATCGTGCGGTCCCCTCCAACAACAACAACACCAAACAACAACAACAACGGGACTCCTGGCGGGCGGGGCGCGTTCAATCAGTCGGCGCTTTCGTACGGTACGCGTGGACAATACGCCGCAGGTGGTGGGGGAGGGGGGAGGGGAGGTGGGGGTGGAGGAGGAGGAGGAGGAGGAGGAGGAGGGGGGGGGGGGAGGGGAGAGGGAGGAGGGGGAGGAGGGTGAGGAGTCCGATACGGTGGTAGTCAAATGGGACGAACAGTGAGCGAGGCGGCGTGTTTCGGGAGCCACCGCTCCGAGTGGCGCTGCTACGGCCTTTAAAATGTTTCTGCTACGGTTTTGTCTGGTGCTTATTCAGTACATTTTCCAAAAACGCAGCTGTCGGTTTACCGTGCTGAAACTGTTTCACGGTGTAGTTTTGCACTGAAGATCCGCTCTCCCGGGTAAACGTAAAGACTTTACAGACGCGTTTTTTTTTGTTTACATTGCGCGTGCTAATTGCAAGGGAGACGATAAAAATGAAAAGGGGGAAAAATATATGAGGAACGTTGCGAATCTGAAAAGTATATGCAGAAACAGCACAAAAACCCAGTGTGTGAAGGATCAGCACGATTCCACCTTACCCCACATCCTTATACAAACTCCCTCCCCCCCCCTCCGTACCTTTGCCCCTCTCAACCTTTTCAGCCCCGTCCCCCTTCCCCTCTCCCTGATGGCGCTGTCTCCCTCTAGCAAGGGTAGAAAATGAGTTGGGCTGGGCGATGCGCACATAAAAATTTACACTCCCCCCGCCCCACACAGCGTTACACAGGGAGGGGCGGCGCGGGCCCCCAAACACTGTGCTCCATCATCTTGGACGGACAAGAGCTCTAACAGCAACCACTCCGCACCCGCCGCAACATGGAAGTGTCGACCCGACATGTGTAGAGAGAGAGAGGGAGAGGGGGATGCCGTTCATATTCATCCAGTCAGTCAGTTGAATACTAGTAGGCCCTGTCAGAGCAGCCGTCATGTCGATTCATTCATTCACTCATTCATTCATTCTGCTGTGAGTCGCCCGTCACCATTTGGGCCCAGCTGTCCGCGCCCCCCCCCCCCCTCGCGTTATGGACGTGCCAATAGGGGCGCGCGGGCGCTATCGGCAGTCAACGTCAACCTTATTTACACTGCGCACTCCGGCGGTCGCTGCGCGCGGTCCGGACCCACCCGACCCGGCCGGGGCATGTCCGCGGGCGGCGCTGCGCCACCCACCGCTGCAGCCAGCCAGCCAACAACACACACACACACACACACACACACACACCATACACGCGTCGAATTCATCAAAACGTTTCGATCATCGAGTCGGGAAAGACCGCGGGCCAAAATGTTTCGATTCGAAACTTTGTGTTTTTCTCCGTAAACGACAGGAACTCGTGTATTTTGCAACGAAAATTTTTGCAATGCGGGAATCATTTGCAAACGACGATTGCAAATTGCAACTCGAATGACAACCGCGGAGGGCGGTGATTGCGATGCAGCGCACACGCACACACACACACACACACACACACGCTGATAGCGCTCCCTGGTTTATGACCTGTTTGTTCGGCAAGACGCGCAATTACTGGATTTATACATGTGGGCGGGCAGGGCGGCGTTTGGGACGCTGACGACCCATTTATTCTCCGCGAGACGCAATTTGTCATACGAGCGTGCGGAGCGGCCTCCGACCCTACACCTCCCCGTGTGTGTGTGTGTAAGAGAGAGAGAGGGATATACAAGGTGTCTAATGAGAAGGGCGCCGGGGCCCCCCAGTTAGCAGGCATTAGCCCCCAGCGGCACACGCGGCGGCGGGGCCGCCCGAGGATAACTGAAATTGTCATAACCGTATCGCTCAGATTTTTAACCCTTGTTAGCCTCTCCTCTCACTCAACCCCTTACATGGGAGACGATTCACTTACTCAGTTCCCGCAACAGACTAATAAAAAAAATCACCGCTCTTTTTTTTTCTCCCTCTCACGTGTAACGTCTAAGTCGTGTTTCGCAGCCCTTTTTCTGTGGCGGAGACTCCAACGCAAGTTAGTTCTAGACCCTCTTCCTCCCCCACCCTTTTTTTGTCGCGGGTTCAGCGAAAAGGTGAGAAAACATGAGGCCGCGGACGACAGAAACGAACGTTGCGGCAAAGAAATAAAAACGAAACAAACGGGAAGCATCAGGTGGAAAGAGAGACGGGAAAAGTTTTGACAATAAATTGCTCAAGCGTGACGCGACGCGCGCGCGATGGCGTTTTCGGAGGAAAAAAATATTGTACCGCTAAATGAAGAAACAACGGAACGCGAAACGCGCGCGACACAGCGACACGAAGCGAAATTCAAATTCGCTGCCCCCCCCCCCCTCCCCACCCCTCCACCGGTACTCCCGACCTCTTTCAGCTCGTTCTCATTTTGTTTTGCATTAATTCGCCCACCGGCTCCCCTCCCTCCCGCCCCCACCGAGTCTGACTTCATTGTGTCGCTCTCTGTTTTTATTTCGCATTCATAATTTGGCTGGATTTATGACCGTTTTGAGCGGCGAGTCGCTGGTAGCGGCGGGGGGGTCCTGCTGCAGCCAGCGGCCCTTCGCGATGGTCGCCAACGGCAGTTTAGTTTGTTTGCTTCTTCGCTGAGAACGACGATATAAATGTACTGTCAAATCTGAGGGAAATCCCATACCGAGTCAGTTAAAATGATTATTCGTCGTCAAAAGACGCAAATGAAGTCGGATTTTTCTTCGTGCAAAATAGAGTTGCTTGGACTGGACAAACGGGTTCCAGCGCCCCCCCCCCCCCCCCAATTTCCGAAGCTTGTATTTTAAAAAATCTAAAAAAATACAGTATCGCTTTAGTTCGATGATTCGTCCAAAAAATACAATGCTCTCGGAGCGCTGTGCACCCCCCACGGCCTCGACTTCTTGACGGAGGGTTTAGGCGTTCCGTCGCGGTGCCTCGCGTGGCGGGGCGTGGCGGGACGTGGCGGGGCGTGGCGGGGCGTGGCGGGGCGTGGCGGGGCGTGGCGGGGCGGGACGCCCAACCAAGTTTTACCTTCCCGCCGAGAGCGTGCCGGAGCGTGCAGGGAGGGGGAGAGAGAGAGAGAACAGCGAGGGAAAGTGATGGAGCCACTGGGCCGAGGTAAGTCAATTACCCTTCCGCTACCCCTCCCTTACCCCTCCTCCCTTCCCTGTCCTCCTCCCTCTATCTCTACGCAAGGAACTCGATCATCTGAGTGATTAATTAATTAATTTTTGGTGGGTACTGTGGCGGGGGGAGGGGACAGAGGGGGGGGGTTAGATGAATGGCCCTGGGTGAGGGGTGGGGGGTTGTTATCAGGGATGATAAGGGGGCCCCTACCTGTCGATGATGACGGGGTCCGACGGCGTCTCGTTCCTGTTGCCGCAGCTCTTCTTGTCGCAGCACCGGCTGTGAGAGGGACAGAGACAGACGGACAAATCATTGCAACCATTTTTTTTTTTTTTGGTATCATCTTCTGAACCTTGATTGATTGATAACGTTGACGGTCGTTCATTTTTAATATTAGATTTTTTAAAAGAGATTTAAAAAAAAATACTGTGTAGGACAAAATATATGCGTGTATCGTAACTGACCTGCACATGACTTCGTGCGTGAGGAGTACGCGGCACATCTCGGGGTTCTTGTCCTGCCCCTCGTACACGATCGCCTGTCGACACAACAACAACATGTCAAAGGACAGCAAGGATAACAGTAAAAATAATAAGGGTTGTGTTATAGGAGCGTCGCCTCCTGCAGAGTGCTTGTTGTTATTAGTATGGGTTGTACTGCGGCGGTGGTGGTGGCCGGGCTGTATCTGGAAATGATTACACTCACACACACACACGCACACACACACGTGCGGTGCTGCCGCCGCCCCGCGCCCCTCCGCTGTGATGAGCTCAGTGCTGTTAGCCCAGGCCGCAATGACCCGGCGAACCCGACGGGCCCGCCGACCCCACCGGCCATGCCGACCAGCAGACCGCTGCCGCCGCCGCCGCCGCCGCCGCCGCCGCCGCCGCCGCCGCCGCCGCCGCCGCTGCTCCGGCGGTGTGGCGGCCACACGCCAGCCCAGCCCCTAATGTGATCTCACACCGCACCCCAACCCATACGGACACGTCAACTGACGTGGAAGTGCTGCTGCCCCCGCTGGTCACTGTGTGCGATGCATACTGTGTGTGCGAGAGAGAGAGAGAGGGGGAGAGAGAGAGGGAGAGAGAGAGAGAGGGAGAGAGGGGGAGAGAGAGAGAGAGAGAGAGAGGTCACGGCCAGTGCACTGAATGACAGCTGTCCAAAGTGCGCCAAAAACGCGCGCGCACGGAAACTAAGAAGGACTTGTATTCATCTCTGGGGTTGCGCCCTCCTTGTATTCACGTTTCTTCAGTGCACCGCGAGGGCAACGTCATCCTGCCAAAGAATTTTTCGTCAGATTTATCTTCTTTTTTTTTCAAACTCCCTCCCTTCTAAAACAAAAATTAAAGACGCGGAACAGATAATACGGACAGGCGTTACGGACTTTGTGCACGGAGCCCCACATAACGAGGAACATATCCGCCGCCGGGCCGACCCGGCGATAAATAGCGGCGCGGGAATCCGAGTGAGACGGAGTGAGAGACCTTTAATATTAATCCCCAGCCCGCGCCCCGAGAGCGAGAGAGAGGGAGGGAGAGTGTGAGAGAGAGAGGGAGGGGTACCGAGGATATGCGCCGCAGCATACATAGTGTAAGCCGCACCTGGATTAGAACGACGCGTAGCCCCCCGCGCACACACACACACACACACACACACACACATTGCTGGTTCCGCGGTATGGGCTGAAGCGGCTGAAGCGAATGAAGGCCTTGTCCATTATTCAGCCTACTTCGGCGCCGTATGGTCATTGCGTCCATACGGGCGGCAGCGAAGCCAGCGGAACAGAGCCCTGCGTGTGTGAGAGAGAAAGAGAGAGAGTGTGTGTGTGTGTGTGAGCGCCACTACTGCCCAGTTGGTGAGTAGCACAGAGGGGCGACAAACCAGATAGATATAGATATAGATAAGGATATAGATATAGATATAGATATAGATATAGATATAGATATAGATATAGATATAGATATAGATATAGATATAGATATAGATATAGATATAGATATAGATATAGATATAGATATAGATATAGATATAGATATAGATATAGATATAGATATAGATATAGATATAGATATAGACATAGATATAGATATGGATATAGATGTTACGTGTTATGTGTACGGACGCTAATCCGGGTGGTCCCATCATCAGCCGACACATCAGATGCCTCCTTATCAGGGCTGCGGTGTCCGAGGGCCTCTCCCTCCCTCCCCTCCCTCCCTCCCCTCCCTCCCTCCCTCTCCTCCCTCCCTCCCCTCCACCCTGTTCGTCATCTTCATCATCCCTCGAGCGCCGCCTGTCCTTTTCGCCTAACTAGACAGGCCGAGAGAGGGGAGCAGTGGAGTGGAGGGGCGGAGTGCCCAGATAGGGCCACCTTAACCTCAACCCCGGGTAACTTCATCCGGGCATGTGCTGCGCGGCGCTGCCCCGCGCGCGCTCCCCGCCGCCGCCACCGCCAGCACCACCGTGATGATGTCCCCGCCCCTCCCCCCGCCCCTCCCCCCGCCCCTCCCCCCGCGCCGTCTCAGACCATCCGTCTCGGCTGCTGCTGCGGCTACGGGCTCCCAGCCGGAATATCTAAAATGTAATCACGTCTCTAACCCGGCGCGGCGCCCCGCCCCCGGCCTCCCCCGGCCGCCCCCGGCCGCCCCCGGCCGCCCCCGGCCCAGGCCTGGCTCAGATTCGCACCGCCGCCGGGGCTCGCGATACGGTCAGTGCCGCCCCCGGCCGCCCCCGGCCGCCTCCGGGCCGCCGCAGGTCTGGGGGCGGCGCCGGCCCCCGGGGGGCGACCACCGCGTCGGCCTCCGTCGGCCTCCGTCGGCCTCGGCCACCACGTCGCGGTCGCGAGCAACAGTCGGCCCCGACAGCGCAGCTCACCTGCTTGGTGACGGCGTCGATGAGTCTGACGTAGATGTCCTGCTCCTGGCGCACACCTGCAACACGACACGGCACGGCGTCAGCGCGCTGCTGCTGCTGCTGCTGCTGCTGCTAGGAGCCCCGCACCCTCCGCACGGCGGCCCCCACTCACCGTTGGCGTACAGCAGCTGCAGCCGGTAGTGGATGCCGTTGTTGGTCTTGGTCTCCTCCACCTCCTGCAACACACGCAGACGTCACATCAGTAGGAGCACCGCCGGCGGCGTCCTCGGGGGCCGTGGCGCTGCTCCCCGTGTCTGTCTGTCTGTCTGTCTGTCTGTCTGTCTGTCTGTCTGTCTGTCTGTCTGTCTGTCCGCGTGTATTCGTGCGACACGCGCGTGCGGACGTCGAATAAAATTTGAAGTGGTCGCTAATCGCTGGCCAGTGCGGCGGGCGGGGGCGGCGGGCCAACGGGGGCGGGCCGGGGGCGGGCCGGGGGCGGGCCGGGGCGGAGGGGTGAGCACGGTCACGTTGGTCGCGTGGCCGCCCCCACGCGCCGCCCCCGCGCCGCCCCCGTCTTCGGGCGGAGAGTCGCCGGACAGGGGGTGCACCGAGGTGAGTCCGACCCTGGAGCTCATCATATTAAAACGCTACACGCAGAGTAGCCGGCCACACACACACACACACACACACACACACACACACACACGCACACCGCAAAACAAATGACCATGAGGCCGAGCAGAGAGGATATGGGGAGGGAGGGGTATGGAAGTCAAGTTACGGGGGCTCTGACAAGGCCAGAGTGGAGGGGGGGGGGGAGGGTCTAAGCCTAAACGGGTCCGATCCGGCCCCGCGGCGGGCCGGGGAGGGCGGGGGAGGGGGCCGTCCATAAATCATACGACATCGGTGGCCAAGGAGCCCTCCGTGCGAACGACACAGGGAAGCAAGTGAGGTTAGGGGCGGCCGCGATGTGGCCGTGCACACTGTCGGACGCGTCACCTAGCCATGTAGTGGTGGTAGTGGTGATGGAATTAAATATAAACGAACCGAAAACAAAAATTTGCAAAAGCGTCAGAAGGCTTTGTCTGTGTTTTCTTTTCAATTTACCACGGTACGAATCATTTATTTTTTTTAATTTTCAATAATTTTTGCTGTAGTTTTCAGGTCATACATTCAACAGTCAGGCAGGGAGCCGGCCACACAGACAGACAGACGGACAGACAGACGGATGCAATTAGGTAACGCTATCAAGTTTACCGGTAGAGAGCGCTCGGGGCGCGGGGTGGAGGGTGATCAGCCCCCGCGCGTCGACAGCCTGTTTTTTTTTTTCGTTTTTTTTCCCTCGGCGTAGGGCATTAACTGCCCGGCCCGTTGCCGTCGTTAAAGTACACGCCGAAAGTCTGCCGCGTATTTGTTTCGCAAAGTGCCCGCCCCGCTATTTTTTCGGCGTTTTGTTTTAGCGGATTTTTTTTATTCATGTTTGCTTGGGTGACATCCGCGATTTAGTTCCGTTTCTCGCCACCGCGGGATACCCTACTCATGCGCTGGGGGAAAGCCATGCAGGCAACAAACATTTACTTTGCTAACGCTACAGGAAGGAAGTGAAATGTGTCGTAACTTACGTTGCCTACCTGGTCCTTCTCAATGAAACCGATGAAGGCCGTCCTCTCGATCTCGACTGGCTGGCCGCTCCGGTCGTACAGCGCGATCACGAAGTGGAAGAAGTTGGACTTTCTGAGGTTGCTGGGCGGCTGCTTCTCGAAGTGGGCGCGGCTCAGGCCCAGGCTGCAACAGATGTATCAAGGTGTCGGAAAACGACAGTTTTTTTTTTTTTTGCAGTTTCGTCGTAGGCCCTCCTGCTCATGAACAAGGCGGGGGCGGACAGTACGAGAAAACAAAGCGTTGCAGTGTACGACAAAGTTCAGAGTGCTGGATTTTTCATAAAGCCCGCCCAAAAAAAAAGACGTTTTCAAACTTGAAGTCAAAAACGGTATAGCACGTTGTTGTGTACTGTAGTACGCTATCCGATCAGGGCCGCCGGTGCGACCTTCGGCCTTGATATTCAGCGCGCCCCCACCGGCGTATCGGATTATGTGTAACACACTTTATCGTCACCTAACCTCGTCGCGCTGCCGGCGGCTGCCAACCCTCCGCCCCCAAAACATTCTCTCTTCCTTCCGGATAAGAAAAAGGTGGGGCGCAAGCGGGGAGAGGGAGAAAAAATTCAACGAAAAATAAGAATATTCAATCCGCTCTTCTTTTTTTTTTTACTTTCCCCCCGCCGCTGCTGCTGCGTGCCCCTGCTTGGCTCGGCAGTATACATCCACCATACCCAGGCCAGGGGCGCCGGGCCGCCGGGGCGGTGTTGTATATATAGATATATATACACGGGACAGGTGAGGGAGGGGGCGCGGAAGCGAGCAGCAGTGAAAATAAAAAGAGCAGTGCTCAGGGGCAATACCGCAGAGCGAGCGAGAGGGCGGGAGAGAGAGAGAGAGAGAGAGAGAGAGAGAAAGAGAGAGCATCATGGGGCGACAACCTTTTGTTTTGTTGCCGCAACAACACTTTCGCCACGCTGCTTTGGCTGTATACCGGCGATGCGCCGTCCTCAACACACACACACACACACAACACACATGCTACACGCACACACACTCACTGTGAAACACATCTCAACGCACATATGCAATAGCACGTATCGAACTTTCAATACCGTAAACTGAGTCCGACGCTTTCGTATATGACTATACATCGCGAAACATTTCAATGGACACAAGAAAAGGAATGATATTTAATCTATGTTTTTTTTAAATAGATTCTTAAGTTTGTCAGTGGACTTTGAATAATGCTTAAAATACATCTAGCCGGAAAAAAAATAATATTTCGATTTCAACATTATTATATTATTTTGACTCCACTCAGGTTAATATTGCAAGTGCTTTTACTATGAAACGCAAACAAAAAATTCTTCTGTTTTTTATTTTAATTTTTCATTTTGTAGTCTGCTGCGTGGAACAGGTTGGCCGTGCAGGTACTCGTGTGTGTGTGTGTGTGTGTGTGTGTGTTCGCGGGGGCTATCGACCTCCCGGGGCAGACGCGCACACCCCGGCCGCGCCGCGCCGCGCCGTGCCGCGCCGTGACGCCACGACCCGACACCACATTTAATTGCGTTAGGAAGGGGCCGGCCGACGCTTTGCACGCGACACGTTTCAGTGTTTTTGCTGCTCGCTGCTTTTGGTCGCGCACGCCGCCGTCCGCTGTGCGTCCGGTGTGCTCTCCCTCTCTCTCTCACTCTCTCCCTCTCTCTCTCTCCCTCTCTCTCCCTCTCTCTCTCTCTCTCTCCATCTCTCTCTCTCCCTCTCTCTCCCTCTCTCTCTCTCCCTCTCTCTCTCTCTCCCTCTCTCCCTCTCTCTCTCTCTCCCTCTCTCTCACTCTCTCTCTCTCTCCCACTGCCTTGCCCCCTCCGCCCACCCTTTGAAATTCCCTCCCGGAAGAGCCTAGGACTTCTCCAGAACGCCCCCCGCAACGCGTCTGAATGAAAGCGAAAAGGAAAGTGTTATGCCTCCGGCCGCGCCGGGCTGCCGGGTGTCTACTTAGTGTGCGGCTTACATTAGGCGGTGACGCGGCTGTCTCTCTCCCTCTCATCGCGGCAGGTGATCGCTCCGGGCTGGAAGACAATGGGGTGGGAGGGAGACGGAGGAGGAGGGGAGAGGAGGGGAGGGGAGGGGAGGGAGGCGGCGCCTGGGGAGTGTGTGTGTGGGAGGCTCTGCGACACGCTGTCACGCAGGTATCGTCCTCCAGTCGCGCCATCCGTGAGTCAGTGAAGATGCGCGACTCCCATCACACACACACACACACACACACACACACACACACACACACACACACACACACACACACACGCGCGCGCGCGCGCGAACGGATGCGAAACCCCTTTTTCCCGAGAAGGGCACGGCGGACTCCCTGCTAGACGCTGCTCTCCTCCGAGGAGTGCGGCACGGAGCCGCTCAGGGGAGCAGAGCCCTTCGTCCGCGTCAGCAGTCGATATATCCCCTCCTATCATCATTACATTATGTATTTCCCCCTTTTTTCTTTTTTGGAGAGGATTTTCGATTCACGGTAAATTAATCGGGGTAATCCACCGAATTTCCCTCGCACTACTGGTTCTCCACGGACGATATTATTGATATTATTTCATTTTTTTTGTCAGCAGCGTGACTGGTCTCCCGGTGGGCACGGCGGGCAGCTCCGACCGCCCGCCGCCCCGCGCCGCGGGTCCGCGCCAGTGGCTTAGGGCCTTCTGGGAAGCGAGCGAGGCGATGAGACCGACTGCGGGGGGAGGCGACTGCTACTGGAGGTACACTGTCGGCGTGCAAAGCGAAAAAAAAATTTACATCACAACAAAATACTGAAAAATGTGCAGCCTGCTTAGAAGGCTCTTCTGGAATTTAAAAAAAAAAATTCGTGCCCGTGTCCAAGTTTTAATGTCTGTGAAACATCAAACCTGTTCTGTACCTTTTGAAAAAATCCGACGTTATCTTTTGTCTTAAAGCTTTATGATAGATCTTTCAAAAAATTTACATCAAAATTATTTTTTTTTCAAATTGAAATTTTCGCCAAAGAAAAGTATCAAATGCGATTTTCACAAAAAAAAATTGAAACTTATAGAAACCAGAGGCAGCCCTCCTTGCCGGGTATGCGGGGCGGGGACGGGAGGCGGCGGGTCCCTTTATCAGGTGCTTCCCCCGAACGGCCTCGGCGCGGCGCGGGCGCCCGTCACCGCAACAAGCACCCCTCAATCGCCAAACGGCCCAATCACGGTGCCGCATACCGGCCGCGCCGCCGGGCAGAGATAAAAACACGGAAGGGCCGCCGCTGCGGGAGGGGGGAGGAAGCTGTGGACGGGCTGTTGACCTTGTGCACCGCGGGCTCGAACACCGTATTGTGCCGGCCGCGGGTTCGAATACCGTGCCGTGCCGGCCGCGGGCCACCGGGCCTCGGCGTAAACGAAACAAATCCCTCAATACCACATTACTCTAATACCTTTACGGCCAGCGGCATTACCGTTATTGTTTCCTCTCTCTCTCTCTCGCTCACTACCCCTCGCACTCTCCTTCTCTCTCCCTCCAGTGAGCCACCCCCGCTAACTGCCGTCGTGAGGAGGGTAAGGAAATAATCACAAAGACCTTGCTTCTGGATTTTCCACTCTTCTCTCACCCCCCCCCCTCTCTCTCTCTCTCTCTCTCTACCCTGAGCACAGAAGAAGAAGAAAGTTTTCACGCTGTAGCAAGCAGCTTGTTTTCCTTTCTCCCCTGTTCCTCTGCATTCTCTCTTCCGCTCTCCCTCTCCTTGCGCCTTTTGTGATTTTCTCCTCTTTTTGACTCCGCGATCTCTCTTCCCTCTTTTTTTTCTCGTCGCTCTCTCTCGCACGCTCGCTCTCCCTCACTCTCCCCTTCGCCGGGGTGGCAATCTTGATACTTTGTTTTATTCCCCGTATCCGGTGGGCGGGCCGGGAGCCCCCCCCCCCCCCTCTCTCTCTCTCTCTCTCTCTCTCTCTCTCTCTCTCTCTCTGCTGCTGCTGCTGCTGCGGGGCGGGGGGCGCAGGGCCGGCCGGACGGGGCGAGGATAAGCTCGGGGGTGTAAGCAATCCCTCTTTCCCGACGCCCTCCCCTCCCCTCCCCTCCCCTCCCCTCCCCTCCCCTCCCTCCCCTCCCCTCCCTCCCCCTCTCCCCCTCACCGTGCTAATGACCGTCCGGATCCGGGCCTGCCGAGCTGCATCCCCAGCAACCAATCGTGCTGTCTCCGTGGGGCCTGGGAGACGGGGCCCCCGGCGGGGCCCCCGGCGGGGTGGAGGCCGGCTGGACCCTTCACGACGAAGGCGTCCGCGCGGTGCCAACCAGCGGCCGCGGAGCCCCCGCGTGTCCCCGCCGTGGGGCTCCTGTCACAGACACGTCTGTCTGTCTGTCTGTCTGTCTGTCTGTCTGTCTGTCTGTCTGTCTGTCTGTCCGTCTGTCGGTGCTGAGTGAGCAGCGGTCAGCCGCGCTCTGGAGAAAGGTCGCGCCTCCATGCGAGGAGGCTTTGCTGGAGCAGAAACCGCGAGGAGGAGCCGTTCTCCAGGCTTTACGACTGGAGGGGATGTCGCGGCGAAGTGCGTTTGTATCGGTTTGTCCCCGACGGCTTCACGACCTCGCGCCGCGGTCTGTCTGACTGTCTCTCTCTTTCTTTCTCTCCCGCTCCATCTCTCTCTCTCTGTTGATCTCGTGTCTCTTTCCCCCCAAAAAATATTTTCTAAATATTTTTTTAAAATGCAGATTGGACTCTGCAAGGACTTGTCGTCTGCAAGAAAGACAATGAGAATCATTGAGGACACGAGAAAAAGAGGGAAAGAGAGAGGGAGAGAGGGGGGGGGGAGAAGAGAGAGACAGAGAAAGAGAGAGAGAGACGAGCGGAATTTGTAGAGACGTCAGCACAGGGAAATAAAGTAGGGCGCTGGCGGTGGTGGGAGTGATGGATAAGCTGTGGAAGGGGGTGGCAGGGGGGGTGTGGCAGGGGGCTGTGGCAGGGGGGTGAGGCAGGGGCGGTGGCAAGGGGGTGGGAGTGGGGCGAGGGGTGGATTAGGACTCCAAGTGTTATTGAGTCAGCCGTATACCATGCTGCCGGCCAAGAAATCAAGTCGGACGTGACCCCTGGACTGGCGCTGGACCGGAGCGGTGGAGGTGAGAGGAGGGGAGGGGGGGGGGACGCAGAGGGGCGGTTCCAGGAGGGGGGGGGATGGCGGTGTCTATTCCAAGCCCTCACCACCTGCAGCGCGTTACAAGCCCGGCCTGAAAATCGAATAAACGCATGTTTGGCGTCCCCACCCGTACCCGCTCTCTCAGCACACAGGCTTAGGCAAAAACATTCAGCGACGAAAGGAAACACACACACACACGGACACACACACACACGGACACACACACACGGACACACACACACGGACACACACACGGACTGGCCGTGCGCGCACTCCCGGCGCCCGACTCCCCACACCCCCGACGTGCGCCTAACATATATTGATTCCGAGTAAATTCCCTAAACGGGATCGCGGCCCGGCATCATCCATACGCACCACTCCGCGGTGCCGGCGCCGGCTGCTCTCTTGGAAATGCACCCCAAGCCTCTCTCTCTCCTTCTCTCTCTCGCTTTCCACCTCACTCTGTTTTCTCTCTCTCTCTCTCTCTCTCTCTCTCTCTCCTTCCCCTCACACCCCCGATTTCCTTTCCCTGAAGGGAAGAAAAAAGGAAAGGAAAAAAGACGCACGCAGCGCGTATCAACACATCCTCACACACACACGCACACACACAAACACACACACGAGCGGTGAAAGAAGGGAGAGGGAGAGAAAGAGGATGCGGGAGGAGGAGGAGAAGGAGGAGGAAGCCGCGGCGGCAGAATATATGCGTTTTGCAGTCACACCTTTCTGCCCGCCCTCCGGGCCGCCCTTCTGCCCCCGCTGCCGCCGCCGCCCCGCCTGCCGCACCGTGCCGCTTCCCCGGCCGTGGTTGGGGCTGCGGAGTTGAAGCCCGTCCAAGTGAATAGTGTACACAGAAGGCTTCAGCTGCGGCGGCGGCGGTGGAGGGGCGCGGCCCCACAGATACTATCGGTTTATGGATTACTGCAGTCGTGGTGTGATTATGGCACTCGGGGCGACACTGGCCCGCTGGCCGCGGCAGTCGACACCAAAAGAGCACACCAGATAATGTTATGGCCGGGCATCGTCTGCGCGCACGCGCGTGCCACTCAACCCTAGCGCTCCCCCCTCGCTCACTCACTCTCTATCTCTACATCTTTCTCCCCCCCCCTCTCTCTCTCTCTCTCTCTCTCACTCGCTATCCCCCTCCCCACCTCTCTCACTCTTTTCCAGAGTGTTGTTGTCTGCCCCCCTCATTCCCCCCCCCCCTTTTTGTGCGAACAAAAACACCGCAAAGCGTCGCCATCGTCGTCGTAGTCTGCGATAAATGTTTGAATGTTCCCGCGCCGTAATTCTCATACTCTTCGGAAACCGAGGTGCTTTCGTCTGTTTTCTCTACACACCCTACAACTTGTCGAAATCCGGATCCCCATGAACGCCGATCCCCATACGGGATGCACTTTAAGAAACGACTGTCAAGATTGCGCACTGCCGGGTCCGAGTTGTAAAATAAGCAATGCAGAGGAGAGAGTGAGAGAGACAGACAGATCGAGATAGGGAGAGAGCGAGAGAGAAGCCCGAGGCGTAGATTGATATCTCTGTCTACCCCCGGCTATGGATCGTGCAAGGCGACGGGACTGCAACGAATCTCATGTAAAATGCACGACAACAACGATGAGAGAGGGAGAGAGAGAGAAAGAGAGAGAGAGAGAGAGAGAGAGAGAGAGAGAGAGAGAGGAGCAGGAGATCGGACCCGCAGGGAGTGATCGGAGGGAAAGAGAGCGGCGATATACAATATGGCCAGATAAATAAGAGAGAGAGAGCGAGAGAGAGAGGGAGGAGGGGCAGCACCTCGACGGCCGGCATGGTGACGATACTGACCCAACCGCCCCCAAAATGTTTCGGTCATCACGACGGATCGCAAGTCGCTCCAGTCGCTTCCGTTTCAGTCGTTTGAAACCGCCGCAGCAGAGACATTCGTTACGGTAACATCATTAAGCCAGTTTGCGAAAAAAAAAATAATAAGCTGTATTTTTAATCCCACGTTATAATTTATTTCACACCGCGAGTGCGTCATTCGTTCATAGGGCAACGACGTCTTCGTGTCTGTACTTTTCTAGGGTATGTAGACGGTCCGGTTTGGTGCCGGGGCGGGGGTGGCCGCGGGGTGGAGTCCGCTCCGTCCCCGCCGCCGCCGCCGAGGCCGCCTCCCCAGGGACCCTCACGCACGGCGCTGCATTAGCACGGGGCGCCCTGGGTGCCCCTCTCCCGGCGCAGCGCTGCACATTCACAAAGACTACAAGTCCGCAGTGTACGTACACCCCGCGACTGAAGTGCGTGCAGTCCGTGCAGGCCCGCGGCGGTCAGTTCGCCATTATTTCACGCGGAGGTTCGCGTCTGATAATGCATTTTTGAAAAAGTACACGTCGTCAATTTTCGATAACGTAATAATTTTTTGATTTTTTAAAAAATGCGTGCGTGTCACGTGTCCTCTCTGATAACGTCTGATAAGGCCGCGGTAATCGCTCCATTGCGTGGCTCTCGAGCGTGCGGCCGTCACGGCCAATCAGCTGCGAGAAGGCGCCGCGGCAGGAGCTACAGTCACAACTACAGTACCTGTAGTTCCGCAAACGGGAGCTTTTTGGGAGTTGTTGTAAGTCTGTAGTTTTCTGTGCGGAAACTGGCGTGGTCCACGCTGGAGATGCTGTCGGCCCGCGACCACGTGGGCGGAGGACTCGCTGTCCTGCCCCCCCCCCCCCCCCCGGGGGGGGGGGCCTTGGGGCGGCGGGGGGGACGTCACCGCCGCGAGGGAGGACCGCGAGGACGGCCTCGACGGCCACGTGCTCACCTGCCGTGGTCGACGGGCGCGGGCTGGTGCATCCAGGCGCGCAGCTGCGAGCTGGTCAGCGGCTCCTCCTTGAGCGCGCGGTGGTGGTGGGGGTGGGGGTGCGGGTGCGCGTCCAGCCCGAACATGAGGCCCTGGGAGGCGGCGCCCGGGTACAGCTTGCGGCCCCACACCGGCTCCAGCTCCATGCCGGGCCACGGCGTGGCCGTCGCGAAGGACTCGTCCGAGCGCATGTTGCTGCACTGGTCACTGGTGACGCGGGTCACGGGCCGGACCGGCGCCCGCGGCGCTGCGCCTCAACAAGTAGGCGCTGCAGTGCAGGGGGCCTCGGGTCCCCCGGGAGGAGGCCCTGTAGGGCCTGGCCTGGCCTGGCGATGGGGCGCGGGGGAGCGCGCGGCCGAGGTGCCCTGCGGAGGCCGTAGCTCGGAGCGGCGCGTTGCGGCGCGGAGCGTGGCGCAGCGTGGCGGTGCGTGGCGTGCCTGGGGAAGGCAGAACGGTCTCTGAGAGGCTTGCGAGCCTCTGGGACAGCGATTGCTCCGCAGCGGCGGGCCGGGCCGCGGCGGGCCGGGCCGCAGCGGAGCCGTGCGGTGCCGGGCCAGGGGGGTGGCGGCGGCGGGGCGGGGGCGGGTGGGGGAGCCGGCCCGGAGGGTGGGGGAGGGCCCGGGGGTTGGCCAGAGTTGCTGGAGGGCGGGTCCCCTGCTCAACCCGGCGGCCAGGCCCGCGGGGAGAACGGAGAGAGCGAGAGAGACGGCAGCGAGGACAGGCGGCGGGTGGGGGCGGGTGGGGGCGGGTGGGGGCGGGTGGGGGGGGGTGGGGGCGGGCGGGGGCGGGTGGGGGCGGGCGGGGTCGGCGGTGCATGTGCGTGCACACGCCCGGTCCGGGCGCCAGCGCGCCGCGTATCATTGCGGTGGCCACGGCCCGCTGATTGTCCCACACCTGTTAAGGCCGTCAGGAGCCCCCGAGGGCTCCCCAAGGGACCCGCGGGCCGCCACTCTGAGGTCAACGGCATCCCGCCGACGACGCGGCGCCGCGCTCGAGAGCACAGCGCGAGAGGCGCCAGGCGCCGCGCTCGAGGACACCGCCGCGTGTGCCGCGGACAGGACAGAGACGTCAGCGCGGTGGTGGCCTTATTTTATCCGGAGCTCCTACATGAGGCCCGGGAGCAGCACGGCGCGGCACGGCCTGGCCGTCGGCCGTCCTCCTGAGTGGCACTGGCCGGGCCATGTTGGAGGCCCAGAGGGGCAGTAGCAGACAAGCTGCACCCCTGGGAAGTCCTGGTGAGAGTCCGGGACGGTCAGGGGCCGTCGGGGAGCCATGCTGGGGGGGGGGGGGGTACAAATAGTCAGTGTTCAGCGGGGGCGGGCAGCAGCGGCCGCCCCCTGTCCGACGGTCGCTGTCGGCTATTTCTTCCTGTCGTGTCGGTCCGTCCGTCACGGGCCCGACAGCGCGGATACAGAAAAGGAGAGGCGGGGGGGGGGGGGGGGGAACTTTAGGAGTCATCCTCCAGGACTTTGCCTCCGCAGAGGTCATCCTCCAGGACTTTACCTACGAAGGTCGGCCTCCCGGGGGGTCCGCGACGACGAAGTTTGGCAAGCTCCCGAGAGCGAGAGGGCCGCAGGTCACTCGAGCTTTTAGCTTCGCCCCGCACAATAGTCGCGGGGCTCGAGCGGGGCTGGGCTGGAAACGTCGATGCAGACGAACACGATTTGGGGGCTCCGTGCATTGTGGGCCCCCCTCCCCCTGCCGCAGCGGGGGGCGTGTTCCGCTGGGGCGCGGGCCTCGGGGGCCCCACTCGTGCCCCTGGCGGCAGGCCCCCCGCGGGGCTCGCGGGGGGTCCGCAGGGGGCGCGCAGGGGGCGCGGGCGGGGCGGGCGGCGCCAGGCGGGGGAGGTGGGTGGGGCGAGCGGCTCTGGGCGGGGCCGTGCGCGGCCAATGGGGACCGGCGTTCAGGGCGGCGCCGCCGCTACGCCCCGGCAGCGCTGTGAGCCCCCGTGCCGCAGAGGGGGAGGGGGCCCCCAGCGCGCCCCCACGGCCCCCGCGGACCCCCCGCGGACCCCCCGCGGACCCCCCGCGGACCCCCCGCGCGGCCAGCACCGCGACTCAAAGGGCACAACGGGGCGGATTGTCGCCCCGAGATTCATTTTGACGGACACTTTGGCGCACAAAGTGCGCCGCCAAACCCGAGGCGGGATAAAGAGACAGGTGAGTTGACAGGTGAAGGGGTGCCGAGATGTCTGCTCGTCCTCTGCACACCTGCCCACCTGCCCACCTGCCCACCTGCCCACGGACCACTCCGATTTCTCTAAAAACGGATCAGTTATTTTCCTTTTTTTTTTGGATTAACTTTTTTTCAGCGTTGTTTTCCTTTTAAGCGAGTGTTAAGCATTCCCATACTGTCCTTAGGGTTCCAAGTCCCGAAAATTTCGAAAAAAAAAATTCGCAAAATTTGTAAAGTTTCACGGATTTTATCCGAAAATATCCACGAAATTCTCGAGACTAGAAGAAACCCTACAGCCGCTGCGGTCAACACTTATCGTCACGTCATATGACATGTCACGTCACGTCACCCCCTGTGACATGTCACGAGGCGTGATGAGACAAGGCGGCCCATTGTGTGCGCGTTGGCAGGCCTGGCCGGCCGCTTCCGTTGAAAGCGAAGGTGGTGCTGGTGGTGGTGGTGGCAGCCGTGCGGCAGCAGCCTCTTCAGGGAAGCAGCGGTCGACCGCACGGCAGTGAGACACCTGAATGGCCGCGCGGCCAGGGTTTGTGGGAGACGCCGATGACACACGCCCCCCACGGCGCGCAAGCCGCGCCAACACACTTCAAACAGGCCTGTCAAAAGATGGACAACTCCTTCTGCAACTCTTACCTCCGTCTTCTCAGTACACACCCACACACACACACACACACACACACACACACACACACACACAATACGTCGTGTATACTGGGCACGCACTTTTCTCACGGTGCACTTCAGGGTCGTGAACCGAAATCGAAAGCCGCCGGTTAAAGTGCGAAGAATCAACGACACTGTGAAAAATATTGCTGCCCATTTCCGGGCACTTGTTTTTCAGGAAAATCTTAGTATTTTCCATCACATGAAAAATTGTGGTTTTATATGCGGATCGTTGTTTTCGAGTAAGGCAATCTCGTAAAAGACTAGAATTTCAGTTTTGCAATTTTTCCCCAAATTTATTGGGAAGTTACAAACAGTTCGGGCTGCAAATTTTCCCATTAAATTGTTGAGGGTTTCCCAAATATTTTGGCGCAGTTACAGTTTAAAGCTTGCCTCTGTTTCAAAGTAGGGGACCCCTTCATAATCTTCGCGTCCCTATTTTTCATACAACGCCGCGCCCGCCGACCCCCTCGCCGACCCCCCGCCGACCGCGGGGCTTTTAACAGCTGTCGTTGGCTGAATTTTTCATCCCGGCACTAGGCGCCGCTCGCGCATGCAGGGGGCCGCGTATGTGACGCGCGGGCCGCGATAAAAACGGCGGTGTCGGTATGAAAAATTGAGACTCGTAAAAGTGTCATTGTCCGTCATCCTTCACGACGGCAAAAATGTGGACGCGAGAATTGAGTTGAACCCGGGCCGCCGGCTCCAGAGGCAAGCGCGCTAACCACCGCGCTACCAGACCACGACAGCGGAGATGCCGTGCTCCGCCTTCTTCACCCTCCGTTCTCAAAGTCACGCGGACGGGCATCCGGGTTCTCGGTGAGTTAGATGTATCCGCGGCACCGCGAGGCGACGGGGCGGTGCGGCGCGGAGGCCGCAGCGGCGCCGCAGCGACGCCCCGCTGTTTACGTTCTCCACCGTTGATATGCAAACGAGCCCTTTCGGGGCACGGCGGGCCCCGCCGCCCCGCCGCCCCGCCGGCCCTGCTGCCCTCCCGCTGGGAATACGAGTCCCGCCCCCTCCTCCTCCTCTCCTCCCTGCTCGGGGCTTAGCTGCTAATGTCTTGAGCTGACCACGGGGCAGTACAGGGTGTCGCTGGGGACCCCGTCATGGTCATCCAGGGCCTCGCCGCCCTCGGCCGCCCCGGGAAAGAGCACGGCCAGCAATATCAGCCCGCACCGCAAGCCTCACGTCTGTAACAAGTGTGTATTATATTTACACAATTTACATATTATTTTTAAAAAATTCGTAAATTAATTTTTCGAGACTAGAATCAGCCTCAGCCAGGTCCCAGGATTCCGAAAATGGGGTCACATGGCGTTTTCAGGCCCCGAAACCGTCCCGAATCGCTCGATGTCCATGACTCTTCCATTCCCAGTGAGCGCTCTGGCTTCGGTATAATCCTCTGTGGCCGCCAAGGCGCACCGCACGGTGTTCGGCACACGGCAGGTTCGGGGCGGCGGCCGGCGGCCGGCGGCAGCGGGCAGACATGGAGCTGCCGGGCTGACCCTGATTTGTGCGAGCCACAGTGTGGCCGGCAGCCCCTTGGGTGGCCGATCCTAATTAAGGCCGGACAAGAGAGGCGCTGCCCGCTGCCGGCCGAGGCCAAGACCCTCCCCTCCGTGATGAATGCCGGGCCGCGCATGAGCATGCAAGGTGCCCGCGGGGATGGACGGCCGCCGCCCGGAAGAGGCCCCCGCCGAGGCCCCGAGGTCCTCATGCAAAATAGACCAGGGGAAGACTGCTGGCCAGCTGGCCGGGGCGGCAGCGGCGGCGGACAACCCCGTCGACGTCGTCAGCGTCCTGAGCCGGACGGAGGTCGACGCCGGCCTCGCAGTGCACGCGGGACGTCCGGCAGCAGCGGGGCGGGGCAGCGGGGCGCACAGCAAAGCCGCATTAGGGCACTCCGTGGAATCTCAGACCGGAACTATTTTATGTCGCCTGAGTAGGGCATTCCATAGTCGACCAGACCGGAAGTGGGGAAGGAGAATAAAACCGTGTGGACGAGCACAATTTTATTTCACCCTTGGAGTTCGTCCCACAAATGTTTTCCAAGATGGGAAACTAAAAACGAAAATGAAAAACTTTTAGCGCATGGTCCGGTGCTGCTGCTGCCGCGCTGCGTGTACAGCGTCAGCCCCGTCAGCCCCGGCCGTCGCGGCCCTCGCGTATGAAAATGACGGCGTTACTTCTGCGGGGGCGTGCGGGTCGGAAGGGTCCTGGTGGGTCCTGGAGGGTTCTGGCAGTCCTCTCTCGGCCAGCACTCGGCCCGGGGGCGGCGCGGGGGGCGGCGCGGGGGGCGGCGGCGGCGGCCGGTCACTTGGAAGGGCGCGCGTCCCTCGGGGGCCCGCCGGGGGAGGAAAGGATTAGGGCCGGCGGGGAGCTGTCGTGGCGGACGCGGAGCTGCGGCGGCGGCGGCGGCGGCGGCGGCGGCGGAGGCGGCGGCGGCGGAGGCGGCGGCGGCGGCGGCGGCGGAGGCGGAGGCGGCGGCGGCGGCGGGCCGCGGAGACGGGTGAGAGGCTGCCACCGGCGGTACCTGGCGGAAAGCGTCTGCACAACGGGAATAGGGTATTCCGCTAAATCCCAGAACGGAAGTACGACGCAGGCAGACTGGGGAGCGTGCCTGCATGGGTGCCTGTGACCCGCCTCCCATCCCCTTCATGTTCACCTCAGTTTTCATGCTCTCCCGCACTTCCGTCTTTCTGGAGTCGCCTCGGAAACGCCTGTGTCGGCTGCGGCGCGGACAGCGCAGCTGCTGATGTATCTGGGACACACGCGCGCGAGTGGGCGCGTAATCAAAGCGTGATTCTGGCCGCATAACACCGCGCTCGCCACACACACACACACACACACACGTGCATGTGTGGCCGCAACCTGAGGGCACTGATGAGACCCGGCATCGTGCGAATAGCAGCTACTTGCCAAAAGGCTTGGAGGGAGGTACATGTTTCGGCCATTCCGCACCCCCCGCGCCACCAACCCTTATCTGGCCGGCCGCCCGCCACCGCCCGCAGCCCTCTCTCTCTCTCTCCCTTCATCTCTTTCTCACTCTCTCTCTCTCGCGCGCGCGCTTTGCCTCTCTCTCTCACACACCCAGCCATCTGCTGGACAAAGGTCTCCTGTGCATACACAGTGATAATGCGTTGGCGTGCTTCGCGGGCTGCCTACTTAGCAGGCGTGCGGAGTGCCTCTTATGTCCGTCTGTCTTCTCCCTCCCTCCCTCTCTCTCTCTCACACACACACATGCGTGTAGTGCAGGGAGATACATATTTCTGCAGGAGAGCGAGAGAGATGCCGCTCTAATGGATGTGCGGGTGCTCCTCTTCGCACCATATCGTTATTAGGATCTCGTTGCGTTTCTCTCTCTCTTTCCCCTTTTTTTTTCCTCCTAATTCCAGCGCTGTGTGTGTGTGTGTGTGCGTGCTGTTTGCTTTTGCTTTTTTTTTTTTTTATTTGAGTCTGCGGACACTATAGTCTCATCTTATTGCAAGGCACCTGACCCCACTTTGTCTCCCTTACCCCTCCATTCTTTCCCTGCGCTCCCTCCTCTCTCTCTCTCTCTCTGACTTTCTCTCTGCTGTCTTTCTTCTTTTTTGTCTACCCTTTTGCCTCCTGTGTTTGCGCTCCGTAAACCCTTTCGCACTGACTCACGCTTGGCTTCTCGGCCGCAGAGCTCACAGCTCCGGTGTTGATGGTCGTGGCGCCGTCAGCAAATGAATTACAAACCACAGCCTTTGCGGACATTGTAAGCCAGAGCTCCAGCAGCCAACACCCCAACTGAGCGGTAAAAAAAATTAAAAAGTGAGTCAAAAGCGGGGTGAGTTTTGTAAATGTGCCGCGCGCACTGTGTAAGTATGGCGTCGTCGTTTGCCTCCGCACGGTAGTCTTGTTTAACGAAAGGTTACTTTGTGTGAGAAGATTACACGATGTTACACAGATTACATGGTCGCTGTGGAAAACAAACAGTTTTGGGAGTAAGAAAATATCGGGCAAAAAACGTTAAGTTGTTCTTGTCGATTTTTGTACAACTTTATAAACATTTAGGTTGTGCGTATCGGTGTTATTATTTTCATTTGTTATTTGTTATTTTCCTTCGGGTGCGAGTGGTCACGGGGCGTGACGTCTTGGATGGCCCCGCTTACTTAGCGTGTTAGCGAGTGGCCGGCTGTATTAATGTTAATTGGCGAGCTGTGTGTGTGTGCGTGTGAATGTGTGAGTGTGTGAGTGTGTGAGTTATGTGGGCCTGACCGCGACCCTTGTGCGTAAGTGCATAATGGTGCGTAGGGAGGGGAGGGGGAGGCTGGAGGTGTGAGGAGAAGAGGTGCGGGGCGCCAGTGGCGACAACACACCCACCGAAACACCATATACGTTATAATCAACTTAGAATATTTCTCAAAAAAAAAAAATATCCGTTTCGGGAGTAATTTACCGATGGTATGAAAAGCAACACTCGTTGTTTATTTTAATGTTGACCAAAATAATGTGAAGCATTTTTGGGTCAAAATTGTACGAAGAATTATTTTTTTTTGCAGGTGGGGGGGAGGGGATTTTTGGGATTATCACAAGAAAATCACAGCATATCAGGAACTTGATTTGCTATCAACTGTATATCATCCGAAGTCATTTTTTTTTTTACACTTTTACAGAATGAGATAAAATTGTGCGAGTGTGTGTGTGTTGACAGGACACCTCCTGCAGGGGCCCCGCGGGGGGTCCTCCCCTCACTCTCCGTGTAATGCGGCGGCCGACAAGTAAATTCTCATTTGGGGGCCGTCCGCGATACCACGCATGAGATTTAATGTAATTAGGGTTAGTTTGGTCGCGCGCGCGCAGCCGCGCTGTGTGTGTGTGTGTGCGTGTGTGTGTGCGTGTGTGAGTGTGTGTGTGTGCGTGCGGCGCGCGTCCACAGGCGTTGGCAAACTCTGCGGTTAACTCGACCTGAAGTTTATCCAAACAAAATTCGGACCGCTGATTTAAATTTACGGTCTTTGCCGCGCGTGCTTTTCTCCGGCGGCGGCGGCGGCGGCGAGGGGCGGAATGTGTATGTATGTGTGTGTGTGTGTGTGTGTGTTTGCGTGTGCGTGTCTGTGTGTGTGTGTGTGTGCCCGCCCACCCCCGCTGCAGCCATCGCGACCGGCGGGGGTCTATCGGTGGATAGCGGCGTGACAATGCGACGACAAAAGGAAAAGGGGAACGGTAACAGTCACACATATGTATCAGAACATTTTACCGCTCTTTGTTGATTTTATGCGCGTGCGCCTGCTGGTGCCCTCCCCTCCCTCCCTCCCCTCCCCCATCATGCAGTGGTCCACACCCACCCTCCTCCCCTTTCCACCTCCACGCTCGCGCCCACCAATGCATGGATATCTCTCTCTCTCTCTCTCTCTCTCTATTTCGGGAATTGAATTGTGACGCTCTGCGCGAATCGATCAGCTATGGATGGCTCGGCGCGGCGGGCTGTGTTCGAGAGAGAGAGAGAGAGAGAGAGAGAGAGATGGAAGTAGAGTGACGGAGAGAGAGAGAGACTCATCCCATTTGGCGCGACATGTTTTTTGTAGGTACTGTACCACTAGGCTCGCCGCTGCGAGCGCCACCGAGGCATATGGCTTTCTGTGTCGTCACACACACACACACACACACACACACACACACACACGATTCGCACCGCGGGAGGGTCGGACGGGCCCCCCGCGGACCGGCGCCGATTCACTTGCCTCCGTCCGTATATTAGACGTTGATCTTACAGCGCGGGTTCAAATACTGCCTAATTTATTATTTTATTGTTCGAAATAAATATTTAGCGCAGTAAGAGTCACCCCATAAAAAGTCCCCCAAAATAAAGTAAAAAAAAAACATTTAAAGGAAAACATGACGAAAAATAAATAAAAAGAGTGCGAGTCGCGGCGTCGGCGCGGAACCCCTTCCTCGCCGGTCCTGCCGCGTGTCCTCAAGGCGGGCCGGTGTCGCAGTGACCAGCCGAGACGCTGCCGTCGAATCAGCGCACCAAGCAAAGCGTGAAATAGGAGGCAGCGGCGCCGGGGAGGGAGAGAGAGGGAGAGAGAGAGGGAGAGGGAGAGAGAGAGAGAGAGAGAGAGGGTGGCTGCCGTGCTCTTCCTCATCCCTATTTGCGATCGCGCCGGCCCAGACCATCCTTCAAGTGACATCGCGCGGGCCCACCCCACACACACACACACACACACACACACACATCGTGAGGGCGAGGGCGGCCCCGACTTCTGCCGCTTCATTTTGTATCAATTGTTTGACCCCTGACGGCACACACACACACACACACATGCACACGCGGACAAACTGCTCGTGCCAGCCCGCCAGGCCTCGACGTAAATATATATATATATATGTTTTTTTTCGCCCCCCCCCTCCCGCCTCCCACCGCAGTCTCCTGCACCCACACTACTGCAGGGACACAGGGAAGGCGCCGGCATGGGCTGTGCCTGCATATTACATCACAACGATTACTGTAGGTTGGCCCTCCGCTCCGCGGGCACTAGAGAGAGAGGGAGAGAGAGAGAGTGAGTAGAGTAGATGGGCAGAAACTCAGTTTTTATTCATTCGCAGGATAAATTCATCTATAAAAATATGACACAAATAAATTGCTCTGTGCAGTACATAATAGTACTGGGAGTGGTATAGCGTAAGACGGCAGGAACTGGTCGGGTACCGCGGGGTACCAAACAGGAGAGCCTGCGGGGCGGCGAGCCTCGCGGAGAGGTCAGGTGGGGCAGTGGTGCTCTGTTTGCCATGAGAGAGAGAGAGAGAGAGAGAGAGAGAGATGGGGGGGAGCGCAGCGCAGAATGCAAAGAAAAGCAGAAAGAAGTGTGCCAGGGAGGACCCGGCGGCACGGCGGCGGGCAGAGGGGTCTAGTGGAGCGATTTGTGGGCGGGGCAGAGGGAGCAGGGAGCGGGAAGGAGCGAGTGAGAGGGGAAGAGGGGGAGAGCGAGCCCGAAAGGGTAGAGAGAGAGAGAGAGAGGCGGGAGGGCGGGGGGTAAGTAAGTGGTGGGAATGCCCTGGAGGCGGTTCGTCAGTCATGTCGTTATCCTCTCTTTAGAGTCTCCCAGCCTCACCTTTCCGTGGCCCAGCGACGCCACGCCACGCCAGGCGGGCTAAGTCGCTCCCCCCCCCCCCCCCCCAACCCTCCTCTCCTACTGCTGCCCACGTAATTAGGGCCCTGCCTCTGGCCTTTTGGTCCGTCAGAGTGAGAGAGAGAGGGCGAGAGGGAGAGTGAGGAGGATTGAGAGAGAGAGAGAGAGCTTTTATTTCCTAGGCCGCGGCAGAAGGGGTTACTTGGACTCGGTCGCTTGTCGCCCGGCCGCGGAGAAGGTCACGTCACGGCGCCGCCGATGCGGGAAATGAATGAGTGAAGGGAGGACGCCGCCGCGGCGGACCGAGAACGGACCGAGAACGGACTGAGAACGGACTGAGAACGGACCGAGAACGGGCTGAGAACGGACCGAGAACGGACTGAGAACGGGCTGAGAACGGACCGAGAACGGGCTGAGAACGGACCGAGAACGGACCGAGAACGGGCTGAGAACGGACTGAGAACGGACTGAGAACGGACCGAGAACGGGCTGAGAACGGGCTGAGAACGGACTGAGAACGGACCGAATTAACGCTCGACATGGCCGGCACGGCTCTGCGCTAGTGACGGCTTACGCCCAGCACCGGCGGCGCGGGGCCCGACTGCCTGCCCGCTCCGGCTTGCCGCCCGGCAGGTAGGCAGCCGGCAGGCACCACTGCCCGCCGCGAGGCCTACCCTCACTCCGACGGGCGCGCCACCACTGGCCTGCAGGCGGTGACCGACACCTCTATCGCTCTCTCACTCTCTCTCTCTCTTTCCCTTTCCCTCTCCCTCTCGTTCCCCGCTACTCTTTCTCTCCCTCTTGTCCTCACTCCCTCCTCTCGCTCTCTCTCTCCCTCTCTCTCTCTCTGTCTCTCTCTCTACGCCCGGGGAGGTGTATGTGTCGAGGAAATAAGATGACGGACGTCTGTCTCCGCCCGGCAGTCTGGTCGCGGGGCACTCCAAATACCGAGCGGCCGCCAGCCAAGCTGAGCAGATGGAATTTCGGCGCACACACACACGCACAGACACACACAGACACACACACACACACACGCGCGCGCGCACCCACACTGTGACGTATGCAAATCCAGTGTCTCATGTCATTGTTATACGCTGCTTCTCCGTTCTCTGGTTTGAAACGGAATGCATGTCTGGCCCTGGTCGCGCCGTGCCATCTCTGCCTCTCTCTCTCTGTAACTCTCTCTCTCTCTCTCTCTGCAGCACAGCCTTGTCTCCCCTCGTCTCTGTCCGGGACCCTCACAAGGGAGCATAACAGTGAATATCAAGAAGGCGCTGCCCTTGTGGCAAGAAGGCTGCCCGCGCCCCGCTCTCTCTCTCTCTCTCTCTCTCTCTCTCTCTCTCCCTCTCTCGCTCTCTCACCCTCTCTCTATCTCTCTCTGGACGGGACCATTTCCGCGGGGCTCTTCCAAGGCGCCCTCCTCCGCCTTGTAGAACGCCACCGTTACAGTCTAGCAGCACACAGTAACGGCACTTAAAACGGCAATGCGATGCACGCCCCGCCCCCCCCCCCTCCCCCTCCCCCAACTCCAACCCTCTCTCTCTCTCTCTCGCTCTGCCTGCCGTTGCGCTCTCTCTCTCTGCTGACGACTTTTCCCGCGGCGCAGCGATCCTCCGATGCTGCAATACCCTCTCCTTCACTTCACCCCGCACTGTAATGAAAACAAAAAAAATTCGGGAAAATACCTGCGATGGAAATGTGTATTCGTGCTAAAAATTCCAGCGCACCTTCGATCTTTCTGAAAAAAAAATTATTTTTACTTTTCATGCCGCACTTGCTTGTGAAATTTCATTTCTCACGTTTTTTTTTTTGTTGGAAAAAATATTGGCGAGAGAGAGAGGTAGATAAGAGAAAGACGGAGCTATGAAAAAAAATTGCAAAAATGGGTGGGCACTACCTCGTCCCAGGCCTCCGCCTGGAACCCTCCTGCTTAACTTCGGTGTTCGAATGGGAACCGGTGTACCAGGTATTGACCGCCGCAAAGACACCGGCACAACGCAGCGGCCTTTTTCAGGGGCACGCTTCCGCAACGGTCAATGTAGCCCCCTCCGCCAGCCAGATTTCCGGAATCAACTCCCTTCGACTGGCTGGTTGGTCTGTGGCACTGCGGCCACTCCCGAGCGGATTGGGGGGGAGGTAGGCTTTCCTATATCGTACACAGCCGAAGCTGCTGTACTTCACGACGAACCCTAGTCGCGACGGCGTGTCCTCGTCTGCCAGATTCACAGGGAGCGAAAACGAAGGTACCGAACCCTAGGTACCCCCGTAGCATACACCCGAGTCTCCGAACCAAGTTTCCTTGGTAGACACAGAGCCCCCCCGCCGGAAACCCCGGGCGACCGAGAGAACCTCGGACCCGGGAACGGGGGTAAGCCCGACCGTGCTGCGGGAATCTTCAAGTTGAAACCCAACGCTTACATCTCTCAGTGACGCAGCGCGCACGGCCGTTCAGACAGCCATACCGACGCCACGTTCGAAAGTATATTTTACCCTCTGTCTTCCAAGCGCGGACACAAGAAAAATTTAGAAGAATCGGTAATACTCGAACCCGCGACCTTTCGGTCACTGGCCAGCTACTCTACCCATGCGGTCACAGAGCCGCGATGATGTCTGCCGCGCGCCCCCTATACTTAAAGCACTGTCGTCTTAGCTGAGCCGACAGAAAAAGTGCACGGACCGGCAAAGAGTTGAACGTCCGACCAGCTGCCCGCCGGCTGGACTCGCTAACCACGCGGCTACCGAGCTTGGGTGCGGTGCAATCGTGCGCTTCCGGTACTGTAGCCGCACGACGTGTCCAACTGGAAATTGACTGGACTTTGACTGGAGAGTGACTGGACTGGAAGGCGTACACTGACTGGAAGCAGTGGGGTACCCCTCGCACCGTGAGGTCAGTGCGCGGTACGGCACGATGCCGCTGCTGTTAGCGATTTCCGTTCCTCTTCGTTTACTCGGCACACATTACATTTTTCCGTCAGTGTGTCTCCGCTGTTACTGGAACGACGTCCTGCCGCTGCCGCCGCCGCCGCCGCCGCCGCCGCCGCCGCCTCCGCCGCCGCACAGGACCGGGCGACGGCCGCCTCCACCGCCGTCGCCAGCGGCTAACATGAACATAAAAGGCACATGGCGGCGCGGTTTTCGTGTTTGCCGCCCGGCACCGCATCGGCCGTGCCGGGCCCCAGCGGACCCGACGATTGCCGTGCGTGTGTGTGTGTGTGTGTATGTGTGTGTGCGTGTGTGTGAGTGTGTGTGTGTGCTCGCGCTTGCCTATGTTTTCCACCCCTCCTCCTCCCCCGCAAACTTCTTGCTTGTTTCGCACGAGCAGCGAGGTGCTCTCCCTCCCCCTCCCCCCTCCACTCCCCTCCCCCTCCTCTATCACCCCGCAAAATGTCGCCGCCGCCGCCGCCCCGAAAAGGACCCTCCTTGCGCGATATCCTTATTTTAAATTGATGCGGCTAGTGCATCGCTTTCGCCCCGCGATGTCCTCGAGGTCGATACGCCTCAATGGCTCCTCCCCACTCCCCCAATTCCTCTCACTCTTTCTCTCTCTCTCTCTCTCTCTCTCTCTAACTCTTCCTCATCCTCTTCCTCATCCTCTTCCTCTT
This sequence comes from Megalurothrips usitatus, assembly GCA_026979955.1. Taxonomy (NCBI): domain Eukaryota; kingdom Metazoa; phylum Arthropoda; class Insecta; order Thysanoptera; family Thripidae; genus Megalurothrips; species Megalurothrips usitatus. The sequence goes on along the minus strand of CM049604.1, from coordinate 898,823 downwards.
CCATTTCTTCTATTTCCGGCCAGCGTTTCGACACATTTCCGGAAGTAACAATCTCAATGTAGCACTTATCCTCTATTTTCTTCAGGGACAATAACACCCTACGTTTTCCCATGTCTATTTTAGAGTTCTGCCTGATAAAGTGCCAGCTGAATAAATCACGCAGGGTGAAGTACACCACAATAAAAAAACGTCATTGTAATATATGCCCATGAAGAGTTTTGTTCAAGAAGATTTGACAGATTGCAACATATTCTGAAATTAATTTTTTTCACGAGGGAGAAATATAGCAACCTCGTCTTTTTTCGGAACACGTGATTATTTTTTATTTTTTTTCCACCTCCACTTTCCCTAATGCGCCTGGCGGCGGCACCTTCTTCCTCAATCGCTGCGCGCCGCGGCGGCGCCAAGACGGTCCTCTCCGAGGTCCACTAGCGTCGCGGGTGACAGCGGCGAAGGAGGAGGAGGAGGAGGAGGAGGAGGAGGAGGAGGAGGTGAGGGAGGAGGTAGGTGCAGAAGAAGAAGAAAGGGGGGAAAAGCGCGGGGAAAAAATAAAAAATAAACAAGGCGGGGCCTTTTATTTCCCCTGAGGAACAAAAGTGTGGTCGAATCGAGTTTACCGCCTTCACATTTCCCTGGTTTTATCTGGGTCTGTCTCACTAAACTTCAATTGCTGGAAGGCGCCGGCCGGAACTAGGAGGGCGTGGCGGCGGCGGCGGTGGCGGCTGAGGTCGCAGGGGAGGCGGACCCCCCGCAGGTAACTCAGGGCGCAGGGCCGTAAACACGGGCGACACGCGACACGGCCGACATCCGCTTACCCATCTGACATCTGCGGGACGGCCTCGAGAATCGCGCGGCCGAACCCGCTTAGGGAAAAGAAAAAGTCGAAAACATCATCTCCCAAAAGTCGCATAGTTTTTTTAAAAAAAAAGAACTGATTTATTAAAATGCAAAAAAGCACATTCAACGACGCCCACAAAGTCACTGTTTGCGCTGATTGTTTTGCTGAATGGCGCAATTGAAAAAAATAAAATCAGTGATGGTCGTTGTTTAAATACTTTTGTCTCTGTCTTACCTATCGATATCTCGATATCTCTATCCCTCTCGGAGTAATGATCGTAATGGTGGCAAGCCACCCGCAGCATTGTTTCGACTCTCTTTCAGGGCCCTGTGGCCTTGTGGGGGGTCCTCGCACACACACACACACACACACACACAGGAGAGATATTATTTGTCGTCTGCGGCGGTGAGCTTCCACTCCACTGCTCGCCCTACTTCCCAGGGCCGTGCCTCATTAGAGACAATCTTATCATCAATGTGGCCGAGGGAGAGAGAGAGAGAGAGACGGAACGCCCCATTTGATTACGGCGGTGCGAGAGAGAGAGAGACGTCGTCCCCGTTGGACATCTCTCTCGCTCTGCCGCAGCCAAATGGAGCGTCTCGTCTCTCTCGCACTCACGCGGCGCCCTCACCTGCAGCGAGTCGAGGCTCTCCGTGAGGCTGCTGCCTCAGCAGCAGAGAGGAGGATCGGGCAGGAAGGGGAATCGGAACCAAATGAAATACTACGGGATGAAATAAAAGGGGGAAAAAAGATTAAAAAGAGAGAAACAAAAAGAAAGACCTGGGGGGAAAAACATAGAGAAAGCCGGGCGCGCAGCCGAAAAATGAGGGTATGACTTGGTGCTTTCCGAAATGTAATTACTTTGAGAGAGGCAAAGATTGGGCGCGCGGGCCGCGGGCTGCGGGCCTGGGGATAGAATTATGGATTTATCTCGCGAATCGCTTCCCGGCGGCGCGGCAAGCGACACGGCGCTGCCGAGCGGAGCGGCGCGGGTCGGGGAGCCCAGCCGGGGCCGGGCGCCGGGGTGCGGGCGCCGAGCCGAGCCGGGGCCGCGAGGGCCGCTTTAATTCCGGTAACACTCCGAATGCGCGGCCAGGTTCGGAGGCATCGCTCGACAATCTGCGAGATAGAAAAAAAGAAACAGAGGGGGCTGGTGCGGAGGCGAGGGGTGCGTGCGTGTGCGTGTGCGTGTGCGTGCGTGTGCGTGCGTGCGTGTGCCCGGCATCTCCAGGGAGACATAACACGGCGCACTACTCCCGACATTCTCCCGATTCGAATTTTAATTGTAAATATTGCGCGCGAGAGGTGCGTGTGTGTGTATACGGAGCTTGTAAACGGAGTGTAATTTGGGCCTGTTTCGGGTACCGGAGGTCGGTACGGTGCGGGTACCACTGCTGCAGCGGGTGGCGCGGTAGCGGACGACGCGGCAGACGGCGCGGCGCCGCAGGACGTGGGGCCGTAAATAACACTCTGCTCTGCTCACCTCCTTCCCGCTGAATACGGCGTCTCTCTCTCACTTTCTAGCCTTCTCTCTCTCTCTCTCTCTCTCTCTCCCTCTCTCCCTCTCTCTCTCTCTCTCTCTCTCTCTCTCTCTTTCCCTCCTTATCCCGCACACATCCTTGACACGGTCCGGCTGCGTCCTGGAAGAGCGCGCCGCTGGCCTTGTTTGTGGAAACTAATGGTGTGCATGCAGAGGCCAGGACCGGGGCCGGGAGGGGCCGGGAGGGGCCGGGAGGGGCCGGGAGGGGCCGGGAGGGGCCGGCTAGGAGGCGCGGACGACAGGGAAATATGACAAATGGCTCAGCACTGGCCGGCGCTACCCTTCGTGTGCGTGTGTGTGTGTGCGTGTGTGTGTGTGCGTGCGCGCTGCGTGTGAAAAAGGATGTGACTCATACACCTTTATAAAAACGGTGACGTTTGGAGGCACGCGGAGCCAAGCACCGGCACGCAGCGGGCAACGCACGGCGAGCGGCGCCCCCCTGCGGGGCCCTGCGGGGCCCTGCGGGGCTGCGGGGGCTCCCTGGAGGCCGCGCGGCGGGCTGCAGGGGCCCCATCCCTCCTCACTGCTGCTCACAGCAGACGATAATGGCCCCCTGTTCCTCCCTTCTGCCGTTGCCGCCGCCACCGCCTTCTGTATGGCCGCCTGCAGCGCCTCGCTGTGCCAACAGATTTCCTCCCAGGTAGGCAACCCGTTGCCGCCGTGCGTCGCTGCGCGCGGGGGCCCCCTGAAAATTGAAAGTGCGTGCCGTTCCCCCGGCCGTCGCGGCGGCGCCCCCGCAGCCCCGCAGGGCACACATAAAGCTTTTCCTCAAGTGATCCATTTAGCAGCAGCGACCTGCCCCCTCCGCCATCTATATCTTCCACCGCCACCACCGCCGCCTCCTCCAGAACATACTGCAGCGAATTTTTTTTTTTAATTTCCGAAATACAGTAGTTGAAATTTTTTTTTTGGTATGAGCAACTCCGGAATTCTCCAAAATGTGAAATACGAGGGTCTGTTCCAATTGGATTTTCGGGGATTTATCAACGGGAATCAGTTTCTTAAAAAAATATACATTTCTTGACGGGAGTCGATTTTCAAAAGAAATTTTGTTTTGAATTTTCCCAAAGTAGCTGTGGTAAAGAAATTTTCACAGACGCAAAATCCCGAAATTTCTCCGATACGGTTGACTGGGCCGCGCCTCCATGGAGTGTAACACCGCCCACGGGGCCCTCCCTGCCCCAGCGCGGACAGCGAGGAAGCGATTGGCTGGCCGCGGGGTCAGCGCCGGGGTCACCGGGGTCGCCGCTGTGATTCGAGCACCTGCCTCTGCTGGCCCTTGTTAGCACGCGGCCCCGCGCTGACACATGCGGCTCGAATTGCATGCTGTTGTATCCCCCCCCCCCTGCACCCCCCGCAGAGCTGCTGCTGCTGCTGCTGCTGCTGCTATGGCGGACCGGGGGGCGGCGGCCGGCGGCCGGCTGGCTGGACTCCCTGGAGGAATGTCTGCCGGCTGTCCTGGAAGAGGCGCCTGTCATTCCAGCCATAAATCATCGGCTGGAGCCCCCCCCCCCCCCCCTCGGTGGCCAGTGGGCCATGACCGGAATACTTGTAACGTTGACCGCCCGCCCCTCCGGCCGCCTCACACCTACACGTCCACTTATGGCGGGGAGCGGGGGAGCCGCGGGCTGATGACGGGCAGTGCAGGGTGCGGGGGTGGGGGAGGGAGGGAGGGAGGGAGGGAGGGAGGGAGGGAGGTGTAAAGATTGAATGTGAGGATCGGGGCCTTGCCCCCTTCCTCTGACTTCTCTCTGGACGCGCCTCTATGCCTCCTTTCTGTTACAGAGAGAAGGGAGGGTCAGAGAGAGAGAGAGAGAGAGAGAGAGAGGGAGAGAGAGAGAGGGAGAGAGAGAGGGCGAGGAGCGCACGAGACGAACCATTGGGCAGAAACGAGCCGAGCAAAGTGATGAGGTTAGGCCGCTCTGGTGTGAGTACAATCGCTGCTAGATTTCTCCGTCTTTCGCTGTCGAGCTCTATCTATCTCTATTTCTTACGCTCTCCCTCCTTCTCTATTCCTGACTCTCTCTCTCCAGCTCTCAAAGCTCACATACTTTTTTGAGTACCCTATCTAAAAAAAAAGAGCAGTGCTACGTTTTAACGCACTCCTGGACCTGATCAATATTTGTATAAAATTCTACCGCAAAAAATAAAAAAAATAAAAAATTGAAAAAAAAATTATTTGTCTTCTGTCTTTCAAGAACAGTACGAGGTGGCGGTAGGGGGAGGGAGTAGACTGACAGCCGCGGTGACAGCTCCACTGCTTCGTACACTTCGCGGCCTAAACTTTTCACTGCACACACACACACAACACACTCTCACACACTACACTCCAGACACCATTAAAAATTTCTTTGTGGAAAAAAAAAATAAAAAAGGAGGCTGGACAACGCGGTCGGATAAAAAAGTTTTGAGAGCAGCAGGCCTTTGCGCTACGCCTGGAGTCCGGCGGCGGTGGTGGAGGTGGCGGCGCTCGCAGTATTGTTGTGCCGCCGCCTCTCGCCTCCTACCGCCGCCGCCGCCGCCGCCGCCGCCGCCGCCGCCGCTGGCCGTTGAGTGATGGGGCTCCCCGGGGCTGACGCGGGCGGACGGACGCGCGCCGCCGCTGCCGCCGCCGCCGGGGCCCCGGCTCTGGTCTGTGCTGTGGTCCTCGCCAGGCCGTGCCCGGCCCCGCCAGGCCCCGGCAGGGTCGCCTCGGTCCCAGAGGTTTCGCCATGAATTATTATCCAGGCAGCCAGCCGGCAGCCAGCCTCCCCTGCTGGCCCGGCAGCCCACCCCGCCAGTGCTGCAGCCAAGGAGGAGGTACGAGTACCCGAACGCCAAGAGGAACACGGGCGGCGCGGCCTAAGCTGGGCGCGGGGCTCGCGGGCTGCGAGGGAGGCACCGTGAGGACAGCGCTTACGTCACCCCGACTATGGGACCGGAACCAAAATCCTGGGGAACCTAGGTTTAGGATTAATCCGAAACACGATTTTCCTTTTTTTTAAGTAAAAAAATAATAAATTAAAAAAAACTCAGCTTATACAGCCAAGCCAAGCGACGCGTGGACCGAGCTTGTAGCCTCAATGAAATTGAGAAATTCTAGAGGCAGCGGCGGCCCCGAACGGACCCCCCGCAGCCCACAGTCCTCCCCCCGACCGGCCCCTAACCTTGTTGCAGACATTTGTTTTGTGCCGTCCTGTGTGTTTCTTTTATTTTTCTATATTCTCCTCCCCCTCCTCCTCTTCTTCTGGTCTTTCTCTCTAACATATTTCTGCCCGTGTGATTTATTCACATTTTGTGGAATATTTGGGGAGGGGCGAAGAGAGGGAGGGAGAGAGAGAGGGGATGGAGAGAGAGAGAACAAGAAAAGGATGGTGGCAGAGAGGCGCGGCCAAACGTAAAGTGGTGGATAGGCAACACACGCGGGAGGGTCAGAGGGAGTGAGTGAGAGAGAGAGGAGACAGAGGGGAAGGGGGCGAAAGGAAGAAAAAAAGAGACAGGGGAGGAGAAAGTTGCACAGTCAGAATGAAGAATACAACTGTGAAATGATGCAATTTGTGATGCGGGCGGCCGCAGCCAGGAGCCCTAGGTCAGCCCTCGGCCCAGCCCCACAGTCCCACAGAGGGGAGAGTGCGAATAATTCGAATTAGACACGAACACCATTCGCAGCAGCGGAATCTGCGAATACCACCTCCGCCTGACGACGGCCTGCTGCTCCTGCTGGGGGGGGAGGGGGGGGCAGGAGCAGCCTTGCCCTCCTGCTGGGGGGAGGGGGGGGCAGGAGCAGCCTTGCCTCCTGCGGCTGCCGGCCGCTGCCCAGAGTTGGCAGAGTCAATCCCTGCCTTGCGGCGCGGCCCCGCACTCTGAGAGAATGCTTGATTGCCTGGGTCACCGAGAAGGCCAGGCCCGGACGGGGGCCGCGGCGGGGCGGGAGCAAAGGTCTGCGTACGGCAGGTGTTTACTCGGGAAGCACGCACCAACTCAGGCCATCCCGGCCGCGCTTCAGTGGCAAGCCTCCCAGGGATTCAGATGTGGGACAGCGGCGGGGACACTCCCCCGCGACTAGGAACAACATTTCCATGCCGCTACTCTGCGAGGACGTCGTCCCGGAGCCATGTCCGTCGCCGCCCCCGCCGGGACAACACGGTCAAAAAAAAAACAGACGATTATTGGTCGAAATCGATACAGTCAACTGTTTCACTCTGCATCTTCCGGTTCGGGCCTCTCTATGGAATACCCTATTCGTTACTGCCGAAGTCCTTGTAACGTCTTTGCGGGCACGGCCGCGACACCGACGCGCCCGCTACCTCTGCCCTCTGCCCTCTGCCCCGCGTTCTTCATTTGTTTGGCCGGGCGGCTGACACAGCGCCGCCGCCCCCACGAGTCTGCCCCGAGGCGCTCCCTGGCGGCCCTGTTAGTAAACATGAGGCACGGCCTTCTAAATCACATGACACGTTCCGGCGGTCACGGAGGCGGGGCGCGCTATCTCAGGAGAGTGCAGCGGGGCTGCGGGAGCGAGAAGGAGGGCAGGTATCGCCGCGGAGTGTCCCCCAGGAGCGACGGGGACAGAGCGAATGTCCGCGTGAGGCGCAGGGCCGCCGCCGCACCACTCGACCCGCGCGCTCCGAACGCGCGTGTTTGCGAGAATCAAACGGAACCGTTAATCGAAAGCCAGCCGGACGGCGCGCGGCGGAGAGCTACGGTCCGCGGCGGCGTCCCCGGAGGCTCGCCGACGGCGGCCCCCCAGGTCTCCGCCGCTGCCCCGGAGGCCGCCCCGGCAGGGCCGTCCAAACACCGAAGGTTAACCCTTTCCTTCCTCCAGTGGACACTGCTGGCCGCGGGCCCGCAAATGTGGGCACTGCGCGCGGCGTGTGTTTGGTCCAAGTTGGGTCGGCGGCGGCGTCGGGGGACGGACGACGGAGTCCTCGGCGTACCCGGGAGACGCCGTCATCCGGGACCCTTCCCGAACCAATCACCAGCCGCCACTCGCGCCAAATCTCACTTCATTTTAACAGCCTTTTATGGGATTTTGATTTACACTAACTCATTGCTAAGTATCATTTCATGAGATTTTAATTTATTTTCAATATTAGAATCTCCATCCATGTGGGCCCCTCAGCGTGTTGTATTACCGCAGAATTTAACTCTGGTAAAAGTAAAATTTACTTGATTTTTGTAAAATTCACTTGTGAAAAGCAAGTTTATGCAATTTGAGACCAAAATCCATAAACCATTTTTTTCTGGGTTTTATAGGGGTAGAAAAGGTTGTGTTTCCGCTTCCTCCCGCTAGGGGCGCTGCTGCTCGTCGATGCTTCACTGAGCGGACGCCCTGCTTGTGGCGCGGTGTGGGCCTTATGCAGAGCGACCCTCCCCTCCCCTCCCCTCCCTCCCCTCCCCTCCCCGCCCCTTCCCTCCCCCGCCGACCCCCGGTCGAGTGTGCACCTTCTCTGAAAGAGGTCACATGCATTTTTAACTCGCAGCCGATTTGCGCTCACTTTTTACTCCGGGCGCCACTGCCTGCTTTTACGGGCGCCAAACCATTCTCGAGTAATTTTTCCGCCATTTCGCGAGATTTTACGAGGGTCCCCCGTGGACCGGCCGGAGGGGGTCGGCGGCGGGTCGCGGCGGGCCGTGCCGCGTGGTGCCACACCGTGCCCGCGCCGTGCCCGCTCCACTGTCTTTGTCTTGTTTTCATCAGACCCTCTGAATTCTTTATAACGAGACTCCTTGGCAGGCAGGAGAAGGCGAGCGGGCCGCGCCATGGCTGCCATGCACACCACCTCTCTCCCTCTCCCTCTCTCTCTCTCTCTCTCTCTCTCTCTCTCTCTCTCTCTCTCTGTGACACGAAGCAAAATGCCATAGGCATGGTGGGACTTTTTCCGCTCTCTTGATCTCCTTTCCTCTCCTCTCTCTCTCTCTCTCTCTCTCTCTCTCTCTCTCTCCTCTCTCTTCGCTCTTTTTCTTGACTCCCGGATCCCACCACTGAATTTTTATAGAGAGCGGAATGAGAACAAAAAAAATCGGTCGCTAAAATGTGCCACAGAACAGCGGGAACAGAGAGAGCGTTAAGGTGGCTCAATTCGGTATAGAGATATTCTCACGATAGCGTGTACACTGTTCAGACGCACGCCCACTTCCCCTCTGTCTCCTCTCTCTCTCTCTCTCTCGCTCTCTCCCTCTTTCTGTCTCTCTCTCTCTCCCTCTCCTGTTCTCCCACACCGCCTGCCAATCGCCCTGCCGGGCAGCCGGGGCCGCCCGCGCCGTCGGCCGGCCACACGAGATCGTTAACGTGAAGAACATGTGCCCCGTGCCCCTCCCTCCTCCACCCCCCCCCCTTCCCCTCCTCCCCCCCTCCCGCCCCCACGGCTTATCCGCATGCATGAAAGACGATGCGGTATGATGGATTTATTGTTAGCAGGTTGAAATTGGGCGGGCCTGCGGGCAGCTGGCGGGTGGTGGTGGTGGTGGTGGTGGTGGTGGTGGTGGTGGTGGTGGTGGTGGTGGTGGTGGTGGTGGTGGTGGTGGTGGTGGCCAGAGCCGGCCCGTCTCCGGGGACCCGCCGCACCGGACACCCAGTCGCCCGCCCCGCCCCCCGCAAGGCTAGTTGGGAGCAGGCGAGGTCCGCGGCCCGCGCGACCCCCAAAAGCCAAACCGCCAAACGCACTTGCTGTTCCGTGCGTGAGGGGGAGGGGGGGGGGGGGTCGTATGGCGGCGCGCGCGACAAGGTGTACACAAAGATTCAACAAGTCAAATTGAGACCGTCTCCTTACTACTTCTTTCCTTTTTTTGGTTTAAAATAGGAACTTTCAGTCCATATTTTTACTGTTAGACTTTTTCTTGACAATAAGTAATTTTTTTTGGCATTTTGTTACTTTTTGACATTGTATCACGTTTTTGACAATTTGTAACTTTTGACATTTTCTCACATTTTTAAAAACATTTTGTGACTTTTTTTTCTGAATTCCCTTTGACTTCTAACGACTGTTGTCCCCCTACTTTTCTGCGGCCTTGTAACAATGACTTTCCGGCCGGCACGCGCGCACCTGATCGCTATAGGGGTTGTTTGCGCCGCAGTCGCCGCTGCTGCTGCCCCGCGGTGCCCATGTGTGTGTGTGGGTGTGCGTGTGTGTGTGGGTGTGCCGCCGACACAACAAGATGAATAGAAGCGGCCACGTACGACGCGCGGTATTAATTGGAAATAATTCATACGTTCGCCAATCGAACACGACGGCACAAATCAACAGTCAAATGGAGCGGTGGTGGGCGGGAATGGGGTGGGGGTACTCGCGCCCACTCTGTTGTTGTTGTTGTTGTTCACTGGCAGTGTGTGTGTGTATCCTGTGTTTTCTTTCATTTCAATCGATGCTATTGCTGGGTACATTTTCGCGCCCCTCAGATCACCATGTGGGAGAGAGAGAGAGAGAGGGAGAGAGAGCGAGAGAGAGAGAGACGGCGTTTCATTGTCTGTCGAGCGACAGAGGGCGCCGGTATGGGAAATCGTCTAAATGACGATGTGGTCTTTGTTTTATTTCCACGCAGGGTTTTCGCGCGCGCTGCTCTTTTCCATTCCTCGATCACCAAACCGCCTTTGTGAGGGAGCGGTTCATTCTATTTTTATTTCTTTTTTCTCCCGTTATTTTTTCTAAAAAAACATTCATATTACATTTGATTTTTTGGACATGCAAAGCAGTATGGGTATGTTTGAGAGCGCGGGTAGGTCTTATAAGGGCGTAGCGCAGTGGGAGCCGACTGGGAATAAATTATAGGACGTGACCACTTCCGGTCTCGGCTTCTCCGGAACACCCTTTTTTTCTTATTAACCCTCTTCGCTTGCATCTGCAAGGCGGTGTGAACCTAACGATTTGTTTCTCATATATTTGTGCAGGGGTTCCGGGGGTGCGGCAGCGATTACTGTGATGGTGGTGGTGGTGGTGGTGGTGGTGGTGGTGGTGGTGGTGGTGGTGGTGGTGGTGGTGGTGGTGGGGGCCATGGTGGTGGTAACGGCACCATGCGGTGGGCGTGGACCGCGGCGGCGGCGGAAGGGGGACACACCCATACGCGCCAAACAAAGAGAGAGAGAGAGACAACGGCGGGGCCCAGAGGACACCCCAGCCCAGTGTGGTGGTGGTGGAGAGCTTTTGGGCGAGCAGAAAATGAGAGAGCAGCACAGCCTTCTGTCTTTTTGCTGCTGTTGTTGTTGTTGTTGTTGTTGTCTTGGAGCCAAGTGATTGGAGCGAAACTCCGCCTTCTCTCGGTCGCCTCTCGCCTCTCTGTGCTGCCTTACTTCTGCAGCCCGGCGGCGCGGCCTCTCCCAGGACCTTTCCCCTGTGGCGGCGCGGCGATGTGCCCGGCCCAGGAGAGAGAGAGAGAGACAGAGAGAGAGACAGAGACCGCGGTAAAGGAAGCTCTCTGAGATAAATTTGAATAAAAAAAAATTTGAACCAAAAAAGTACTTTTAGCCAAAATATGGCACGAAAATTAAAAAGACTAAGGACTTGACTCAACACTTTCTGACGTAAGATTTTTGGTGTAAGGTACATAAGACTTTTGAGTTTCCAACAAAAATTTCCGTAGCCTTCCTCTTGTCGGCGTTCCGAGGTGTTTGTGGACAGGACTTGCGGCTTTGTAGGAAGGCGCCGCTCTGCCGGAGCACGGGCTGGCTGACAGGCGGCGGTGCGTCTTTGACACGGCATCTGACATGTGTGGCATGCAACCATGCCGTCAGCGTCTGTGTGTGTGCACGCGTGCGTGTCACATACACCGCTACTCCCACCGGGGGACAGGACAAGGCGAAGCGAAAGGATTTGGCGCCGAGAGCAGCGGCGGCGGCGGCGGCGGCGGCGGCGGCGTGGCGGTGGAGGTTCGGTCCTGTTTCTGTGGGGAGGCCGCGGCCGTGCGTCGCGCCCCTCAGCGCTCCTATGCTGCTTTATAGATTTTTTTGTTTTTGACAGGTCCTGGCTACGACCCTCGAAACCTGTACAACAAACAGCCAGGGTATCCAGCCATCCACCGTGAATTTTCTCAAAAAGAAAAAAAAAATCGGTGTAATTTTCCACCGTAATTTTCGTTGTAAATCCCAAACAAAATATTCGACTGGCCGTGGCTACTCAAGGCGAGGGGTACCCCACTGCTTCCAGTCAGTGTACGCCTTCCAGTCCAGTCACTCTCCAGTCAATTTCCAGTCGGACACGTCGTGCGGCTACAGTACCGGGAGCGCACGGCCGCCCCACATCGGCGCACGGTAGCCGCGTGGTTAGCGAGTCCGGCCGGCGGGTGGCTGGTCGGATGTTCAAGTCTTTGCCGGTCCGTGCGTTTTTTCTGTCGGCTCAGCTAAGGCGTCGGTGTGTAAAGCACCTGGGGCGCGCTGCCGACATCATCGCGGCTCTGTGGCCGTATGGTTACGGTGGCTGACCGGCGGCCGTAAGGTCGTGGGTTCGAGGCTGGCTAGTTCCGCAAAATTTTTCTTGTGTCTGCGCTTGGAAGACAGAGGGTAAAATATACTTTCGAACGTGGCGTCGGTATGGCTGTCTGAACGGCCGTGCGCGCTGCGTCACTGAGAGATGTAAGCGTTGGGTTTCAACTTGAAGATTCCCGCAGCACGGTCGGGCTTACCCCCGTTCCCGGGTCCGAGGTTCTCTCGGTCGCCCGGGGTTTCCGGCGGGGGGGCTCTGTGTCTACCAAGGAAACTTGGTTCGGAGACTCGGGTGTATGCTACGGGGGTACCTAGGGTTCGGTACCTTCGTTTTCGCTCCCTGTGAATCTGGCAGACGAGGACACGCCGTCGCGACTAGGGTTCGTCGTGAAGTACAGCAGCTTCGGCTGTGTACGATATAGGAAAGCCTACCTCCCCCCCAATCCGCTCGGGAGTGGCCGCAGTGCCACAGACCAACCAGCCAGTCGAAGGGAGTTGATTCCGGAAATCTGGCTGGCGGAGGGGGCTACATTGACCGTTGCGGAAGCGTGCCCCTGAAAAAGGCCGCTGCGTTGTGCCGGTGTCTTTGCGGCGGTCAATACCTGGTACACCGGTTCCCATTCGAACACCGAAGTTAAGCAGGAGGGTTCCAGGCGGAGGCCTGGGACGAGGTAGTGCCCACCCATTTTTGCAATTTTTTTTCATAAGCATCCACATATTTCTAAGCGAATCAAAAATATTTTCGTTTTGAGTTTTGGTCACGGTAGGAATGACTTTTTAACCTACTTTGGGGTGGGTAGAAGCTCAGAACACAGAAACCATAAATGATCGCAAAACTTTCATTCCAGTCAATGAAAATGTCCGGACCAGTCACCAGTCGGTGTACACCCGTCCGCGAACTGAGGCCCCCCTCGACTCAAGGAGTGCAGCCTGCGGGGGCCGCGCGGTGCGGCCGGCGGCGGGCCGCGGCCCGTGGCGGCGGGGCGGCGGGGTCACCCCTTGCGGCCACCCCTGCGGTCACCCCTGCGGTCACCCCTGCGGTCACCCCCTGACCCCTGGGGACGTGATTGGGAAGCCACCTGCAGGCCGCCGCAGCAGCCACCGACCGCGGCCCGCACCGCACCGCCCCCACGGCCACCCCCACTGCCACCCCCACCCCCCACCCCGAGGTCCGTGACTTCATAAAGATTCCTTTATTAGTTCTGGAATGACCCATAAAATTTTACGGGTGTCGCCGTGCCCACACACACACACACACACACACACGCGCACGCACGCACGCACACGTCGCCGGCGTGCCTCGACAGCGTGTGACCACCTGACCACATATTCATTCATTTCGCGTCGCGTAAGCTCCCGCAGATGGGCCCCGGGTCCAGGGCTGGGGGCTTCTTGGTAGGGTCTTGGAGGGGCGGCGGGGCGCGGGCGGGCACGGCGGCGGCGTATCTCATGTAGGTGGCCGAGAGCCGCGCCGGGGCCGCCCCAGCAGGGCGTGTGGGGCCTCCGCGCGCGCAACCGCGGGAGATGTGGCGTGTAGACCCCGCGCTCGAGCGGTCGACGAGGGCGGCCACCCTCGAGGACGGGGTTGTGTGTGAGGCGGCCGCTGCGTGTTTTATGTATGGGCCGCGCCAAACGGAATGCACTCTGGCCGTGGCGCCTGCCGCCTCTTTGGCGGACCGCGGCGGAACCGCGATCCTGTGGGCGGGCCGGGTGCCGGCAGCCCGAGCAGCCAGCCAGCCAGTGCCGCCCAGCCAGGGCCGGCAGCCAGCTGCCGCCGTCCCGGCGCGCGCCTCGTGGGAGGACGCGAGGAGATGTAACTTGCATAATGGATGCTAAGGCGCGACACCCTGCCCCCCCCCCCCCTCTCCTCCTCGACACGCCCCTGCCACGCCCCCGCGGCCCCACACAACACCACCACGGCCGCCGGTGCCGCGCGCCGGCACCTTTTTATCCCGGAAAAACCTATAAAACCGGGTACCGCTACCGATCAAAAAGCTAAAATTGTTCATGACAAAGGGGGGGGGGGGATGTCTTAACAGAAAAGGGCAGCCTAAGGTGGCTCTCGCGCTACACGTCGTGCAGTGCGTCCACACCTTACATCGTTACAAAAATTGAAAATTGCGTTGAAAATTGATCACATTTATATGTATCAGTTTCAAACAAAAAATAATTAAAAAGAGCTGTTTAAGAGAGTGTAGGCTTGGGTGTCGGGGGTTCGGCCTCGGGCGGGGACGCCGGCCGGCTCGGCGGGGCCGAAGGGGTGGGCGGCGGTGCCATGAATGTTTGACACTTGGTCCGAGTGCGAGGACATGATGGGAGGGTGTCTGCATGAAGGGATGGCCGGAGGGCACGGCGACCCTCTGCAGACAACAGGAACAACACGTATATTTCATGTCAGGGCGGCCGGAGGCCGGGGCCGGAGGCGGGGGCCGGGGCACCACCGGAGTCTGGATAAAAATAAAAATAAAAAAAGAAGCTCCAAGAAACGGCAAGACTCCTCAGCGCCGTATGCCGAGGACCGTGAAGTAAAACACCGGCCTCCTCTATCTGGCCTCGTCCTGGTCGTGTAAACGTGATTCGTTGTCATCTTGCTATAAAGCGCCGATTTTTAAAATAAACCTTTTCCACCCCTTGTTCTAGACGGATGCGGTTTCCCCCTGAGGAAATATTTTAAAAATCACGTGTGTTGTATTTCGTCCGATCTTCCAAAAATACAACATTTTTTTTCCGCTGAGAGTGGCGAGTGGCCGTTACGGCCTGCGGCTCTCTTCCCTTCACTTCCCCTGCGATTGGAACAGTTTCGGCCAACGGCAGCCGTTTCCTCCCTCCATGAAAAGGCCCTTTCTGTAAACAATCACCGACTGCACGGCACGGCGGCGGCGGCCCGGGCGCCAATACAGGACCGAAGCCAAACAAATCAGCACTTGGCTGCGCTGCTGTTTTTTTTATTTTATTTTTATTATTATTTTCACTCTAAAAGGAGGCGGGCAGCAGCGGCGGCGGCGCGGGGCCCGCTACGTGCTGCTAGCAGGTATTGTTTGGTGTTGCTGCTGTTTGTTTTGGTCTTGAAGTTGGCAGCGGGGACCAGGCGGTGTGGTCGGCGCTGGACTCGACGGAGCTGTGCTGTAAATAAATATACTCTTCGTTCTAAATTTTCAAAACTTTCAGTCTCCCTATGTAAAATTTTCAAACCTTGAGTCTCTCTACTGAACTTTCAAACCTGCCGTTTCCCTTCCGTATATTTCCAAACATGTAAACTGTATTTTTTTTACAGTGGCGCCGCGTGGGGCTGCGAGATGGCTGTGTTTTATCATGGGGCTCGCTTGTGATAAATCGCTGTCCACGGCGCGCACTGTCGCGGGGACTTGAAGGGGAGCGAGTTGTAGGCCATTCGCGCGCCAAAATAGAATGGAGATGTCCTGTGGAGGAAAAGGGATGGAAGGAGAAGGAGGGAGGGAGAGAGAGGGCAGGTCCGAGATGGTAAATGCACCCCCGAAAACACACACACACACACACACACAAACATGCACGCGTTGCCTTCGCACTCTCTTCGCATTCGGCTGCCAGTCTCTCTCCCTCTCTCTCTCTCTCTCTCTCTCTCTCTCTCTCTCTCTCTCTCTCTCTCTCTCCCCCTCTCTCTCTCCCAGGTAAGACGGGGGCCGCTGCTGTAATGGGGTAATGGCCGCACTCACTCGCACAGACCCCCCGCAGAGTCCTGATGCGGGCCCGGCCCGCGGGGTCGTACCGTTCTCATTGGCGCTGACCGCACGACTAAACGCTTAATGGGTCGAGGGCCAAGTCTCTCTCTCCCTCTCTGTCTCCCTCTCTGTCCCTCTCAAGGGCGGGCTCCCCTCCTTGCAGGCCAGGGGCCCCTCGGAGTAGCCCGGGGGCGGTTTTGCAGCGGAACGATAATGACCAGCAAACGGCTGCACTGACTGCGCTGACCTGGTCATGAGCGGCCGCCGCAGCGGCGGGTCCTGCGGGGTCCTGCGGGGTCCTGGGAGGGAACAACCCCCGCCCCCCCCCCCAAAAAAAAAATGGTTTTGTTTCAGAGATAAGTATTTTTCATCATCGAAAAAAGAGTCGCCAAATTTTTCCAACTCGCACGTTTTTCGTCATGGTGAGGGCGGGTCGGTGGCGGCGGCGGCGGCGGCGGCGGTGCGTACGCCCCCTCTATAAGCCGCCGCCGCCACCGCCGCCACCGCCACCGCAACACCCCGCCGCTGTAAGTGATAACACGTGAAAGTCACTCTTCTCTCCTTCCGTTTTATCCCCCGGTGCCGCCCGTTTCTCTTTGGCACCCCCTTCTATCTCTATCTCTCTCTGACTCTCTCTGTCTCTCTTTTGCTCTCTCTTGCTGCCAATGAAAAATTTAGGGCAAGCAGGTGAGAAACTGGTCCGAGGCAGCCGGCGGCGCGCGCGGAAGTGTGAGTTGTGGTGAGCCCGCACGACATGTCCGGAGGAAGGCACGTATACGGGGGAGGGGGGGAGGGGGCGTAACACCCCCCCCCCCTCACCCCCTGACACACACACACACACCGATAATAAAAATCGCCGGCGAAAGAGGAGCTGCGAGCACGGATCTCCTGCTTCGCGTAACGGGATAAACGAATCGCGAGATAAATTTAGAAATAAACATGTTGTACGTCTCGGTTGCCGCCGCGGTGTTGCTTCCGCCGTCGTTGCTCCCAATGCTTCTGCTTCTTCACTTCTCACCCGGAGCCTCTCTGTCTTTCTCTCTCTCTCTGTCCCTCTCTTTCCCTGTATCTCTCTCTCCCTCCTGTCCCCGCCCGCGCTATCCTCCCTCTTTGTCCCGTCTCACTGGCTCCCCCTCTCGCTGTCTCACTCTCACGAATTATAGCTCTTGTCACGGCCGTTCATTTGTAGATGGAGTTTTACTCCCGCGGGAATTCCACCAATCACGAGCCACGAAAATTGCTTATCTCCCGGCAGCCAATGCCGTGGCGGTGCAGACTGACCGCGCCGAGTCTTGGGAGGACGGGGGGGGGGGGGGGGGGGGGGGGGGGGGAGGGAGGGAGGCATGGGCAGGAGTAGGTGAGGGGCCCGGTGTGAGGGAGGCCCCGGCAGGGTCCCGGCCGCCGGTATCCCGCGCCAATGATCCGCAGAGCCATCCGCCACCGCGCCACGCTTCAAAAAACGCGCCCGGAAGAACTATCATTTCCGACTTATGGGAAAATCTAAATGTAAGAACCAAAACTTTCGCAAGTATCTTTAAAAAAAATTCACTGTCTTCCGATACAACCGACTTCCTATTCTCTGCCCAATAAATGTGACGACAACAGTCTTCGCGACCAAATGCGCGGTGGTTATCTCGCAATCAACGAGCGATAATTCTAATCCCTTGTGGACATCTGCTGATATTTTTTTTCTCGCGTTGCAGCGCGCGGGTCGCGGGTCGTGCAGTGCGGTGCCGCGAAGCGCCGTTTAAACAGGAAGGAGTGTTCCAGACGCGTCGCTGGTTGCTCCCCCGGGGAATGACACAATCACAGCGCAGCCACTGCCCCCCCCCCCTCCCTACCGCTCTCTCTCTCACTCTCATACTCTATCTCTCTCCCTCTTTGCCCCCCTCCTCTCCCACCCCTTCGCGGCTCCGAGCAGCCCCCATATTTCGATTGGCAGAGAAGTCATCCCGCAAACGATCCCGCATCAGTTTCCGACCAAAAACGACCAGGATGAGAAACGCGAAAAAAAAAAGAGGTTTGCGGGCGGACGTGCGGTACTCTCGGCGATGAGGGGGCGGCACCTGTGCAGCTGCGCACGGCAGGTGCGCACAGGTGGGCGCAGCTGCACCGGCTGCGCTTTTCGCAACCGCGCAGGGCGTCGTGCGAATAATCGGACTGGTACCTGCCGGTAGTCGGTGTCTGCCGATAGTCGCTCGCAGCAGCGGGCCGGAAATGCGATCAAGTTGTGGAACACTTTAGGTCTGCTCCCGCTGTCCGTCCTGTTATTAGACGAAGGAGGGAGGGGAGGAGGAGGGAGGGGAGGAGGAGGAGGGAGGGAGGGAAGGAGGAGGAGGAGGAGGGAGGGGAGGAGGAAGGGAGGGAAGGTGAGGCAGGGGCAGCCGCGGGATTGGGCCCGACTCCATCATTCCGACGGATTGGCTTCTGGCCGAGAAGGTCCGGCCCGGGCCAAAGGGCACGCGAATCGCACAGCGCGGCGGAGCGGAGCGGAGCGGAGGCCGAGCCGCGGGCCCAGCAGGGGCAGCGGGGGGCCTGCAGGGGGGCCGGGCACTGCAGGCCCGACAGCAGAAAGGGGTGAAAGGAAATGACCATAAGCACATGAAACTTCGGGTATGTATACCGGCTCGTCCGAGGCGGTGTGAGATGGCTGACGCATCAACGTGTGTGTGGGTTAGAAAGAGAGAGAGTGTGTGTCTTTCCCCCCCCCCTCTCTCTCTCTCTCTCTCCCGCAGGCGCGCACTCTCTCATCGAACTTCTCCCTTCCTCCTTCCTTCGCCCCCCCCCCCTCCCCTTCCTGGCCTGCGATTCCCATCACCGAAATATAACGAACTGGAATGGAATTAAGGTGGCGTAAATAAGCCAGTGGCGGGCGGAGCGGAGGGAGGGGAAGAGATCATAATCCGATCAAGAGGAGAGGGGAGGAGAGGAGAGGAGAGGAGAGGAGAGGAGAGGAGAGGAGAGGAGAGGAGAGGAGGGCCCCACGCACGCCGTGTCGTGGAGGGTCCGACCAAGGTGCTACTACACCGCTCGCAGTGTCACGGAGTTGTGGCGGACTGGCTGTGTGCGAGGGAGACGGAACGCCTCATTTGACTTTGACAAGGGTGCGCGAGAGAGACGCCAGGTCGGGCATCTCTCTCGCACCGCCGCAGTCGCCTGAGACAGTCCGTCTCTGTCGCGCACGGTGGGCAGCCTGCAGGGTAGGCAGTCCCCCCGCGCCGCTGTCCGCCGCGCTGCCTACCCGGCCGCCGGCAGGCGCTGACCGCGCCGCGCCCCCAGAATGCCGCCCTCCCATTGGCTGCCGGAGCACACGCCCCCCGAGGCTCTGCGGGGGGTCCCCGGGGGGCCGGCGCCCACTGGGGGCCACCAGAGGCCTGGGAGCGCCCGGTCCCAGGGGGGATCGATACCCCGTGGGGCACACCCATTGGGCCCCCAGCAGGGCGCAGCAGGGCACAGCAACGCCCCCCGGCCGCGGGCCCCGCGGGGCTCCGTGCACTGTTTCCAACTCGGCGTCAAACACCCGTCTGAGAGAGGAAGAGAGAGAGAGAGAGAGAGAGAGAGAGAGAGAGAGAGGGAGAGGGACAGAGGGAGAGAGAGAGAGAGAGAGAGGGACAGAGGGAGAGAGAGAGAGGGAGAGAGAGGGACAGAGGGAGAGAGAGAGAGGGAGAGAGAGGGACAGAGAGAGAGAGAGACAGAGAGAGAGAGAGGCCGTGGGCCCGTGTGTGCCGTGCGAGCAGGCAACGCAAGGCGACAACTCTCGCTCCAACTTTTTTGCACCCCCCCCCCCTTCCCCTCCTCTGCGCCCCCCCTTCCCCTCCTCTGCGCCCCCCCCCCCCTCTCTCTCTCTCTCTCTCTCTCTCTCTCTCTCTCCTCCCTCTTGCAAACTCTCCACGCGCGAAACAAGCGAGAGCGAGGCAGACAAGTTGAGGACGGGTATTCGAAAAGGGGGAGGGTGTGGGGGTGGTCGGGGGGTGATCTAGTGGGCCGGAGTTGGCATAAGTTGGTCGGGCGATCATGGCCCGCTGGGGACCAGTATGACAAATGTTGCCTTCCGACAACTTGGAATTAGTTCGAGGACGGCGACGCCGGACTCGGACGGGACGGACGCGGCGGCGGCGGCGGCCGAAGGCACCGAGGGGCGCGGCCATCGGCAGACCATACAGGGCAGGGGGCCCCGCGCCGCCCCGCGCCGCCCCGCGCCGAGGGCGACTCGGTCGGAAGGCACGAGCTTTTTAAACGATCCTTGTTATTACTCAGCTGGTTTGTTTTTCCAATCGAAAATAATTATGAAATTGCAAAAATTATTTTGCGTGATTTAAAAATATCTATATTTACGTTGCCGCCTTTTCGGTCGTCTCTGGTGCAGGCGCCAGTGTCCCGCCGCGCTCAGCGCCGCTCAGCAGCCGCGTGCTCAGCGCCCCATGCACCTGATGATGGACTGGGCCGTGCCCACGTTGTTGACGCCGGCGCAGGCCGCGAACAGGTAGGGGTTCTTGTTGCTGGCGCAGGTGGAGACCTTGCTGGCGGCGCTGGCCGGCAGGCCGCCCTTCGTGGCGCAGCCGACCGCGTCCTTGAACACGTTCGCCACCTTGTTGACGATCTTGCCCAGGTTGAAGGGCTGCGGCGACGGCGCGGCCTGGGCCTGCTGCAGAGACAGAGAGCGCAGGGTCGAGGACAGCCCGAGACAGGTTAGGTTAGGCCACCTCCTCGTCGGCTACCTGGAGCAGCACGGCGACCGCCAGGGCGAGGAGCGCAAGGGTGACGCGTGCCATGTTGGTGTCGAGGGGCGTGGACGAGGAGGCCGCCGGCGTGTCTCTGAGGACGGCCCGGACGACGGCCCCGTTTTTATAAGAGCCCTGGCCGCCGCCGCCCGGCCGACGCCCCGACGGGGGCGTCCGCAACGCACAACACGACTGTTTGTAGTCAGAATTGAATCGCGTATGAGGGACCGTTCATAAACGACGTGACCATTTTTTTTGAAGGGTGGGGGGTGGGGGAGGGGTTATGGTCGCAATGCTATCCCAAAAATTCACGGTAATGTTAGGCTAGCCAGCCCACAAGAGGGGGTGTGTGTGTGTGAGAGAGAGAGAGAGAGAGAGAGAGAGAGAGAGAGAAAGAGGGAGGGGGTGTCAAAAAGTGGCATAAAATTGGGCAAGTAGTTTACGGACGATCCCTGCAGCCCAGCTGTGGGCTGTAGCTACCCGGGACCGGGCCCTCGAGGTAGTCGTGTCCGACAGGTCGTGACGGCTACCCGGTGTTTTGCGCGTTACAGGTATTCTATGGCCCGTTTTAATTTCGCAATTTCGCGGCAAAAGGTTTATCTTTACCGGTGACTTGGACACCCGCGGGGCGTGGCGTCACGGTGCGTCTTGAGTCGTGACCGCAGCAGGGCACGCCCTGGTGCGCGGAGTATGGCCGCCGCTGTTTGTCTTTGGCTTCCGGCCTTGCAGCTTATGAGTATGTGTGTGTGTGTGTGTGATTTTTGTCTTTTTTCCTTCTTTGTTGGGAGTGGGGAGGTAAAATTAAAGAACACATACGCCGATTAGATTGAAGTTCATCTACATTTATTTGGACAGTAATCTCGTTTGATCCATACACACAGTAGAATTTTTCAACATAGAAAAGCAGGATACGTATTTCCACACATAAAAAGGAGAAAGCACAATCGTTGTCTTCCAACGCGAGGTTTGTAGATGTATGCGCCCCCAAGAAGACAAATTCTCTAGATGATGAAACAGGTTTTTGACTAGATAGTGACACTGACTAGTACAACTTCTTGCATTTGATTCTGTTTTATCTCAGATCACAAACAAATTTAAAATGTTTCAACCACAAATCACTTGCAGTCGCAGATATGTAATTTGAGTCAACGCAGTGACATTGGCACTACGCCGCGGCCCAGTGGTGCCGCTGGACGGGGGTAGTTCCGCGCTGGCTCTGCTGTCGCGGGGGGTATGCCCACCGCGTCACCGCCTGCGAGCGCCGGGGTAGGCCAGCCCGCACGACGCGCGTGCGTGTCCAAGTCGGGGTTGCCAACCCGACAGGCGGCGGCAGGTGGCGGCGGCCTCCTAGAACTCGTAGCTGGGCAGGTGTCGGCAGACGTAGCACTCGACGAGCACGGCGGGCAGCGCGGCGCGCACCTCGTCCAGCTGGTCGGCGCAGGTGGTCCTGTCGTGCTGGAACAGCCAGCGGTAGAGGACGATGCGCTTGAGGTTGGGCCAGGAGGCGGCGGCGGCGGCGGCGGCGGCGGCCTCGGCGGTGGCCTCGGGGGCGGCCTCGGCGGTGCCGCCTGCCAGCAGGCGCGGGAGGTCCACGCACGTGCTGGGCCAGTCGTCGTCGGGCTCCCCCGCCGTCGCCGCCTCCTTGTCGGCCCCCTCGGCGCCGGCCGCCGTCGCCGCGGCCTTCCTCTCCTCCCAGAGCAGCTTGGCGGGGACGCGCCAGGTGCCCACGCTGATCCACAGCTCCTCCAGGGTGCGGCGGTGCGCGCGCAGCAGCGAAGCCGTCGTGCTCTCCGGCAGGAAGCCGACCTGCGGGGAGGGGAAAATAGTCGAAAACGTCAGGGATTTTTTTTTCTTTCACTTATGATTCAAAATCTTGTTTACGCCTATGAAATTTATTTTAAAAAAATATAAACTTGGCGGCCACCTTGAGGAAGCGCAGGCCGCGGTGCCGGGGCGGCGGAGGGCGGAACGTCATCTGGGCCATGGTCCTGGTGTCGCCGGGCAGCTCCGCGAAGTAGTCGACGTCGAGGCGCGCCAGGTGGGGCATGCGCTCCAGCGCCTCCAGGTGGCGCACGGCGGGCGCCTGCAGCTGCGCCTCCTCCAGGTGGGGCGCCGCGTCGCACAGCACCTGGTGCACCCACACGGGGTCCGCCGAGCACCTCACGTTCGTCAGCTTGCGCACCTGGGGACAGAGAAAGAAAAAAAAATGTTGGAAGTGGACGATGATGCGGTGGGTTCACCTGCAGCACAGACTCGGACACCGACCGCGCGGAGGAGGCTGGGCGCCAGCAGGCGGGTCTTGGCGGCGGCCAGGCTGCCCTCGCCGTAGGAGCTCAGGGAGAGCAGGGACAGGGTCACGAGCGGCGGGCTCGCGTACAAGTCGTAGTAGTCCGCGTCGGGGCCGTCGGAGCTGTCCGAGTCGTCGTCGGCGTCCTGGAGGCCGCGAGGGTCGCGGGGCTCATCGGGGACCCCGTCGGGTCCGCGGTCCGTCCCCTCTCCACCCGGTGCCGCCGCTGGGGCCGCCGCTGGGGCCGCCGCTGGGGCCGCGCTCGAGACGGTGAAGTCGCCCGGCCGGTCCATCTGCGGAATTGGGCCGATAAGCAAGTATTTGAACCCGGGGGCTCAGAGTTGGACTAGGTGACGGTCCTGCTGAAGACACCTACTCTGAGCGCCTCCTGCACCTGGACAGCACGGCTTCAAAGTTCTGAAGGGGACCAAGAAAAAGAAATTCGATGACAAATAATTTTTAATGGTATTGTTATTATTTACAGAGTTAGTTTATGCCTTTATAACACAATAAATGTTACAAGCTAGAAGTAATGTTCATAGATAGGGAAAAGAATCTTTGGAAAATTTGAAAAACACACTAGTTAACAGTGCAGAACCATTTAATGCAAAAGCCACAAAGCTACCCCTAAGTATACTCACCCCATGGCTTTCAGCACTAGCTCCAATCGGCATCTGATCCAAGCATTGCATACAGTACTGGGTAAGTTCCATTGCAAAACACACACGGTGGAGAAAGCAATCCATCTGAGACAAAGCAAGTGCAATGCATGCATAATTATTTTCTAAAATTATTCAACACGTTGATAGTATCTGCTACTATTACACGTGAAACCAAATTCACGAACAGAATACATGGAGTGAATGCACAGAGAGAACACATTGTTTTGTACATATATTACCACATCCCGAATATGTAGTGTAAAATACAAAACATGCAGTCTACGGCTGAGACACACAATTAAATCAGCTGAACAAACAAACAAAAAGGTAAAAACGTGAAAAATCGATGAGGCTTACTTTCTTTTTATAGCTACCATTTAAACACAAACACATCAATGAATGGTCCAGGATTGATCATAAAAATGTATCAAAGTGGTAAAGAGTGCTTACGATGGGCGGTTATCGAGAGGATAAAACACACTTCCTAATGAGGCATCTCTTGTTGATAATCACGCAAAGTAAAGATAGAGCACCTGAAACGATAACGCAGTAAAGTTAAGCAGAAGCTGCCAGTGACTACGCCCCCACGGCGAGGCCGGTCCAAGCCAGCAGACGACAGAGATCTTACGCTCCCACCACCCAACCACAAAAGTTACCTCCCCTAGTCACTCAGCGGCTGTCCCAGTACCAGAAGAAGCCCAACCCCATAATAAAACAGCGCCGCTCAGCCTCAGCGGATAACAGGGGGCGGCTTAAGCCGGGCAGAACGCCAAAAAGTGCATCGCGTCCGAGTGTAAACAGAACCCTCCTGCGCCACCCCGAAAAACAACAGCGACGCGAGTGAGTTTCTGAAGAGCGCCACCAGATGGCGCAGCGCAGCGCCAGGCGCTGGCCTGGCTTTGGGTGCAATGTGCAGTCAGAGCGCCGAGTCGGCGGAGCAGCGTAGTGGAGAGAGAGAGAGAAAAAAAACATCACTATTGTCTTTGGAAGTTGTTTAATGATAGTCAATGGCTTTCTACACACCACTCAAAGAGGAAACCTTCAGAGTGGAGGGAAATGGAAGCAAGAGTGTTCAGTTTACAAGAGTTCATCAGGACATCAGTACAGAAAAGTGCCAAGACGTGGACATCCTTGTCAAAAGTCTCTGTCAATAGGAAAAGGCAAATAAATAATTTGCATTCTTTCTAAATGCCATTTTAAAAAGCATCAGTATAGATTTACATAACAAGGTCTAGACCTAGATGATCAAAACAGAACCATATAAATCAAAGAGCACTGCATAATTTCCTACAATCTAACAAATGAAAATCCTTGTAAATTAGTTTTCTTTTCTACAAGATCACATATCAAAGGTGTCAGTAAACAGAAAAAAAAACATACAGAGACCTCCATAATCAAGAAATTTCATAGTAACAACAACTCAAATAAGGATTAAAACAGGAGATAAGAAATTTGCAATAACTCACTTGATCACACACATCCTACGAATAATCCTAAAAACAATAAACAAACAAGGTGAAGTTAGGTGATTAAGCTGCACTAATATTCCTAATTACATTCAAACAGATTAAGGAGAGGGGAGGGGGGGGGGGGGTAATCCTACATTCACATTAAAGACAGCTAGGTAGTGACAATTTCTCCGTCCAAATAAAGGACAATACTGAGCTGTTTTGTTCGTCTCAAGTCCCTCCTTAGATCAACATACATGAAGTAGTAATCCAAGACTAACCATGAAAGAATTTACAAATATATATCAAGATGGCTAAATGGAGAGTTTTACAACAAAGAGATCACATGACAAAGTAACAAAATAATACAAAAAAATAACAAATCTGGGATTTTCCTACTGATTTGTGGGTTTGCTAGTACTAAACTCAACTGTACACATTTAGCTACCATATATACATTCACATTAAATAGATATGAAAGACACTTGTCACTATGAAAACAGACATTAAACATAGTATGCTCCATCACCCTTCACAATGAGTTCAAGCTAAGGCTGTGTTCATTAGCTTTTCCCCTATAATGCAGGGTTGACCAACAGGTAAAGCTAGCATACACAGAGCTTGCTGGGCAAATAAATTAGAAACACTAATCAGATTCATACATTTTAAAAATATCTTAGTCATGAAGCAAATATAACACCTGTTGGATTTAGGGGAATGGAATTTCTAACACCATGGGTAAATAAAAATTTAAACAAATCAAAAAATAACATAACACAGCTAGACCTACAAGGTAAAAAAGAAACATTTAATCAGTTATGCATTATTCAAGATTCATACAAAATCTAATCAGAATACTAACCATCACTGAAGTCACTAGAAAGGGTCACTTAATGATAGGGGCTTATCAAAAGAGGTGGGTAAAGCTTCACTTTTACACTTCACTCTACATAACAATTAAGAGTGTGATGATGATGATATTGAGTGCCTTAGGTTTTATATGCATCAGAACATAAGATCTCGGTAGGCATGTAGAGCTAAAATATACAAAATAACATTAACACTTTGATGTGAATGTACAGTGACATGCAAGGATATGATTGGACTAGTCAATTACCATGTCATGGCACATTAAACATGATTAAGCTACTTCAAGGTAAACACAGATTTAAGGGATGCTGAGAACTTGTTCATAAATACCTAAATAGTTCATTTTGAACAAAATATTGTCACCATTTACAATGCATAATACAATAAAATTGTTTACAATAAAATATGTAGAGGGTTGCTTTAAAAATGATAAGACAGTAGAAGAAAATTTGTACTCAGTCAAGGCTTTAGGACCACTGGAGGAACATACCTCTACATGCAATTGGAGACTTTTCAAGAACACACTCCAGAGGAATCAGTAAGACTTGCAACATGGTTGGCCAAGAGCTCAGGTTTGCCCACAAAATGAGAGCGTAAATGTAGAACAAGATCTGGTTTACTAAGGAAGTCTTGACGGCAAATGCCACATATCTGACGGTCAGGATGGGTGCCTGAAAACTGGTATGCGGATAAAGGTGTAAGGACAGACAAACTAGAGCTAACCGATGAAGTAGCAAAATTATTACCACTGTCTAAATGAGAGCGTGCATGAATTGTCCACTCTTCTCTGCTCAAACAAATCCTGCCACAGAGTTCACAGTTCCATGTCATTGTAGGCTGTTCATGAATCACTTGAACAAGAGCAGCTGGCTGAAGATCTACAGAAGATGATGGAGATCCCATTTCTTGTGACTGAAAAAAAAAAATTACAAAAAATTATAACAAATGTCTATAAGCTGAACCTATGCAAAATATTGGAAGTGATATGATAACTCACATCATGCTTCAGATCGTGCCGTTTCTCTGGAAGTAATGACATCCCATGAATGGGAGATGGATGCTGCCTCTTACCAAGTGGTGCAAAATTTGATGGTGTCATATGCTTTAATTTATTCATATGCATCACCAGCTTGTCTCGTCGAGCAAAGGCCCGCTCACAAACTTCACAAACGTATGGTTTCTCCCCTGAAAATGTAGAAGAAAACATGTGAAACATGTGCTATGTAAAAATAACATCAACATCCATGACACTGCATACCTGTATGAATGCGCATGTGTATGACCAGCTTGTCCTTCCGAGCTAGTTGTTTGTTGCAAACTGGACACACAAACGAGGGCTGTTTATCCCCCGCTAACTGTTTGTTGGTACTCGACTGGTCCTGGGAAAGATCTGACATATCGTCATTTGACTGGACTGCTGACATGTAGGCAGGACCACTTGGGGAATTGCTAACAGACTGGCGAAGCATTGACTGCTCAGGACTTGATGCACTTGTGGAGCCATTCATATAACCCTCTGAATTCTGATTTACAAAGTTCTGATTTCCAGACCCTTGACAGTTGGGTGTCCTGGAATCATCAACACAGTATTATCACATAAATTTGTATTCAATCAAATTGAAAAATAATTTCAATCATCCTCATACCAAGTTCCAATTGCACGAAGTACTCGCACTCCATCACTGTCATAGGACACACCTCCGTCTTCGGTGATGACACTGTAAGGCTGAGGTTCATAATCTGGATTAAAGTGTGTTTGAACAGCAACTGACTGGAAATTCTGGGAAAATACGTGCAAAAACAATAAATAATGGAGACAGCTTATTTTAAGCCCCTCATATTAATAAGAACAATTTTCGCATTGAATAAATATCTACCTTCTTTGAGTCATCTGCTAGTGATTGGGTCTGGGTGAATGTAGATTGTAGAACAACCATCTCTTCAACTTGAGACCGTAATCGTGTTCTTACTTCTGGAGCTGCAATGTCAACAACGGAGTGCGAGTGCTCCGAAACTTTTTGAGGAGGAACATTGGACATCTGATGCAATTGCTCATGCCGGTGCACCTCTAGCATATTTCTGTCACTGGCAGTACTGTTCTGTGACATGTTCAGTGCAAAGTCCCTGCCCTCGGTTTCTGCCTGCATATTGAAAATACTATGCCACCAGAAAGAATGATGTTGCGACCTGTGAATGTAAGAGAAGAAGTGTGAGTGCTTAAAGAGAAATAAACGAGGGAAGATAAACATTTGATGGTTAATTAACAGAACCATCAACACAACAGAGAAGCTTCACAAAGTTTTTCTTCTTTTTTTTCCAAAATAATCTGCCTACTACAAAAAGAATCAACAGAGTAGTATGAACTAACTTTGAGCCCACAGTAGATTTTCAGTTCCCACACGTATGACAGATAGTTTTTATTTAAATGAACCCCCAGCTCCTGGCTTGGCTGGCCCAGGCAGCCTAGCGCCAGGGTGGCTTCAGGTTCCCCCCTTGATCGATAATACTCCGTCCAACCCGGGACGAGCCGAGCATGATCCCCTCGGCGCCCAGCCGGGCCAAGCACGACAGCGGCGCAAAAACCGAGCCGAGCCGAGCCGAGCCGAGCGCACCCGAACCAACCAAACGAATGAAGGATATCGACTGGCATGAATGAAACGTTGGCCAACGCCAAATCATGACGGAATCACCAGAAAACTGTGGCTCATCACTCCGACTCACCTGCGGTGTGCAAAATCCAGTGGGAACGCTTCAAGTGCCACAAATATTCCTTGAGAAGAAGGCGTCGGCGTCCTTTTCTTCTCCTCTCCACACTCCACCCCCCGCGTCCTTCCTCCTTCCTCCCCCTCCCCCCGCCCTTCCCACTTCTTCACAGGACGTCCGTGCCGGTCCGTTCGTGCGGCACCCGAAGCAGCCCGAAGCCTGAGCTGAACCACTTCGGTTGTTTTCGGACCCAGCGCTATTTTCAGTTTCAGCCAGGCGCCGGCTTTCGTTATTTGCAGTTCCACAGTTTGTGTAGCCGTAAATATATTCATTTAAAACACTGTGATACCTTATTCTGTGAGTTATTCTAGCAGTAACGTTAAGAATAGAAACGTTATTTTCTTTAGAGCGCCTGACATCATTTGGCTCCCCAGAAATTCAATATTTCCGCTCTGAAACCTAAAACTAATCGAACCGGTTCTACCGGGTATTCTAACCCCCGTGCGGCACCGTAGCAAGGGCCTGCGTTCAAATTTGACAGAACGGAACCGTCAGCAGTTGCTACACTGACAGTGTGCTTCACCACTACTGCGATAGACTTGTGATAATGCAACGCATTTGAAAATAATATGTCCTCCGCGGTCAATTGTTTGGATCAGAAGTTTGTGTTTGGCACCAGCTCGTCTGATAAGTGTGCTCAATTTTGATCACTATTTTTATTTTGTGTTACAGTCCAAGATGTCTTCTGCTCCTCCAAGCCGTAAGGAAGCTCTCACATCTTTTATCCAACAAATTCACGGGCGTCCTGTTGTGGTGAAATTGAACAGTGGTGTGGATTATCGAGGTACGAGAACTCGTTGTATAACTTATTTAAATTTTTATTTTACTCAAGTTGTTTTACGTTCACAACACTGTTCTCCTTTTAAGGTGTGCTGGCCTGCTTGGATGGCTACATGAACATTGCTCTTGAGCAAACTGAAGAATATGTCAATGGACAGCTTAAAAATAAGTATGGAGATGCCTTTATTCGTGGAAACAATGTATTATACATAAGCACTCAGAAGCGCAAGTTGTAATTATGTTAAAGTATTTTTCTTTTCTTTTTTTTTAATGGTAATGTGCTGCATCTTATTATCTGATCTCCATATATGTATATAATTTCAATGGCACCCTTTGCGCCATCATGTGAAGGAGTAAATTCTGGATTATTTTTTTTGTATTGGGCTGTGTTGTTATTTTCAATCCCACCCTGCAGGCACACCAAGTGGAGCCAGTGAGACACACTCTTTGAAGTCGTGCAGCGTCTTATCCCACCGGGGGCGGCTGGGGCGGCGGTCGGGGACGCCCAAGCGACAGGCAACCACCAACCGCAGCGCTGTCGGATGGGTTGCCTACCCTGCTGGCGCTGCTTGCCTCTCCCCACATGTGATTCGATGGCAGCGCGGAAAGTCAAACACTGTGACATGCGATACGAAAACGCTGTCGTGTTCCCGTCGCCGCTATCTTGTTTTGTTTGACTTGGCTTGAAGGGGGGAGAAGACAACGTACCTGCCTTATTTTCAGAACAGGTTTTTTAAAAATAAGTTTCTGTAAAAAAAAAAGGGGGAAAAAGCTAACGAATTCTAGACGTGCGGATGTCACAGTAAGGAGAGGGGGGAGCATCCTCCCAAAGGAAGTTGATACGGAAACCATAATTATAATTTTTTTTTTAATCAACAAGATAATTTGCTTTAAATTTGCAAACTAGAGGAGTGTATACCTTAGCATGGATTTGGAAGTTTCGCAAGACGTTCCTCGCGTTAGCCGACCTCGCCTTATCTATCTGGCCTGCGGCTGCCGCACCCGTTGACGCACGGACCCTCACGGCGAGAGACTTTCTTTCGACATTTCTCCCGGCCGCCACATTTCTGCTCCGCTTCAGGACGTGGCCGCGTAAAGATAGAGCCACCACCGCATGTCGCCAGTGGGCGTTTCTAGAGAGACTGCCCCGAGTCTCTCTAGCGTATCGCCACCCACGCAATCACGTAACGCCAGTTCTGTTTTCGCGGCTCGCGGGGTGATCACAGATCGGGTCCCTTTCCTCTTATCTAGAAAGTTGTCGGGGAGGGGGCGGGGGACCGCGGGGGCCACGGCCGCGGGTCAAGCAGTTGGACGCGCCGCTGCTTTCCCCGGGCAGCAGGTCAATTTCGCCGACCGACTCCACAAAAAACACAAAAAAAAAAAACAAATGATGATAATAAGTGTGTTTGTTTGTGTCGAGGCCTGTTGTG
Organism: Megalurothrips usitatus; assembly: GCA_026979955.1. Lineage (NCBI taxonomy): Eukaryota > Metazoa > Arthropoda > Insecta > Thysanoptera > Thripidae > Megalurothrips > Megalurothrips usitatus. Next base: position 868,395 of record CM049604.1, on the reverse strand, counting down.
TGTACGGGGCCCTTCAGCCAATCAGCTGTGCGGCCCGGCGGGGCGGCGGCCAATGGGAGCCTCGCGCGGCGTCCTCCGGCCTCCCGCACGCGGCGCTTGCCGACACAAAAACCGCGGGCCGCGCCGCAGCCGCGACAGACGCGCCGCGACGCCCCGCCCGGCCGTGACCTTCGTCGCCCTACTCGTCCTCCGCTCCGCTCCGCTCCGCTCCGCTCGGCAGCTCCGCCATCACCATGGGCAAGCCCTGTCCCTCCGTCAAGCTCAACAACGGCCAGGACTTCCCCGTCCTCGGCCTGGGCACCTGGAAGGTGGGTCCACCTCGGCATCCCTGGCCGGGAGCTGGCAGACCTACTTTGGTTTTTTTGGCCGCCGCTGGCGTTCTCATGACGCTCGCCTCACCTGCTCGCCGTGTGTCGCGTTGCAGTCCAAGCCCGGCGAAGTGGAGCAAGCCGTCAAGGACGCCATCGACGTCGGCTACAGGCACATCGACGGCGCCTTCTTCTATGAGAACGAGCCCGAGGTCGGCAAGGGGGTCAAGGCCAAGATCGCCGAGGGGGTCATCAAGCGGGAGGACATCTTCATCACCAGCAAGGTATGCGCGCCACTTTGAACGCGTTCCGTTGAGCTTGAGGGAACTTGATGAGTACCTTGCTAATTGTCATGAACGGTACGTTGCTCCTGCAGCTGTGGAACACATTCCACCGGCCAGACCTCGTAGTCGATGCCTGCAAGAAGTCACTTAAAAACTTTGGTGTGGACTACCTCGACTTATACCTCATCCACTGGCCTATGGGATACGAGGTTGGTAACATTTTCAAGGAACTTGAACGCTTGAAAATGAAGTGCTATTATTTTCCATTAATCTTACACTATCTACCATTGAAATTTTTCAGGAAGAGGGAGAATTGTTCCCCCTCAACCCTGATGGGTCAGTCCGCTACAGCGAGGTAGATTATGTCGAGACATGGAAGGAACTGGAGAAGTGTGTACAGCTAGGTTTGGTGAAAAGTATTGGAGTTTCAAATTTCAATTCAGAACAGATTGAACGAATTTTAAAGATTTGTAAAATCAAGCCTGTAGTAAACCAGGTAATTTCTATCAGGAAAACCAGTTACAATTCATCTTTTAATATATTTCTGGAGAAAGCCTCATTACTATTTTTTTTTTTCCTTTTTCCTCTCTTTCTCACAGGTTGAGTGCCACCCGTACTTAAATCAGAAAAAATTGCTGGACTTCTGCAAAGCCCGCGACATACTCATAACAGCTTACAGTCCATTGGGCTCTCCAGACAGACCTTGGGCCAAGCCTGGAGACCCAAACCTTCTTGAGGATCCAAAAGTTAAGGCTATTGCTCAAAAGTACAAGAAGAGCCCAGCCCAAATTATCTTGCGGTATCTGGTAAGCAGCAGCATGGCTTATAACATGGAAGGTCAATTTCTGTTCCACATTACCTTCATAATCACCCATTACTTCTCCCTCACTTTAGATTCAACATGGCACTGTACCTATTCCCAAATCTGTTAACAAGAAGCGCCTAGCTGAAAATATTGAAATCTTTGATTTTGAATTATCACCAGCTGATATTGCAGTCATAGATACTTTCGACTGCAATGGCAGGCTGATTCCCCAGCTTGAGTAAGTTATTGTCAAAATTAAGTCAATCGCTTGTTATCACAACAATGGAAAAGTTTGATAATTTTGTTTCCTGCTTCTTTTGCAGTGGAAAGCTTCATAAATATTATCCATTCAACATTGAATTCTAAGACAAGATAATCGAAGTGGAAAATCAGTCATCTTTCCTCAGTTGGAGGTGTGAAGATAGCAAGTCAAAGTCTCTATGTCTAACACAGTGAGACATTGAGAGACAGTGAGACATTTATAAAAAAAAAGTATTTTGACCCCACATAACATGTCATTGTCATACCAGGAATTATTTAAGAGTAAAAATTGAAAAAAATCTTCAATTGACAATTTATTTAGGTGAAGCACCATGTGCCAATTCCACATTTACCTAGTTTTACAACTCAGTCATCTCAGGAGACTAAACAGATGTTCGAAAAATTTCAGTACAACTTTTTAAAATATTGTCAAACACTCCACAAAGACGATAAACATTACAATTTCTCTACTGAAAGTCAGACTTTGGGGGTTTACACATCCACACAAAATAAAATTAATGCAAACCAAACTGTGAAACACAACTATCCAAAGTGATCTTTGAATTATTTAAAATAACAATGTACATATAGATATATATATGTTTAACAATACCTTGAAACATGAACTTCTTGGCATTATTGATATCACCATAAATAATCTGTGGTTTGAAAAAGACAACAAACTAGCTCATAAAATTCAAGTAAACCATATAAGCTTGTGATACATTCTGACTAGCAAGAAAAAAGACCAGAAGGTACAGAACACAGCCGGAACTTAAGCTCAGTTCTATCGCACAAGCTACAACTCGATTAAATAGGAACAGGAGACAAGATTCTTTGTAACTTGTTGAGATAGTACTCAATGTTCTTGAGATATTAATATTACCAGGGTCAGTATAGTCACAGTTTATCTATACAAAAAATTCTATAATCAGTGCATTATGTAAGACCAAACATGGTCAAAGACTATGTTACATTCACACATCCTATGGAATATCTTCACACCATCAAAGAAATATATTCAAAGGAAAAGTCAATCGAAAGAAAATATTGCTTTCTACAGTATAAGCCGGATATAGCGTTGCCCGTTTATAACGTTGGCCCGCTTATAACGTCGGAATTGCGTTGCACCGATCTAACTACATGTAAAACCGAGCCGCGTATAAGGTTTCCCGCTTATAACGTTGTCCCGCTTATAAAGTTGGTTTTTCGCTGCATTTTGACCCTTTATAACGTCGATTGAGCCTACAAAAGCCGCGTTTTATCCCAGGAAAGTGAGAAACACACCACAATTGAATGGCATTTTAAACGATCCGATACTGCGGGGTGCAAGGAGCCGGCAGAGAGATGCGCTCCCTCCTCTCTCTCCCTCCTCTCCCTCCCTCCTCATCCCCGCGCTTCGCGAAGGGCTTAACTAATGAGTGCAAAACTATGAATTTACTGCGTTAAGATTTTATGTGCGGTTGCGGGATGGAGCGGGCGGGGAAGGGTGTCGGCGGCGAAAGGGGGCGGGCGGCCTGCAGTTCCTGGAAGTGCGCCGCGCCGCTGCCGTGCCGTGCCGAGCGGCGAGGGCCAGCGGACGGGCGCATTGTCACTTCGCCTGTCAGGTTGCGCCTGCCGTCCTGCCCACCCCAGTCAGTCAGTCAGTCCGTGCTCCGTTGTCGCGCCGCGTGTGATCCGTCGCGGAGATGACGCCCAGGCCCAAGCCCGTCCCCGGGCACAAGCCAGCAGGCGCGAGGGCTACTTTCACCCTCAAAGCCAAGCTGTCGATTCTCCAGTCTGTAGACGAAAACCCGAGCAAGAGCAAGGCTGCCTTGGCCAAGGAGCTAAACATCCCGGTGACAACGCTGCAAGGCATCATTAGGAACAGGACTAAAATTGAGGCAGCGGCCTTGACTGGGAGCACTAAGCGCCAGAAAATCAAGACCTCGTCAAAGTACGATGTGATTGAGAAGGCTCTTGTCGAGTGGATCGGTCAGGCCAGGTCCATGAACAGGCGAGTCCCGCTGTCCGGGACCGCCCTCAAGATGAAGGCTAAGGAGCTGGCCTTAAGATTTGGCGTTCAAGGCTTCACGGCGTCGGACGGATGGCTGAGCCGCTTCCGGAAGCGCTTCAACGTGGTCTGGAGAAAAGTCACTGGTGAAGCCGCCGACGTCGACGAGGAGACAGTTGCAGTTTGGAAGAGCACCTCCCTCCCTCGGCTTCTCAAAGGGTATGCCCTGCGAGACCAATACAACGTGGATGAATTCGGGCTGCGTATAAACCTTCTTCCTGATAAAACCATGTGCGTCGAGGGAGAAAAGGTGACCGGCAACAAGGAGAGCAAGGCCAGAATAACTGTGCTCTTGGGGAGCAACGCGGATGGAAGTGATAAACTAGAGCCGCTGGTGATAGGGAAGTCCAAAAAACCGCGTTGCTTCGCGAACATTCGCACCCTACCGTGCAGGTACGCCAGCCAAACCAATGCCTGGATGACTGGCCCCGAGTTTTGCACCTTCTTGCGGAAACTAGATGCCCGGATGCGCATAGAAAAAAGGAAAGTCATAATTCTCTATGACAATTGCGCACCCCACCTCGTTGTCATGGACAATTTCACAAACATCAAGGTGGCGCTACTGCCGAAGAACAGCACCTCGAGGCTCCAGCCAATGGACCAGGGGATAATAATGAACTTAAAACATTATTACCGGACGCGCGTGGTGCAGCGGCTACTGACTTTCATCGGGAAAGAAAATGTTCAGCAGAAGGACTTTTTCATCAACCTGTTTCAGGGGATGCACTTCCTGATGGTAAGCAACGTCCTCGTTCGAACGCATTTAACTGTTGCAACTAAAAAAACATTTTTGAACCAACCATTTTCTCTTTGCAGTGGGCGTGGAACCAAGTCACGCCGCAGACCATCACCAACTGCTTCAAGAAGGCAGGTTTCCGAGAGGTAGCCGACGACGAGGTCTTCCCCGTGGAGGCGCCGGCGCCCGCCGTCACTGCAGCCCGCGGTCGTGGTCGTGGCAGGGGCCGCGGTCGTGGTCGCGGTAGGGGCCGCGGTGGCACCCGCGGTAGCACTCTCACAAGCTCGAGCTCAGAAGAAGACATCGACGGCGACCTCCAGGAGCGGGAGAGCGCCGCCGAATCTGGCTCTGAAGACGCCAGCGAGGACGGCTCCGGGGACGGCTCCGGGGAAGAAGCTTCCAGTGCCGAAGAAGAGGAGACCGAGCCGGGCCAGTCTGACGTCGACATGGCGGAAGACAGCGCAGATGATGCTGAACTGGAACTGGAACCGCTGGAGATGGACGAGTCTATCGCGGCAAGGTAAGGCAGAGCAACCCAACCCGAAAGGTACCTAAGAAACACGGTCTCCAATTTGTTACTGTAAAGTTTTCTTTCACAGGTGGCCTGAAATCTGCTCTCTAGTGGGCGCTGTCGGTGAGAATGGGGAGATCCCGCGTTTCGACGCCTTCGTCACCCGTGACGATGGCCTGGAGGTCTGCGGCGAGCTGACGCTGGACCAGATCGCCGAGGCGCACGCGGGCGAAGGTGACGGGGGTGTTGACGTGGACGACGACGACGAGGACGACGACGCCGTCCCCCCGCCCCTCGTCACTGCGACGGAGGCGTTTGAATGCCTGCAGACTGTGCGCCGTTACCTCTGCCAGCAGGACGTGGTCCAGGATGATGTGTTGGGGTTGATTGGGCGCCTTGAAACTCTCATGCTTGTCACCCCAAAACAGAAGCAATCAACAATTTTGGACTTCTTTCAAAAGCTGTAAATTTGTACATGTAATTACTCTATAAGCTTATTTTTCCAAAGAATTTTATGCCCCTGACTTGGCAATAAGTTGTTATCTATTCAATATTTGCTGTGGGTAAATAAATTAGTACCTGTTTTGTTCCTATAATAGTGTATAATTATTCTATGCACAAAACCCTTCATGCTTGGACACAAAAGTGACAAAAATGTGGTGTTTTCTCATTTCCTGGTGGCAAAATTGCAATATTTTCGCGGCAAACCTATTTTTTTTGAACATCCGTTTTTAGCGTTTCCCGCTTATAACGTTGGTATATCGGCGCAAACAGGGGCAACGCTATATCCGGCTTATACTGTAAATGGCAGGTTTCTAGAGGAGGTAATGATGAGCTGTTCAACTGTCTTTGCTAACAGCAAACCTCATAAGAATAGTTCCCCACCATATCACATGAACCATTCAAGTTCCCAGTTCATCAAAAGTTCAATAAAAACTCAATCTGTCCTTGCCTATGCTTTTCAAAGACAGTCAAGAGAACAATATTGCTCAATGAATGCTAATTTGATGTATTCAGTCATAAATTGAATTTTTGGAAAGGCTGAGAAAACTTCAGCCTCGAGACAATCCATTGCACAATCGCTCATCTTGTTGGTATAACAGGGACAATATTGAAAATTATCACATTATAGGCCACAGCACTGAGCGCAAACTCCACACTGTTTGAATGAATCCCCCCCCCCCCCTCTTCTAATGCTTAAATGGCCCCAACCGATTGTTACATAGCACACATTATTCAGTTCCTAGAACCATTAGCTTTATGACTAAAACTGACTACACCTGAAGTGTCTGGTGGTAATAAGAACATTTGAACGCATATAAAAAACTTTTCATTCTCATCTGAGTTTTTCTACAATTAAGGCATATCTAAAACACATATAGTCACTTAGAATGAACAACAAAAACAAGATCAACACATCTACAAAATTTTAACTATTACACATTGTGAGTATTTACAGTGATTTCTTCTTCACATTAAGCTCAAGTTCACAGGTATCCTTTACGTCCTTAACATATAATATTATCTACTTCTTTTTATAAAACTAAAAGCAAACTCTTCACATAAATTATAAAATTACAAATAATAGTGTGTGTTAGGCCTATCACATAAGGAAGTGAAGTAGACTGCTATCTACCTCTTATTCAAATCCCTGCCAGTCAGAAGTCTCGCCTTCATCTTCCAACTCAACTCCAACACTGTGGATACCATTGCGTAAAAGTGGTGTCCCTTTGCCTCGTCCTGAGGAAAAACAGAAATTGTGTTAGGAAACAGTTGCTACACAACTATAAATTTTGTTTATATATATATAAAAACTCACCCAGTACTCTTGCATGGAATGTTAATTTGAAATTTATATTATGATTCTCATCAGATGCAAGAAGAATAAGATCTTCTTTCATAAGTTTCTCTTTGTGAGCAAAGTACTCAACAATTAGATTCCATCCACCATCTTCATATTGACTTATTGAGAGAAGACGGCAATTGGGATTGAAAAACCGACTGTTGCAATCATCCTCAGGTGGAAGCCCCATGAGCTGCCCTCCGGGCCACATGTCATGCGGAAGATGGACCCTGATGTTGTAACGGTGCCCCACTTGCAGGAATCCCAAATGGACAGCAAGACAGTCGCTGCTAATTTTCTGCACAATCACATTATTGTCTTTGGGAGCAACCAGAGCTTCTTCCCCAAAGCGGACGTGGTGTTCTGGAAATTAAGGAGATAGCTTTGGTAATAGGAGCAATCGAGGAATAATTTCCCAACAGGGTAGTTGATGTGATAGAGGCACTGCTCAGAATCAAATTGACAACTCAGGTCTAAACAAAAACAAACAGGATTCTTTCAGTGTTCTCCTCATTTCATCTGATACAAGGGCACGGTTCGAAGTTCACAGTTGGTGGTTGGGAACATCATTCATTTCACAAGAATAACGAAGCTTTAAAGGGGGCGGGAGAAGTGTCAGTTCCTGACAGTGCACTCACGACACTGAAGTGACAGTTAAAAATCATCCATAAGGTTATGAGATACGGACCTGGCTTCACTCCCATCTGCTGGAACACCGCGCTCAGGTCCGCCTCGGCCGCGCCGCTGTTTCTTACGGACCACATAAAACTCACCGACAGCCGCACTCAGATTCAAATAAAACGAAGAACTCAGACTCGCGAAAATAATCGAAAACTCGGCTGTACGAGAGGGGTGCGCAGCGCAACTTCCCCTTCTCCTGGTCCCCTCCGCACTCCTTCACCCCTACCGCACCCCGCCCCTTCCCCCAAGCAGAGTAAAGTTCTATTGCGGTATTGCGATTGCTATAGCCATTGTGATATTGCTGTATTGCAGTTGGATCAACGGCGCCCTGCTGCGAGGCTAGGTCCCTTAACTAACCTAACCTAGCCATTGATAAATTGCTGTATTGCAGGGAAGTGTATATTAGCAGGTATACCTGCCGTGCAGGTATTCAAAATTTATTTTTCTTGAATTCTTTACACTGGGTTAGGTTAGGTTAGCTTTGTTGAGGTTAGGTTAGGTTACCTAAGCTAACCTAACCTAAACTAACCTAACCCGGCGAAAAGAATTCGAGAAAAATTAAAATAAAATAAAATTAATTTCCCGATTTCAACTGCATACCGAACTGAATACCGTTCGGTATGCAGTTGTGTATGTAGTTTGGTATGCAGTTCATTTCGTATGCAGTATGAATTTTTTCGAAGATCCTTCTCCAGTAAGGTTAGGTTAGTTAAGTTTGCCCCGCCTGGACCTAGCCTCGCAGCAGGGCGCCGTTGATCCAACTGCAATACAGCAATATAACAATGGCTATAGCAATCGCAATACCGCAATAGAACTTTACTCTGCTCTTCCCCCACCGCTCTTGTTGTGGTTCTTATTCTTGTTGTTCTTTTGACGCGGTTTGTGGTGTCTATGATTCCAGCCTCAGTAGTTAGAGGAGAATATTAGAGGAGGAGGGTTTCTCCTCAGCGTTAGGGAACGGGAGGGACTTTTCGCTTCTTAGGGTGAGAGATTCGTGTTCGTCACGAAGTCTATAATCGTTTAAAGATGGGAGTCCATGGACTGTGGAAACTGCTGGAAGCGGCCGGGAAACCTGTACCTTTGGAATCACTGGAAAACAAAGTTCTCGCCGTCGGTATCCTTTTATTCGTTATCCACAAGTTGTAATATGTGTAAAGGTTGTTTTTGCACCGGGAGCGATATCACTTAGTGGTTGTCATTGTGTAGTTTACTTGTGTGGACTAGATATTCATCGCCATGCCGCCTTGCATTGTGAAATACCCCTCATGACATTTGCCGTTTGCACCATTTGATCTATCCCATTTCACTGAAAGTATTTCTTTAACACATATCAGATGTCTCCATTTGGTTGCATCAAATGATGAAGGGATTCCAAGATTCCCGAGGTGCTGCTGTGCCCAATGCACATCTTCTTGGTTTGTTTCATCGTGTGTGTAAACTTATGTACTATCGGATCAAGCCAGTTTTTGTGTTTGATGGAGGTGTCCCACTCCTGAAAAGGCAGACCATTGTTAGTACACAGTCACAAACTTGTATTGTCCACTTTTGTTCTTAGTTCTTAGATCTGTAATTTTTGTTTGTTCTGTTTTATCTTAGGCTGCCCGGAAGAAGTTAAAACAACTGGCTTCCCAAAATGCAGCAGATGCTAAAGCTAAGCTTCTCAAGAACTTGGTGCAGAGAAAAGCGGTGCGAGATATTTTGAATGTGCCCAAGACTGTAACAGGTAGTCAAAGTGAGAGTGTAGCAAATGACGATATGTTTCACCTGCCGCCGCTCTTAAATGAAGGACCTCATTCTGAGTGAGTGTACTTCTCTTTCCTCCGCATTTAAGCATTAAAGAAGGATGCTCATTTCCCCTATCTGAACTGTTTCAAACATATTTGGAACTTGAATAATCTCTTTGGGCTTTGGCAGGTCAGAAGATGAGGCCAGCGACAGACTGCAAGCATTTATGGGGAGTAGCAACTCTGATTGTGAAAGTGAGCCAGAGATTAAGCCGAGCTTACAACTCCTGTCTCACAAACTAGATTTGCACACTTTGGATGTTCACAGTGAAGAATTTTGTTCTCTCCCACCTGATGTCAGACACGACATTCTTAGTGAATTGAAAGAAACAAGAAAGCAAAATTCTTGGGGTCGGCTTCATGAAATGCCAGAGGTACTGGAATATGTTGAACATGTTATGCTGTAAATTTAAGTTTGCTTTCCTAGTTATAATCATTGTAACTTATACCAAATATTCATTTCAAGGAATCTGGAGAATTCTCTAGCTTCCAACTAGGCCGTCTTTTAAAGCGTCGTAATGTTCAGTGTGCAATGGAAAAGGCTGAAAAAGAAATGGGTGGGAAAGTAATGAGGATGAATGAACTACAAGAGCTGATGGAAGCTCAAGGAGTTGATATTATAGAAGATAACCCCCTCATTGATTCAGCTTCCCAAAGAATTGCATCAGATTCTACAACACGGTTTGTCCTTTGTAAAGGTGTGTTTACAGATTAGTTATAAAATTAGGTGTCTTGAATTTGGATATTAACCATTTGTTAATGTGTTCATTTGTGTACAGATTCTTCCGCGGGGCGGAGCTCACAGGATCCTGCATCCTCCAAAACTTTAGAAGTGAAAGAGAATCCCTTATATAATGAACAAGTGGAATTTATTGCCCAAATGGCTGAGAATATGCTACAGCAGATTGAAAAGAAAAAACAGGAGAAAGATTGTATTGTTATTAAAGAAGAGAAAGAAGAGGACATTTTGTGTGCAGTGTCAGATGGTGAAGTCACGACTGATAATGTGACAGTTGCAGAGGAAAAGATTTTAGTCGATGATTGGTCTTCAGATGATGATACAGAATCTAAGAAATTATGTGAAGGAAGTTCAAAGGCTGAAGAAAAAACGTCACCCAAAAGAAAATTTAGTGATTCTGACATTGGTGTTGATTCTATGGTGGACCTTCCTCCTGCCTCTAAAGTTGTAAAACTCAATAGTGATAATTCTGAAGAAAACCATGTTAAACAAAGTTCTTCTTCTTTATCAACAAGTAAAGCAATGAGCAGAGATTTGTTTCATATGCAGGAAAGTAACCAAGAAACACACATGAGTAGTTCTTCAGATGAGTGTGAGGATATGGAGGAAGTGGTAAAACTCCCTAAAAATAAGGCAAGTTCTGACATTAATGTTACCTTGAGTGAAAGTCAGAATGCACTAGACGGAAAGAGCGGTGTTAATTTCACCACTAATCAGAAGAAACCATTGGAAATAATTATTCAGCCAGGAGTTCAACCGGACAGTGATGACATTTTTGCTGATGTATTTGAAAAGTGCACTGAGGGGGAGAAGACCAAAGAAAATAAAAGTAGTGAGAACTCTATCGCCATCCATAAGAAACCTCTGGAAATAGTTATAAGCCCGGGAGGGAAACCAGCAGAAGATGACTTATTTGCAGATATCTTTCAAAGCTATCCATCGATATCTGTGGAAGATGGAGCAAGTTCAGAAGATGATTTACCTTCTAACGAAATGCAGGAGAAAATGATAAATGCTAGCTCTGAAGAAACCTCTGTCACAGCATTAACTGGAAATCAATCAGACAACAGGAATCTTACTAAGAATAAAGATAATAATAATCCTTTAACTCCAACATTACTATTGAATAACCCATCATCATCAACTGACTGGAAAGTAATGGAGGTAATGTGGAAAACTAAATTGCAAAGTTTGAAATAGATTCAAAACCACTCGATCATACTCAATGCAATGATTTTCTTCCCTTCATTCAAGGCATCCTTAGAAGCTGAGGAACTTGGTCTGCAGAAAGAAAGAGGACGCCAAGAGCGACTAGCAGCAAGTATCACTGACCAGATGTGTGTAGAAGCCCAGGTAACTATCCCCCTTTTTCTTTTCCTTTTGAACTTTTTAAAAACCTTAAAACATTTCTGTTTTTCTTTTTTTTTTTTTTTTCCAAGGAGCTACTCCAACTGTTTGGGTTGCCATATCTTGTTGCCCCAATGGAAGCAGAAGCTCAATGTGCTTTCTTGGACGCTATTTCTTTGACTGAAGGCAGCATAACTGATGACAGTGACATCTGGCTGTTTGGTGGCAAGAAAGTGTATAAAAACTTTTTCAATCAGAAAAAGCACGTGCTTCAGTTTACGTCCACAAACATAGACCACTATTTTAGTAAGTCATTAAATTGTATTCGAAATAATGTATTTTATAGTTAATCTTCATTCTCAATTATCTCTCTCTGTATTACTAGAGCTATCAAGAGAACAACTTGTACAGTTGGCTTTGTTGGTGGGAAGTGACTATACCACCGGAATTCAAGGAATAGGTCCCGTAACAGCTCTAGAAATTATAGCTGCCTTTCGCAGTTCAATGGAATCAGACCCTGTGCAAATTGCTTTGAAAGGTCTTGGCAAGTTCCGAGATTGGTGGAATTCAGGCAGGCCCCACAGATCAAACCACATGAGACTCCTTGATAGAAAACTAAAAAACCTGAAATTTGCTGAAGGTATGTAATTTAATTTTTGGGTGTTAAAAGACATTAAAGAAATGTGCATTCCATCTTAACATGTTCACCATATTTTCTATAATTTATTAGGCTTCCCCAATCAAGCTGTTGTAGAGGCATATTTACGACCTGCTGTAGATGACTCTCAAGAAGCTTTTTCATGGGGGGCGCTGGATTTGCCTGCCTTGAGGGAGTATGCAAAGTCAAAATTTGGCTGGCCAGTGTCCAAGACGGATGAAATTCTTTTGCCTGTGGCAAAGAAGTGGACAGCTCGATCAGTGAGTTTATATTTCATGATTTTTGCATTTTTAGTTTGATGTGCTTTGAAAGCAGCTCAAAGTTATGCTTACTATTTCAGAACCAACGCTCCATTGATTCATACTTCAATTTTCAACCACACCTCGTGGAGGGCTTGGGGAAAATGAGCAAGCGGGTTCAAAAAGCTGTTACACTTATGGAAAATGATGAAGGAGAAGATGTTGATGATCCTGCTCCAAAACCATCAACTTCTGCTAAGGGAAAGCAAAAGGGAAAGCAAGGGGAAAAGAAACCTTCATATTCACGGGGGAAAACCAGTAAAAATGTGAGAACCAAGAAGAAACAAAACTCATCAGATAGCGATTCTGCTACTGAGGCAAACCATGTGAAATCTAAAAAGGAGGAAGCATTTGAGAAGACTACTGAGCTCCCTGTCAGAGCCCCAACAGTTCCACGCCAGAGGACATCAACCGGGGTGAAGAGAATTGGATCTAAGGCTGTTAAGACTTTGGGTGGAGGTGAAGCAGAAGAGAATACTAACACTCTTGTTGGGACTAGCAGTACAGTCAACTCAAGACAAAAGGCCCCATCTTCCGCAGGAGAGTCTCATCTCACTGAATGTGGCATGCAAAGTGTGCCGGCTGGGAGAAAGACAAGGACTGGCAAAGCTGGTAAGCAGTCCAGTCCAGTGTTGGCCAAAAGAGCAGGGGTACAGTCAAGAAAAAATAGCTATGTGGGTGATGATGAATCAGAAGCTGCGACGGAAAGTAGTGATTCTACAGACACACAAACAACTTCTGCTAAGAAGCATACCAAGAAAACCAACAGCTTGGGAATGACATCTTCTAGGGTGCCAGTACCGTCTCCAAGTCTAGCCAAGGAAGACATGGACAATCATCGAACTGGAAATGTCTCAGGAAACACTGCCCATGTCAGGCAGCATTTAGAGCAAATGCCTAGCTCAAGCAGAGATGACCTTGAAGGTGCAGAAGTATCATCTGATTTAGCAGCATTGTCAGAAATGAACTGGGAAGACGATCCATGGGATATGGGGGTGAAGGAGCATCGACCAAAGGTATTCTTTGGAGGAACTCGCCCCAATAGACCCTGGAAACCAGCCCCTAGGAGACCAACAAATTCTGTTGTTAATTCTGATTCAAGAGGTATGCAGCCTGGGTCATTAACCCAGGAGCGGCTTGAGAGTAGGATTGCTTGGGTTGATGCCTTGCATCACAGGAAAAAGGAGGAGTCCATCCCACAGCGTGAGCAGGACCAAAGGGCAATGGAAGATGCCAAAATGAAAGCAATACAGGTGGTCAAAGCGTCAGGTGTTAAGCAAGCAGAGCGCCTGCTGGGAAAACAAACAACAAGGAAAAAAGGAAAAGTCCGGCCAACAAGTAAAATATTGACAGAGCATGATTTGTCCGAAAGCAGCAGTGATGAGTAACATTGCATGTCTCATCTGTTCCTCTAGTATTAATCTTTTTGTCTGTGATATAAAATGTTGCGAAAGTTTAATCTGCTGTCTTTTTAATATCCTTTGCGAGCTTGTATGTTCACTTAATGTTCTGGCATTTTAAAAAATGGAAGTCATGAAATAAAATCCAAAGATAACTTCTTAGAAAATTTAATTCACATTTTAAATCCAGAACACTAGGATCATTATTTTCATTCAACGACAACTAAGTTATACAGGCACTCATCCTGTGACCAGACATTACATTCATTACATGCCACATTTTAGTGTTGATCAAATATATAGTTTTCATTGCAACATAGTTACATGTAAAAGGGGATTGTAGGAGAATGTGACATTATCCACGCTCGAGTTCAAGGGAAGCCATCATCGTCTTCTTCAGCCATCTCCTTGGCCAGCTCCAAATCTTGTTGCTCCCGTTCACGCCTCTCCTCTGCTGACTCCAACTCCTTTCCATAAGATTTGGGGGGGTACCGCATAGCCTTCACACTCTGATTGTGAAGATCAAGGCAGAATGTGATCCTCTGGTGGAAAGCCAGCTGAGGATCTCTCGTGCAGTAAATATCAGCACTCTCTTTGCTTCGCATGTATCCCTTTTCAGGGTCCAGAGTGGCTTCTACGACTCCATCCCGGATCGCTTTGGCCACAATAAACTCTGCATCTTCCGGTGAATCCAGGCCGAGTTTCTTGGCAATGTCAGCTGGTGAGATGCGGGAGTAAGATAGACCAATGGCTCGGATGGCAGTCTTGATGACATTATGTCTCAGTCGAAGGATTAGGGTGTAAGTGTGATCAGCTCGGAAGGTTGAACCAAAGTTCTCTAGAACTTCTCCAAACCTATGCAGATTACCCATCCTCACAGCTTGAGTAAGTTGGAAGTATGGTCCAAGGGAGCGGCGCAGAGCTGCCTGCCTGAATATTTGGCGCTCAGGGATATCACCAAGCAGAAGTTCTACGGTGACTGTCAATTTTTGAGCAGTCTGACGGAAACCTACAGCTGCATGCTGAGGGGCTTTGCGCAATGACTGGACAAGGTGCTTGTGAGCAGTAGAGTACTCTAAGCGGGCTGCCTTGATGCGACCCAAATAGTACAAGAATCGAGCCCACTCATTATTACTCGCGGTCTCTGGATAACTACATTTAGAAACCAACTTATCCGCTTGGTCATAAAGATTGTAGTGAAGGTAGTTACGAAGCAAGCAGTTGATAAGTACAGCCTGGCCTTCAAAATCATTGCGTAGGGTAGCTGTCCGGAGACGAGAATGGAAGAATGCACGAGTTTTCTCCAATTGGTTGGTAAGTTCAAAACATCTCATATGATAAAAATAGCATTTGGCTGCAATAAGGTCACATGTGCGCCGATTCTGGCCTACCACTTTAGCCAATAGCTGCTCAGAACACTGTACAGCCTCCTGGTACTTTGCGGTATCAATGAGCCTGACAAGAACCAATAGGTGGATGTACAGGTCAACCTCGGGGATCAGTGGGGTAGTAGATGCCTTGCCACTCCGAATTCGTTGTGTGGCCGTTGAGCCATCTGTTTCCATCGGTTCATCCACATAGACGAGTAGAGCATCCTTATCAGCTGTTGAGAAGGTGTACAAGCCATTCAGGACACTACGAAGAACAAGTGCATTCAGCTTCCTCCGAGTGTTAGGGAGCGATCGCAGAACTCTGAGAATGAAGCGCGGTTCCTTTGTCTGAACAGCTTTCTCTATCTGCTTGGCGTGCTCTCGGATGTCGGCGATGCTCAGGAGATCGACATCCTTCTTGGAATCAGCAGACTCGGCATCTGCAGCCGCAGCTGGACTGTCCGCACTCTTCATCTCCACGTCCGTCACCTCCATTGGTGCTACCATTTTAAACACTGCAAACACAATGAACAAACGTCAAGGAAATCTCATACTAAGAACATGAAATCACAGAATACTTTACACAAGGAAAATGTGTGTTAAAGTCCCGAATATTACACAAATCAAGTAAAGTGAAATGCATACGGCCGGCCGTGCCAGACGTAGAAAATGGGTGTAAACCAGAAAATCTGGGTAACAACATAACCTCAATGTAGAAGAAACAAAAATACAGATTTGGCAAGAAAAAGCATGAATTTAGAGGGAATTTGTAAAAAGCTGTCACAAATATTTTTAACTTCTTTTTTTGAGAAACTCAGGAAAAGTTCTACAATTTATTGAGCTTTTGAGCTGAAGGGGAACACTACAGGTTTGCTGACTCACAGTCATAACCTACATAGCAAAATAAAATTGAGTGAAATTAACGTATAAGAAAGACTGACGAGTGCTCCATCTCATTCAACTTACAAGTATTTATAGGTGTATGAAAAAACTAGGATAAACTGACTGCACAAAAGGATGAATGAGAGAGACACTCGAACTGTCAAGGATTCAATGAACTCGCTGCACCGACAAACGGCGGTGAGAAAGAAAAATATAAAAGCAACGCCGCTGTTATTTAGAGAAGCGAGGAAATGCCCTTACCTCCACGTATCAAACAGAAATCCTAGCAGTTGAAATGACTTTTGCTTGAACAATACTTCGGCAACCGTGATGCCGACAAAATGACCGTAAGCACAAAAATTCAACTCGACGCGACCGTGACGTCAGCGCCGTCCTCCCCTCATGTCTGCCAACTCACGCCGACGCGACCGCTCCGCTGTTTCGAACGGTCGCCTTGTGTTTTGGATCGTTCTTTAACCTCTCACAAAGGGACCCGAAAATGTTCTCAATTGATTTTTTTTGGATTTCAAAATTCATGTAATTGCATATCTCTTTGTCGAAATCGTTGTCTCCGGGCAAGGGGAACTAGAGGGGAAGGTGGAGGGGAGGAGAGGGTGAATGGTGGATGGGAAGGGTGGTTTATTTGGGGCATTTCAGTGGAGAGAGGTGAAAGAGAAACCGTACGCCTTTGGCATTTGATCCTGCTGGAAAACTCTAGGAAGTCATACCCTAGAGACATACAAGACGGAATAGAGATACTGGAGAGGAGGGGAGAGGGAAGTACGTGTTTGTGCGTCGAAAATTCTCATGCACGTGGTACCTTAGCAGCAGCAGTATGACAAATTATTCGAAACGTACTTCAACAACACTTCTCTGACGACGTGAGAACCATGTGCTGAGGCGCATTTAGACGTATCTTCAGTTAAACTTAGTATTTGGTCAGTGAGAGTTACCTTCCTATGCTTGTAACAAGCTGAAATCATGAAGGTCAAAGTCATATCACGGAATCCTGACGAGTATTTGAGGGAAACCAAACGCGACATACACAAAGGTAGGTTATGCTTTTGGTCTTCGTGTTGACATTTACAAGTTTGACATGCGTTTGGTTATATTGGACTGTTCTCGTTTGTCTTACAGTTCAGCGGAATTATGACCCTGACTTGCATCCTTTGGAGGCTCCGCGGGAGTACGCCCGTGCCCTCAACTCTGTCAAGCTGGAACGTATGTTTGCGAAACCATTTGTAGGAAACCTAGATGGGCACAGGGATGGCGTTTCGTGTCTAGCCAAGGATCCGAAGAATCTCTCTATCCTTGCCAGTGGTGCCTGCGATGGAGAGGTGAGGGTGTTTCTCTAAATTGTGGTGCACTCTCTAGTCGGGGAATGGTTTGAATGTTTGTATATGTTTTTTGACAGATACGCCTGTGGAATCTACCCGTACGGTCCTGTATTAGGTCATTTCAAGCTCACGATGGCTTTGTCAGAGGTCTAACATACACACCAAATGGTCAAAATTTAATATCTTTAGGAGATGACAAAACCATTAAGTTTTGGGGGTTAGAGGAGGACCAGGAGGATCCTCTGAACACGATTTTGAGCAAAGTACGTATCCATCATCGACTGTCTACTTCATGGAATCAAGTGTCCTGTATATTAATTTTGTGCTTCCACCAGACAGTGGTATCATCCATTTCCCATCAACGGGGAGAAACCAGGTTTGCAACCTCTGGAGAAATTTGCCAGCTGTGGGAACATACCCGTAATGAGCCTATTCGGTCATATCAATGGGGCGTGGATAGCCTTCACCATATTGCTTTCAATCAAATAGAAACACATCTTCTAGGTATGCCAAATGACTTGTTCTGTTCCTTTTTTGCCACGCCTGGATTTTGTTCTATTTTTTTTTTTTCTTTTCTTTTATTGTAGCTGCTTGTGCAAGTGACAGAAGCATTATTTTGTATGATACAAGAGAAACAGGTCCTGTTCGTAAAACAGTTATGAAGCTTCGTGCAAATTGCCTCAGCTGGAATCCCATGGAGGCTTTTATGTTCACTGTCGCAAATGAAGATTACAAGTAGGTCTAATAACAATTTACTAAGAACATGAACTTTCAAAAATGTAATTTTGTTGATTCAATTTATTTATTTTCTATCCTTATAGTCTATATTCATTTGATGTACGAAAAATGAAATCCCCTGTCAATGTTCATATGGATCATGTCGCAGCTGTTGTGTATGTGGACCACTCACCAACTGGCAAAGAGTTTGTCAGTGGTAGTTATGACAAAACAGTCAGGATATATGAATCACACAAGGTAATTGTACAGAGGTCTAATGCTGATGCGTGTCCCTCTGGTTTTAATTATGTGAATTAATTTTCTCTTCATCTCTTTGCCTTAAGGGACACTCCCGTGATGTTTACCACACCAAACGGATGCAAAGGTTGACTGTGGTCTCATGGTCTCTTGACAACAAGTACATTATGAGCGGATCAGATGAAATGAATATTCGAGTTTGGAAGGCTCAGGCATCAGAGAAGCTGGGAGTGGTATGTTAAAGCAATGAAAAATGGTATTTTAGGTGTTCTTTATGTTAACTCCTTTCTTTAAAAAAATCTTGTTTATTTCAGATGAAGCCTAGGGAGAAGGCTGCCATGAACTACCATGAAGCATTGAAGGCAAAGTTTGCCCAACATCCGCAGATCAAACGAATTGCTCGACATCGCCATGTACCAAAGCATGTGTTCAATGCTCAACAAGAGCAACGTGTCATGCGCGAGAAAGCAAAGCGCAAAGAGGGTAATGTGCGGAAACACTCCAAGAAAGGATCAGTTCCATTTGTTCCAGAGCGTAAAAAACATATTATTAAGGAACATGAGTAAACTCAACAGACTGTGTTATAATTTTGTATATCTATTTAATCAATGTTCAAAAGGGACAACTGACAACTTGTGTAAGGTGTATCTCCTGTAGCTCCAGGTGTATATCCTGCTCATAAATAAATAAATAAATAAGACACGTTGGTGCAAACAAAATGAGTTACAGATTCCTTTTCCAACCCCTTCCTCCTCATACGGCTGACAAGGGGTGACAGATGACGTGCAGATCACGACACCGTATTTTTATTGGTTTTAAGGGGAAGGGGAAGTCGTTTGTACACGAGTGGAGGCCGCGCAGTCGCGAGCCCCTCGATGAGCCGGGCGCCTGTGAATGCCGGGGTAGGCCAGCCCGCGCGACACGCGTGCCTTGCGGGCCGGAGGCTGCCTACCCGGCAGGCGGCGTGCCGGAGCCGGCAAAGCGAGGCGGGCCGTCCTCAATGGATGATGCCACACGAGCCGCACTCCGTTTCTCTGACCACAAAAATCTGGAAATAAAAGGGTGCGGCGTATAATGGCGCAGTGAGGAGGTTGCCTCCACGAGTGCGGCCGGTGCAGCTGCACCGGGGCGGGTCGCGGCCGGGGTCGAGGGACGGGTGGGGGGGGGGGGGGGGGGGGGGGGCGCCGAGTGCGCGCGCACCTAGCTCATCTCCCCCGATATCAACACGATATTGTGATTGTCCACGTCAGCGCCGGGGCGCGTGCAGGCGCGTGCCGCCGGCGACGGCCGCCACTCTGTAAGCACAAAACCGGGGGGGACCAATCAGCGCGCGTGCCGTAGGCTACTTACTATTATGTCACCGTAGAATACACGAGAAGGAGAAACAATTAAAAATCGTTCAAAACACATATTAAAAAAATATCACACAGTTTCAGATAAAGAAATTGCATTTTATTTTAGAAAAATAAAATAATAACTCAGAAAAATCCAAAGCGCTCAGAAAAACTGTTTTAGTGTTCTGCTTGACAATACAAAACGCTCAGAAAAAAATAAGAAACTTTTAGAAAAAGAAATTATTTAGCGTTCTTGTGATGACAGAGAATGGTAACCGCGGAATGTGTTGCCGCCGCAAGCAGACGAAACAAATGCAGTCTCTCTCTTTCTGTCTGTCTGTCTGTCTCTCTCTCTCTCTCTCTCTCTCTCTCTCTCTCTCATGTCGGGACACGCGCTGGACACGCGACTCCACGACGGCTCCGTGACGCACCGTGCGGCTGGAGGGTGAGTCACATCGTTGTCCAGTCCGGACGGACAGCTGCGCAGCTGCGTGCAGCTGCGTGCAGCCGCGGGCAGCGGCGGCTCAAGCGGCGCGGCGAGACGCACCGCGGCAGTCCGATCTAGGACTTCCCTCCACACGTCCGACGTCTCTAAAGACGCAATACCCCGCCTCTCTCTCTCTCTCTCTCGCTCTTCTGTCACCATGCCCACCCCCACCGCCTCCACGGTCGAGCCCCCCCTACATACTCTGTCTCTCTCTCTCGCTCTCCCTGTCTCGCTATACCCTCTCTCTGCCTCTCTCTCTCTCTCTCTCTCTCTCTCTCTCTCTCTCTCTCTCTCTCTCTCCCTCCCGGTCTGGTCGCTGCCGGCTTTTCGCCATCATTATTGTTGTCGTCTCCGATTCTCCGATTCGCGGTGGCGGCAGCAGCAGGTTCTAAAGGCTGACAGCGGCTCGCTCGGGGGCGGATGGATAGGTTCAGTCGGCTGCTATCCTGCGCTCTGCGAAGGCGTGTTCCTCTCTCGCCGGCTCTCTAACTCTCACTAACTATTCCTCTGCCTTGCGCGCGCGCTCTCTCTCTCTCCCTCCCCCTCTGCCTTTCTCGCTCCCTTTCGCTCTCTCCTTCTCCCCCTCACTCGCTCTCTCGCGCCCTCCTTCTCTCGCTCGCTCTCTCCAGCTCTCTCTCTCTCTCTCTCTCTCTGTCTTTCTCGCCGCTCTCTCCAGACTTCCGGCTGACGCCCGATGCCATGTCCCCGCCGTCGCCAGCGCGGCTCCTGGGGCTGAGGCTGGGCCCCGCAGTGCGCGTGTGCGCCGGCCTCGGGGCGGGGTCCGCGACCCCCCACGGCGCGGTGCTCGGGCTGGAGGCTCGCCGCCAGCACCGGCAGCAGCGCGACGGACGCCCCCCACGTCCACCGCGGGTACGTACTGCACGACGTGGTAGAGGAGCAGCAGCAGCAGCGGCGGCGGCAGCGGCTGCGGCTGGGAGGAGGCAACACGCGGGCCAAGCACGCCGGTGTAATCCTGGGGCCCGCCTCGGCTGCGGGCTGCACGGAAAAAAAATATATTCGCTGCTCCAGCATTTTTTTTTCTCAGTCTCGTTCTTAGCTTTCAAAAATTCTCCGGGACAGCAAAAAAGAATCGCTGATCTTCCTTTCTTGCTTGAAAAACCTTTTCTTTTTCTTTTTTGGAGGGCAGCGAGGCTCCTTTTGGTCAAAATGAGACCGCAGAAAAATTGCCGAATGAGCGGAACAATTTTTTTCCTCGTGTTGCCTACCGTGGTGTACGATTTCTTGTCCTCCTCCCCCGCCACACATGCCTGGCAGGCCGCGCACGTGCCAAAAGCCCGTATCGCATTTTCGGTTTGTTCTGTTTTTTTTTTGGACGGTTTTCTTAGAAAAGAAGACACATATTTATTTTTAAAAATAAAATTAAAAGATAAACACCCGTCCTCCCTGCTTGTCCATCGCGGCGCGCAGTTCCCCTTGATCTCGTTCGCTATCGCTGCGGGTTGGAGACCGCGGCGTCAGCGTTCGCCTGCACCGGCGGCGGCCGGCCGCCGTCGCGGACGCTTGCTTCCGGGTTGCCTCCGTCGGCCACGGCCAGGGTCAGCGCCGACCTCCCCCCCCCTCCCCACCCCCTCGGCGCCATGCATTACAGACGAGGAATCGAAAATGACAAACGATTACTGTGCATTTTCATAATCGGCGACGATGCTCTGTTGCCGTAACTAATTTAGACCATTGAAAATCGTTCCACTTTTTTAAATTTACAATTAAGAAAGTCGGAGTCGGACACGGATTGCGACTCTTCGTTATTGTTTCGATTGTCGATCGATCCGCGATTCGTTTCTCCGCACCAATCGCGCCGCGGCCTCGAGATATCGACGTGGAGAGCGCGGAGGCAATGACACCTGCGTCCGTGTTGCAGCGCGGCGCCGGCGGCGTGGCGGTCGGGCTGGCCGCGGCCGCGCTCGCGCACCGGGCCGCCGACCCGGGCCAGGACGAGGACGAGGACGACAACGGCGACGTGCTGAGCCGCGTGGACCGGCTGAGCGACTGGGCGAGGCCCGACGAGGCCGACAAGGCCCTGTCGGCGCTGGGCGCCGGCGCCGGCGCTGAGGTGCTGTGGCGCCGCGGCCGGATCCTGTACCTGCAGGCGGAGGCGGTGCGGGCCGGCGGCGGCGGCGGCGGCGGCGGCGGCGGCGGCGGACCGCTACGGCCGCCTGGTGCGCGAGGGCTTCTCCGCCCTGCAGCAGGCCCTGCTCCAGGACCCCGCCTGCGGCCGCGCCCACCTCTGGATGTCCGTGCTCCGCTACAAGCGCGCCGAGCTGGACGGCCCCATGGCCAGGCTGCGGTCCGTGGACAACATCCGCGAGGACATGGAGGTGAGCGCCCCTCTCCCCCCCCCCCCCTCTCTCTCTCTCTCTCTCTCTCTCTCTCTGACCGCCTTTTGGTTTCAGCGCGCCGTCGGACTCCTCCCAGGGGACGGGCTCTCGAGGACCATGCTCGGCATGTGGTAGGTCCGGGTTTGTGACCTGTCCTGTTGTCCGTGTTACCTTCGGAATACTCTGGACATCTTCAGGATTATTCTAGTTGTTTTTTCTGACAAAAAAAATGATTCCCCTCGGTTACCTGATGTTACCCCCGGATTACCCGGCCGCTGCCCGCAGGTTCTACGAGGTGGCGCAGCTGTCGTGGCTGGAGAGGCAGGTGGTGGCCGCGGCGGGGCAGTCGGTGCCGAGCCCGGACGAGAGCCTGGACCGGGCGCTGTCCTGCTTCCAGGAAGCGGAGCGGCTGCGGCCCGGACACTCCAAGTGCGTCGTCGTCGCCGTCCTGGTGGGGGGCGGGGTCCCGGTCTTGTTGTTGTTGTTGCTAACGCGGCGCCGCTCTGTCCGACAGCCTCAACCAGCTGATGCTCGCCAAGACGCTGTCCGTCCGGGAGGGGCTGGCGAGGGCGCGGCCGCACCTGGAGGGCGCCGCCCGCACCCCGCCGCGCACCCACAGCGACGCCAAGGTAGCCGAGACCGCCGAGGGCAACTCTCTCTCTCTCTGTCTCCCTCTCTCTAACGCCCTGTCCTTGTCCCTCTCCCTGGCCGCCCAGGCGCAGCTGGAGGCCGCGGAGCTGCTGCGGCGCTGGGAGGTGTCCACGCCGTCGTGAGGAGTGTGTGCTCACTGTGACACTGTGTGATGGTCAAACTGTGTGCCCTGTACAAACACGGAGCAAGCGAAATAAATAGTTATTGTGAACTAAGTCGTTTGAATCAACATTCCTTCCCGTATAGAGCGGCAGCGAGAAAGACAGAGAGACATAACGAAAGAAAGAAAGAAAGAAAGAAAGAAAGAAAGAAAGAAAGAAAGAAAGAAAGAAAGAAAGAAAGAAAGAAAGAAAGAAAGAAAGAAAGAACGAGAGAGAGATAATGACGAGGCTGGCGCGGACGAAGCGCCTGACGCTGTGCGGGTGGGCAGCCCGCGCCACACCCGTGCGCTGCGTGGTCGGCCTGGCCTACCCCCCAGGCGCCCCACCCACCCCAAGTCGAATCAGCGGTCACCACCCAAATCTTGACAAAAATTCAAAACTGTCATAAAATGCGAAAATAATGGGCAATGTGTAATCTGTGTATTATTGGGCTTCAGTAGATGCCTTTGAAAAAATTTTGCAAAAATGGGTGGGCACTACCTCGTCCCAGGCCTCCGCCTGGAACCCTCCTGCTTAACTTCGGTGTTCGAATGGGAACCGGTGTACCGGGTATTGACCGCCGCAAAGACACCGGCACAACGCAGCGGCCTTTTTCAGGGGCACGCTTCCGCAACGGTCAATGTAGCCCCCTCCGCCAGCCAGATTTCCGGAATCAACTCCCTTCGACTGGCTGGTTGGTCTGTGGCACTGCGGCCACTCCCGAGCGGATTGGGGGGGAGGTAGGCTTTCCTATATCGTACACAGCCGAAGCTGCTGTACTTCACGACGAACCCTAGTCGCGACGGCGTGTCCTCGTCTGCCAGATTCACAGGGAGCGAAAACGAAGGTACCGAACCCTAGGTACCCCCGTAGCATACACCCGAGTCTCCGAACCAAGTTTCCTTGGTAGACACAGAGCCCCCCCGCCGGAAGCCCCGGGCGACCGAGAGAACCTCGGACCCGGGAACGGGGGTAAGCCCGACCGTGCTGCGGGAATCTTCAAGTTGAAACCCAACGCTTACATCTCTCAGTGACGCAGCGCGCACGGCCGTTCAGACAGCCATACCGACGCCACGTTCGGAAGTATATTTTACCCTCTGCCTTCCAAGAGTAGACAAAGGAAAAATTTAGAAGAACTGGCTACATTCGAACCTACGACCCTATGGTCGCCGGTCAGCCGCTCTACCAATTCGGCCACAGAGCCCCGATAGGGGCCGCAGCGCGCCCTCTAAACTTTACACGCCGTCGTCTTAGCTGAGCCGACAGAAAAATATCGCAGATGGGCAAAGAGATGAACCCGGCCGGCGAAGTCGCCCAGCGGACTCGCTAACCACGCGGCTACCGAGCCACGGTGTGGGACGTCCGTGCGCTCCCGGTACTGCAGCCGCTCCAGCCAGCCCCGCCTCCGCTCACAGAAGAGCACGGCGGTATTTTATCTGGACTGGAACTGGTGAGTGCCTGGACTGGCAGCACTGGGGCGTGGCGCCCGGCGCGGTCCGGGGGCCCCGCGGTGTGGCGGGCTGCTGGGCCGCTGCCGCCGCCTCGCCTCACCGGGGGAAGCTGTTCCATCAGCTGGCAGCGTCGGCGCCGGGACGCCGGGGTCCGCGTACCACCCTGACGCAACGCCGCCGCCGCCGTCGGCCACCCCGCGGGCCTCCGTCGTGGGGGCCGCCGCCGCCGCCCTGCGGGTGGCGAGGCCCCCGCGAGGTGTAGGTCGCGAGCAGCACCTCGCCGACGACGCCCCCTTCCCCGAATAACAACGGCGTCGCCGGCCTCGCCATAGAAATTTGATGCCGTAGTCTTCGCAAATATGTCTGACGGAACGACGCCCGCCTTATCTCTGGGACACATGCAATCCTCCCCGTCAGCGACGCCCGCGGCACCGGCGCGCCGCCATATAAGCACCGCGGCGGCCCGGGGCCCGGGTCACGACGCCGTGCTCGCCGACGACCGTCCCCCGAAGCACCCCGTCGAACTGCTGTCCGCCCACAAGCCGGCCCGCAGCCTGGACGTTGTGTGAGTAGCGTCTGCGAGGAGGCGCCGGCGGCCCCGCCCGGCCTGGCAGCCGCCCAGGCCAGCCTTGTGTACCCGGCACGGCCCTGCGCCTGCCGCCCTTGACTCCCAATTCAAGTTCGGTCAGCTGGTCTCCGCGCTGCGCCCGCCGAATCCCTCATACCGACTGCCCCTTTCCGTATTCATCAGAGGCCTCCGTGGGGGGGGGGGGGTACCCAATGGGTGGCGGCCGCGGCGGCAGGGCCGTGCTGTCCACGGCGCCGCGAGCTGCCCTGCCCCATGACCGTCCACTAACTGTACTCGCGGAGCAGCGGACCACCGCCCCCGACCCTGGTGCCGCCGCCGCCGCCGCCGTGCCGGGGCAGTCGTCCAAGAGCAGCCAGCAGCCCCAGCACCCGGCCGTCGTCGGCGCGGGGTCGAGTCGCGGCCAAAGGAGATCGGGGAGCGGGAGCAGAGACCTGACTGCAGGTGAGAGTCTCCCACTTTTCCGGCTTCTTGTTTCCTCTTGCGCGCCGTGTTTTAAAGACTTGAGTATGTCGCGTTTCGTTTTGGTCTTGCGCCAGTGGACGCCTCAGTCCTTTCGTGATGCTGGTGGAGGAGCCGGGGGGAGGGCCGGGCGGCCGCCTGTCCACCGACCTGTCCAACGACCTGTCCACCGACCTGTCCACCGGCCTGTCCGTCGACATGTCCACCGGCATGCCTACCACAATCACGGTGGCCACAGTGTTCCCCAGTAAGGTCCCCGACGTGGACCCGGAGGTCGTCGCGAAGCGGCGGAGGGACCACCGCCGCTCCCTCTGGAGACAGGTGTGTGTGTGTGAGAGTGTGTGTGTGTGTGAGGTGTTGCTGTGAATGACGCGTGGACTCGTCGCCCCCCAGTTCCTGGCCTGCGCCTCCGTCCAGGCCGTGCACTTCATGACGGGCGTCTGCATGGCGTACAGCTCGAGCCTGATCCCGGCCCTGGAGGGCCCCGCCAGCGACATCCCCGTCACCCGGCACCAGAGCGCCTGGCTGGGTGAGCTAGACGACGCCGGGCACGCTAGTGCACCAAGGACTCCTCACTGACGCCGTCCCCCCCACCTGCAGCCAGCTCCTTCGTGATGGCTGTGCCGCTGGGCTCCTTCATGTACGCCGTCCTGGGCAACGTCATGGGCCGCGTGTCCTTCCTGAGGTTCATGGCGGTGCCGTTCTGCGCCGGCTGGGCCATCATCGCCTGCGCCAACTGCTTCGAGCTGCTGGTGCTGGGCCGTGTCCTCACCGGGCTGGCCATCGGTGAGTACAGTAAAAATAATCTGGAAAATGTATAGAAACTTTCCTCTATGACGGCGTTGACACACACGCACACACACGCGCGCTACACTCTAGTTTATTGCCGTTGGTGCGGGGTGCACTACACAGAGGCCGGTGTCCCGGTAGGGGTGTGGCGGCGTCGGCCTAGACGGCGACGGTGAGGTCCAGCAGGCCGCCCTGGCAGCGCCAGCCGCAGCCCCCGAGGGACTTGCACACCCGGTTCCCGCCGCACTCCACGTACGGGTCGCGCCCGGTGCACTTGGAGGCGATGCTGACGCACGCGAGCGACCCCTGCGCTGGTGACAGGCGGCGGAGGACATGATAGACCGCGTCGGGTGGATCCACAACTCTCTCTCTCTCTCTCTCTCTCTCTCTCTCTCTCTCTCTCTCTTACGGTTGCCTATGATGCGGTTCTCCGGGAAGGCCGCGACGCCCGGCATCCTCTCAGAGCTCATGCAGAGGCTCAGCAGCAGCAGCAGCGGCAGCAGCAGCGGCGGCGGCGCCATGTCGCACAGCAGTGAGAGCTTCGCGGGGGGGCCGCGGTTGAAAAGCGTTTCCCATATGTTATCTCATTTAAATGTGCCCCGCGCGCCTCCAGCGGCCCCTCCCTTATCAGTCACCGCCGCGTGACGGGGGCGGCACGGGTGTGATGGTGTGCGTCGTGTGTGTCCAGGGATCAGCCACAGCCCGTCGCTGCTGTTCATCACCGAGGTGGCCTCCAAGCGGATCCGCGGCGGGCTGGGCGCCGTGTCCACCTCCATGGCGTCCTTCGGTGAGTATGAGCCCCGCACCCTCCACCCGGAGTAAAGACCCCCTTAACCCTGGCCGCGGCGACGTGGTGACCCCGCAGCCATCGTGCTGACGTACGTGCTGGGCGCCTACCTGCCGTGGCGGCTGCACGCCTGGGTCAACTGCGTGGCCCCCGTCATCCCCATCGGGCTCCAGTGCGCCTTCTCCACCGAGAGCCCCGTGTGGCTGCGCGCCAAGGGCCGCGCCGAGGCCGCCGCCAAGGCGTCCGCCTTCTACTACAACGACCCCGACGTGGTGCTGTCCGCGCCCAGCGCCGGCGCCAAGGCCGGCAAGGCGGGCGAGGGCGCCCTGGAGCGCCAGTGCCGCCTGCTCTTCACGGACCCGCTCGGCTACAAGCCCCTCATCATCATCTTCACCGTCTTCCTCATCCAGCAGCTGGTCGGCGTCTACATCACCATCTACTACGCCGTCACTTTTTTCACGGTATCGTCAATCATCGAATGTTTTCATTTGACTTGACAAAAACATTGCACGAGTCGTTGTTTTTTTACTTTTATTTTTAGCGGAGTCCCACACATCTCGGGTGAGGCGAGGCAGTTGCACAGGGCGGGCTCGTGTTGCAGGAGACGGGCAGCACCATCGACCCCTACATGGCCAGCATCCTGATCGGGGTGGTGCGCATGGTGTTCTGCACGGCCGTGGCGCTGGTCATGACGCGCTTCGGCCGGCGCACCCTTATGACGGTGTCCTCGGCGGGGCAGGCGGTCGCCATGGCCGTGTCCGGGTACGCGACGCTGTGCATCCTGCGGGAGCCCGGCTCCGTGTCCTCGCTCTGGGTGGTGGCCGGCCTGCTCGGCTACATCGCGCTGGGCTGCCTCGGCTGGCAGACCGTCCCCTGGTCCATGATGGTGGAGCTGTTCCCGCACGAGGTGCGCAGCCTCGCGTCCCCGGTCACCTCCAGCATCGCGCACATCCTCATGTTCGCCGTGCTACAGCTCTACCCGACCCTGGCGGAGCTCGTGGGTGAGTGGCTGTGACGTGACGTGTCCACGACGGCGACCCCCTGACGGCGACCCTTGACGGCGTGCTCCGGTCTGTCCGCAGGCGGGTCGGTGGGCGTGCAGTTCGTGTTCGCCGGCACGTCCGCGCTGTCCGCCGTCTTCGTGCTCGTGTTCCTGCCCGAGACGCGCGGCCGCACGCTGGCCGAGATCGAGGACTACTTCCGGCACAACGTCACCTTCCTGACGGAGCGGCGGCGGCGGCGCGCCGAGCGGCGGGAGGCGGCGCGCGCCGCGCTGGCCGCCAACAAGACGGCGGCGTAGAGGCCGAGGCCGCCGCCGTCACGGGTGCCCGTCGAAGCCTCACGTGGACGCCGGACCGGGCGCCTCAATTGGCTGAATGAATGTCAAGCGAGTCGCGAGTGAGGACATTGTGGACGGCCGGCACAGGGCGGCGTGACCCCCGGCCCGCTGCCTCCGCCGGCGCCGCCACGGACGGCGGCGTCCTGGGGGGCTGCCACACCCCGCTCCGACTCCGACCCCCTGCCGGAGGCGTTACTTCGGTTCGCGAACGACGGGGCGCCGCCACGCCACCGCCGGGCAGCATACGAGCCGCTGTGATTACAGTATGTGAGCCGCAGGTGTGCTCGTGTGATAAGCCGCACAAGCACGCAGGTGCGTGTGAGTGTGTGTGTGTGCTACCGAAACGGTTGTTATCATTCCCCGTGTTATACACGGCCCTAGAGGGGTCATCCACGTGTTACGTAACGCTGCGCTCCCTCCTTGTCGCACCTAACAGGACGTGTGCGAGTGGGAGAGAGAGAGAGAGCGGCAGATAGCGTTTGTGTGGACGACCCCCTGCTGGCGCGGGTGCGACAAAGACAACAAAGCAGCTCCCGGCTGCCTCCCGGTCTTTTCACCCCACGCTCACTGCGCGGAAGTCCCTCGCCGCCGAGCGCTTGTTGTCTCTGTCACTCCGGCCTGCAGCTGCTGCAGCTGCTGCAGCTGCCGCGGGCCGCTCCGTTGCCGTGCTGTGTACCGAATGTCAGCAGTGCCTTTACGGGCGGGTTTAAATATATTTTTACATTTATGTACGTCTCCGCCCGCCCCGTGCTGCTTATGCGAACCCCCCCCCCCCCCCCTTTCCCGCCGCCTTGTATATCTGACAACTCGACCAGACAGAAAGAAGCCAGATATGCTGTGCAAATCCGAGATAGTCAGCAAGACCGGCGAGGTGCCTCGCCACGGACAGGTGACGGGCAAACACTCGCGGTTGCTGGGCCGTGCAACAGAACCCGCGTGGGAAAAAACAAAACGTTATACTTTCTTTTTTTCTTTTATTATTTTTAAAAATACAGTAGCTCGTGCACAGACAGCCGTAGATACTGTTCCGTATCGGGCAGGCAAAGGGCCTTACCCGAGTGTCGTCCATCTCTCCCGCACTCATTGCGATCTTAGGAGATGAGGAGAGAGACAGACGACGCTCGGGTGGGGCCGTTTCCGCCTGCCCGACCCGGAACGCTCTTGGCCACACTCTTGGTGGATCACCGCGTCTTGAGCTTGGCCTGCTTGTTGGGGCCGGCGGCTCCCGGCCTGAGCAGCGCGCTGTCCGGCGCGGCCCGGAAGTGCATGTTGAAGAAGACGATGAGGGCCGTGAGGGTGATGGTGCCGATGACGAGGATGTACTCGGCGCGGTTCTCGAAGGGCGTGCCGCAGATGGTGTACCAGTGCGCGCCGTCCCTGGGGGGCTCGCCGCCGGGCAGGCAGTGGAAGTCGAAGTACTTCTCGTCGTAGTCCGTCTTGCACAGGTACTTGTCCTTCTCCAGGACCTGCGGGCGGTCGAGAAGCAGAGTGTGGTAAGTAGAGGGAGAGAGAGAGAGAGAGAGAGAGAGAGAGAGAGAGAGAGAGAGATAGCTCACCAGTCCGGAGGCCGTCTGCATGGGGGCCCTGACCCCGCAGGGCCCGGTGGGCTCGTGCAGCCCCGTGGACACCTCCCGCTCGGGCCGGCCGAACGCCGCCATCCACATC
The DNA here is from genome assembly GCA_026979955.1 of Megalurothrips usitatus. Taxonomy (NCBI): domain Eukaryota; kingdom Metazoa; phylum Arthropoda; class Insecta; order Thysanoptera; family Thripidae; genus Megalurothrips; species Megalurothrips usitatus. The sequence continues at coordinate 838,095 of CM049604.1, read as the reverse complement.
CAGAGGGCGTAGTGCAGCGCAAGGTGAGAGACGAGCAGCCAGGTGCGCCACGACGCCGACCTCTCACCTGGGCGCCAACATTTGAAAAGTGATTATTCCAAAAACTCTGTTTTTGCGTTTAACAAAATGTTTGAAACGAACCCTTGGCGACGACCACGGGGTCCTTGGCGGCGGAGAGGGTCCCCGCCCAGGAGACGGCCAGGAAGACGGCGAAGAGCGCGAAGAAGGTGACCTCGGAGTGCACCTTGTAGATGTCGTGGAAGGTGTGGTACAGCATGGGGAACATGAGCACGCCGAGCGGCGTCCCCAGCAGCGAGGCCATCACCAAGTTGAGCGCGTCGCGGGCAACCCTGCGGGGCACACGGAGGCCGTCATGGAGGTGCTGGAGGGCGCGGGGCGGGGCTCCATGTCGTCGGGGGCCTACCCGGCGCTCTGCCAGCGGCGCGGGTGGTCCCGGAGCAGGTGGAACCAGAAGGTGAACGCGGCCGCGAAGGTGGCGTGGAAGTAGTACGAGTTCCAGGGCACCCAGTAGTGGCGGTCGCCGATGTTGGGGTCCGTGTCGTGCCACGTCCAGTGCACGAACTTGACGCACATGATGTCGTACGGGATGTCGATGAGGACGACGGTGAGGCCGACGGCGCAGGGCTCGGCCCAGCGGGGCAGCCGCAGCTTGGAGACGGCCACCGTGGCCTGGTAGATGAAGACGGGGTCTGCAAGCGGAGCGGGGGGGTTAGAGACTCGGCAGCCGGGTAGGCAGCCCCGGCTCGTGCGGGCAGTGCGGGCGGGCCCGCCTCCACGGCGGCCTCCACGGCGGCCTCCCAGGCAGCCTCCCAGGCGGCCTCCCAGGCGGCCTCCCAGGCGGCCTCCCAGGCAGCCTCCCAGGCACCCGCGCGGACTCACACAGGAAGGCGATGTGCAGCGGCAGCCGTCGGCCCAGGAAGATGAGCGGCGTCTGCGAGTGCCAGAAGTTGTCCACGTCGGGCAGCACGTACGACAGGGACTCGACGACCAGCCCGTGGAACACGGTGGCGATCCAGAGCTGCGCCCAGCGGCCCCGCGAGCTCAGGGCTGCTCACAGCAAAAATAAAAAGTTTTTCAAAAGAAAATCACAGATGTTTCCACAAACCAAAAAAAATCTTAACTAACGTGTACTTAAAAAAAAAAATCACAAAAAGTTCTGACCGTGGATGAGGGTGAAGAGAGCCCCGATCAGGTAGGCGGCCTGGGCCAGGATGTAGGTGGGCTGCGCCCGCCACAACGCCCCCACGTCATGCACCTTGATCCACCAGTCCGCATCCTGGAGGGGCCACGGAGCACGGCATACTGTCAGGCTGAGAGCACCGGGAGGGGCGGGAGGGGCGGGAGGGGCGGGAGAGGCAGCGGGGCACTCACATTCTGGAAGCGCAGCTCCCCCAGCACGGTGCCCGGGGCCAGGCTCTCTCCGACGGCCATGGTGCACGGGCCGGACAACGCTCGGTCCGGTAGGAGACTCGGCCCGGCAGCGACTGATACCGTATCGGCCGGCGGGGACAAGAACCGCCGGGTCGGCAGCTCCCCCCGATAGTAGGGGACAAGTACCCGGCATCAGCAGTACTTGTCGCGTGCTTCAAACCGTCGAATTACAGAGAAAAGTCGAGAGGGGAAGGGGGCAAAGGTGGCAGTGCGACAGAGAGGTGCTGTGGGGAAGGTGCGAGCCGGAAGTGCAGAGTGAGAAGTAGGAGGAGGTAAGGAGTATCTCCGGCCCCCGCCCGTACTCCGCGCGGCTGGTGTCTCTACGGGCCGCGCGGAGTAGCTCCGCACTGAGCATTCTCTCGTGACTGGGAAATGAATGAGCTAATGAGTTGCGGTTTCGAGTGACCAAGTATTTACGTAGAATATGCACAGATGTCTGTAGCACATGGAAAAACATATCGAAATGTGAAATGTACATGCAACTAACAAGCAAAAATGACTATGATTTCAAAATAATTATTTTAGCCGACGCGGCTGTCGCTGCTCGTCGTGCCACAGCAATCAATACGCCGCGGGACATGATCACGCCGACAGGACACGGCGGGGCGGCCGCAGGGGGCGGCGGGCAGCGGCGGCGCGTGGCGCAGCTCTGGGGGGGACGCCGCCGGCCTCAGAGCCCGCGCGGAGTGACAGATGACGAGCGAGTTGCCTACCCCGCCGGCGCCCTTAAGCACCTCTACGAGGGCGCCGGGCCGTAGCCGGGGCGGCGTTGTCGGTTCGGACCCGCCGCCGCCGCCGCCGCCGGGCCGCCCTGGGCCCCGGCGCCGCGCCGCCCCCCTCCACGCCGGCCTTCCCTCCGCCCGCCGCGGCCCGCCCCCGCCCCCGCCCCCGCCGACACTCAGTCAGCTGTGACGGTCCGCGCCGGGCGGACGTGTGTTGTGTGTGCGCGCGCGCGCCGGGGAAGTGCGGCTCGACCCGCGGCGAGCAGCACGTGTCGGCCGCCTCCCGTCGACGCGGTGCCCCCGGTGCTCCCGGTGCCGTCACGTCCCCGTCGGCCCCCGCCGCGGACCGGCCCGCGCAGCTTCCGTCTTATCAGTGCGCGAACTTACTGCCAATCGGCGAGAGAGAGAGAGACAGAGAGAGGAGAGATTCCGTACCGGACGTGGCCGACCGCTAAGGTAATGACAGCCGCGCCGCCGCCGCCGCCCGGCTGCGAATAAGGTGTACGTCAGGACAGCTGACTGTGGATACCGGTGGCGTTAAGACAGATGGCTGCGAATAAGCGCCCGCGTTAAGACACCTCTCTGCGAATAGGCGTTAAGACAGCTGCCTGCCTGCGAATAAGTTCAGAGCGTCTAGACAGGCGCCTGCCTGCGTATAACGTTATGACAGCCCGGGTGGACGGCACCTGATGCGGGTAGGCAGCCAGCAGACGACAGTGTCAGTGTGTTGGTGAGCGCCGCGCGTGGAAACCCCAATCAGGCCTCACGTGTGTGTGTGCGTGTGTGTGCGTGCGTGCATGTGTGTGAGTGTGTGTGCGCGGGAGCGAGCACGCGATCCGACACCCACCCATCCCGGTGCCGCGGGGCCGGTCCTGCAGGCCCAGCTGCCCAGCTGCGCAGCTGCGCGCCCTCAACCGGCAGCTGCGGGCCGATTCCGAATAAACACCGTGATCCCGCACGGACCGCACCGCGCCATGCGGACCTCCCTCTACACTCGTCTCGCTCGCTCCCCTTACGCGCGCATCGGTCGCGCTCTGTTTGGCGCAAAAATTGGAGGTGACAGACATACCGAGTCGAAAAGGTGCACGGGCGCCTGCACACACACACACACACACACACACACACACACAGAGCCAGCTCGGCTAGCAAGAAACCGTCCGGGAAAAAATTACCTTTACTACAGACTACCGAACTTACATGAACGTTTATGTTCGCTGACCGGACATACAACCCTGAACCCCGCCCCTCCCTGGGTGATAGTGGACGAGTATACTGGGGGAGAAAGAGAGGGCGAGAGGAAGAGAGGAAGAGAGAGAGAGAGAGAGAGAGAGAGAGAGAGAGAGAGAGAGAGAGGGAGAGGGAGAGGGGGACCCAACGAGCAGGGTGAGGGCTGAAGAGTCCCACATGGCGTACTTTCGATCGCCCTAAGTGCCCCGGCCTCGGCCCCACACCCGCCCCTCCCCTCCCCCGCGGTAGGTGCTTCCTGGACGCGGGGGGGTCGCCGTCGCCGAGGTGCCGGAGCCAGGACGACGCCGAGGACGCCCCCCTGCCTCATTACCGGGGGCGAGGCAACGGCGCCATACGTGCCCGGCCATTCGGCTCCGGCTGAGCAGCACCACGGCCTGCTCACTCCCCCTCTCTCTCTCTCTCTCTGTGGCGCCAGGGGAGCGCGCGACAGAGAGGTCCGAGCTGACATGAGCCGTGAGCCGCCGCTGCCGGTCACGGGCAGCCAGCCATGAGCACTTGAGAACCGGCCGGGAGGGTCGGGTGAAGACCTAAAACACATGGCGGCCGTGTCCGCTCATGCCTCTCATGGGGGATCAGGGGGAGGGTCGTGTGGCCGGCATGGGTGCGAGAGAGAGGGAAGGATGCGAACGTTAACAACGAGCTGCTAAACTAAACTGCTGAACAGTGATGGTGCTGGAGGGCGAGCGAGCAAGAGAGAGAGAGAGGGGGGGGGGGGGTCACTAATTGGATTGGTCATCGGCTGGGAGGCGACGACGGCTGTGCGAGGATAGCCGCCTCATCACCTGCCCCCTCCCCTCCTCCCTCCCCTCCCCCTCCCCCTCCTCCCCACTCCTCTACCTCTTGTTTCAAATCGTTACCGCATCACTGTAGGATGGGAACACATAACTACGAGCCGCGATCGGCGGCTAATCGTCTGCAGAGAGCACACCCGAAAGAGAGAGGTGGAGACGGGCTGCTGTTGCTGCCTGCCGCTCGGCTGTTAACAAGTCAGGATGTTCGCTTTGGGAATACAGTTTGCGTAATCCGTTTCTACTTTTTTCTGTGTATTTCTTTTTTTTTTGGGGGGGGGGGGAGGGGAATTTTTTGCTTTCTTTTGAGAATCCTTGGCGTCCAGCGCGGATTTAAGTAATAACTCACTCAGCTCCGCGGGTCTCAAATCTTAAGGCAGGCAGGTTTCCAGAACGACATCTCTCTCCTCTCTCTCTCGCTCCCTCTACTGTATCACTCCGTCTCTCTCTGGTTGTGTGAGGTTGGGGGCCAACACCTCCGCGTTCAGGCCGTGCTCTGCTGATTGGAATTCATATGCATGCAGAGAGGCGCGCGGGTTCAAGTCCCCCCCCCCTCTCCCCACGCGGCCCGGCCCGATCGGATCGTATTTCAAACCCGAACGGCCGCGGTTGCGGTGGCGGTGGCGGTGGCGTTAGCATAGCGCACCGCGCGCGGCAGCTGAGCTTCTCTTCTCTGTCGGTCTCATTTCGCTGGCGGCACTCTGGTTAGGTAACGCCGCCCCGCCGCGGCCCCCGGCGGCCCTCACCCCGGCTACCCTTGCAGCGACCACGCCCTCCTCGCCTCGCCGCTGAGTCCGCGCAGTCCTCGTCTCCCTCGCTGCTGTCACTTTATGCCCCCCGCCGCCCCCCGCCGCCCCCCGCCGCCCCCCGCCGCGCCGCGCCCCGACAGGCCCCGACCCGAAGCACGTCCCGAAAGCCCCCCCCCCGGAAGGCCCGCGCACTCGGCGGCGGCGCCCCGCCCGCGCCGCGGCCCAGACCTTGGGGCCGCCCCCCTCCCCCGCGGTGCACCTGCCCACCTGCCCTGCAGCGGCCTGCAGCTGCAGCGGCGGCGGCGGAGCTTTATCGCCTGCAGGAGTGGCCGCGCTGATCGCCATGAGCTACCGTCATCAGCTCGTGGACGCCTCCGCCTGCTCCGCCCTGCCATGAGATCCTTCGGCTCGGAGAGCGTGCCTGACATAACACCACACCCACCACTCGGCTGCTGCTAATAATTCATTTTACGTATAGTCAATTTAACTTACAGTACTTTCAAAATCATTATTTTTATTTTCAAGCTGGAACATAAATTTGTGTGGTTGTGTTGGCAGCGCGTGGCCCTCTATGCCGTTCTGAGTGAGTGCACGGTGGCAGTGCAGAGCGCCGGTGTCACGTGGGCACGTGCCCCCCCCCCCCGCGGACCCCCCGCGGACCCCCCGCGGACCCCCCGCGGACCGCGCCCAGCTCATTCATTCAGCACATCGCTGGGCACGCGATGCGCGCGGGGAGGGACACCCTGCTTTTGCAGCCAGGACAAGGTCAGCCGAGGTGGACACCGCGGCCGTGCTGGAGAGAGAGGGAGAGAGGGCGGGAGAGAGAGAGGCGTGGTGCAGCAGAGCACAGACAGTCAACACGAACAAGACAGGCCCTTTTTCTCCCCTCCCCCTTCGGAGCCCCCCTCCCCCGCCGGATGCAGCACGTGCCCGCGGCCCGCACCGCCAGCAGCCGCCCTGGTACAGCCCCAGCGGCACGCGACAGCGACACACCCCCGCAAGGAGTGTGTCCGGGGGGTGTGTGTCCCGGGGGTGTGTCCGGGGGTGTGTCCGGGGGGTGTGTCTGCGGGGGGTGTGTCCCTGCCGCTGCCCTGCCTCGTCGCAGTGCGGCGCGGGGCGGCGCGCGGCTCTCCAGGATGCCGCCGTCGTTGGAGCGGGATGACGACGGCGGACGAGGCCCCTCTCAGGCCCGCCGTCAACAGAGCCGTCCGGGCCCTGCTAAAGGTCCTTCGTGGGACAGAGAGAGAGAGAGAGAGAGGGGGGGGGGCGTCCCCAATAAGACAATAGCATGCCTGCCTTGGTGTTGCCGCGCCTCCCCCGCACAACAAACAACCGGGGGGGGGGGGGGAGGGGGCATCAGTGACGGGCCCCGTTACACAGATGACCTCAGCGCCGGACGCGGCAGGAAGGACTCCAGCACAACAACACCCTTCCTGGCCTGACTGTGGAGAGGCTCTCGGCTCTCTAATCGGGGAGGCGAGCGGGCCGCGGGCGTCGTCGTTGTTTGCCCTTTGTGAATCTGTACGTGAATGTGAATCCTTCCGCGCCGCCGTGAGGGCGGGTTTACGGCCCTGGCTGCAGCCGGCGGCCCGCTCGCCGTCGTAAGACGGGAATGCCCCCCCCTCCGCCCCCTCCCCTCCCGGCGGTAGTACGGTGTGTACAGAAATAAGCACGGCCCGGTCCGCGTCTTCACTGACTAAAGACCGCGCCGCGCCGCGACCCCCTACGGCCCGCCCCGCCCCGCCGGTCCCCGCGCCCCGCAGGGCCCCGCCCTTAATGAGTTGCTGTGCTGCCTGGTTTGCTGCAACAAACCCAGCCGCAGCCTTCGTTCGTATATGACTACTCTCTCTCTCTGTCTCTGTCTCTCAGCCGCTATCTATCTCTCTCCCCCTCTAGCTCTGGGACCCCCCGGGCCTCACACTGGCCTCGCTGCAGACGAGGCGGATGGGTTGCCTGGCCTCCCGGCGCCCCCTGGCGCCAGCCCGGCGCCCCCTCCCCACACAGCGATGCGTCGCGACGGACAGTCGCGGGGGGTCGTCGGCTCAAAGGGGAGGGGGGGGGGCGATAAAATGGCGTTTGCTTCGCACACGAGCATAAAAATCCGGGCTTGGCACAAACCAACTTCACCCAAAATTTCACAGCAATAGTTCCACGCGAGAGTTCCCCTGGCCGCTACCTGTCACGGCTCTATTACGAAAGGTGCGCCGTGTAGCTTCGCAGGTCTTAGGAGGGGATCCACGGCGGGGGTGCACAGCGGCAGGGCAGCGGAGGGGGCGGGGAGGGGAGGGGAGGGGAGGGGAGGGGAGGGGAGGGGAGGGGAGGGGAGGGGAGGGGAGGGGAGGGGAGGGGAGGGGAGGGGAGGGGAGGGTGTGCCAGGCCACTGCCCTCGATGCGATGACATTTACCCCCGCCTCCCCCGCCTTCAAGCAACAGCCGGGCGTTTAACGAGACCACGTGGAGCGTCCTCTCTCTCTCTCTCTCTCTCTCTCTCTCTCTCTCTCTCTCTCTCTCTCTCTCTCTCTCTCTCTCTCGTTGTCACCCCCACCCCCACCCCCCTCGCGCTATCTCTGACTCTCTCTCTCTCTCTCTGTCCACAGACTCTGCAGCGCGCAGCCCGGTCCTGGCCCTGGGGGCGGAGGCCCCCCTTGTGTTCGTCCATGCAGCGTCCTTGCCGATGCCGCCCCGGTGGCGTGCCCGCCCCCCTGGCCGCCGCTGCCCCCGCGGCGGCGGTGGCGGCGGCGACTTAGAGGGGCGGCCGGTCCGACTCGGCGGCGGCGTCGCTGCCGCCGCGCCCCTCCGTCGCCCCCCGAGCCCCCGCCGGCACACTCGGGCCGACGCCGGCCCCGCGCGAGGTACGCGTCGGCGTCCTGCCAGTCGCGGCCCCCGCGGCCGCTCCGAACGACTTCTCGACCACGACCAGCGCGACCCGACGGCCGTCACCGGCGTCCTCGGCACGTCCCCGGCGACGCCCCCGGCGACACGAGGACGATGACGGCGCGCGAGGTGCTGCTGGAGGGAGGCCCGCCCTGGGGCTTCCGGATGCACGGCGGCGCTGACCAGGGGCAGCCCCTGCGGATATCCAGGGTGAGTCCCAGCCGGAGGCCGAATAGAAAACAAGACGATCAGGAAAAAGGAATAAAGTGATATCACAGCAAATTACTCCTGAAAATATGGGAGTCACACAAAAATAAATTAAATTAATACAGAGATTCTTGTCGAAAAGGCCTGGGCGAAAATAAATCAGTGAGTGCGCGTCTTGGACGCGGACGTCGCCGCCGGTGTGGTGGCCGGCTTGTTGTGCTCGCGGTGTAATGCGGGGCCGCGGCCTCGGCGCCTCCCCCGCCACCGTCGGCACGGGGTGCTTCGGGGCGGCCGCGGTCTGCCGCATCAAGCTCGCTGTCATCCGGACGGCGGCCGCCAGAATTGATGATGATCGGTTTCTCGGGGAGAGGGTGGGGGGAGGGGGGAGGGGGTGCCGCCCCCGTCACACACACACACACACAAACACGCCGTTTTTAAAACGCCACCCCGGCAGCGCCCTGTCTTCCCCTCAGCGGGGGGGAAGGGGGGGGGGGAGCGTTACGTGGTTTCCTGGACGGCGACGCACTCCATTGGCGCCTCCCCGCCAAATCGGGAGGGAGCGGGACTAGCGGCCGAGTCCGCGACGGCGGCCGCGGATAACTGGCCGCGCACGCAGCGGGGGGTCCGCGGGGGGTCCGCGGCGGCGGCGGCGCGGACAGCCACTTATCACCCGCAGGGAAAACGCACGGCGGCACCGCGCGGCCGAGTTGGGAGCCCGAACACCACCGGGGCGCAGCACATGGAGAGCCTGGCGCTGCTGCCCCCACGGGCCGCGGCCGCCGCCGGACGCGGTGACGTCTTGGGGCGGCCGCGCGCAAAACGTTCCCCGCCATACCTCACCGTGAAATTACTCTATGTATCTCCTTCCCGCTCCCTCCCCCGCCCTTCTCGCTTCTCTGCTTCATCGCCACGCCCTCTCTCTTTCTCTCTCTCTCTCTCTCTCTTTCTCTCTCTCTCTCTCTCTCTCTCTGCCTCTCTCTCTCTCTCTCTCTCTCGCTGGCCTCGCTCCAAGGGAATGACAAGAATGACGGGTTGGTGAGGCTGCGGCTAGGGACGTAAGGGAGTGTGGGTGTGTAAACTCGCATAGCGGTCTCGGTTCCCGCACGGAGGGGGGAGGGGGGGGGCGTCGAGCTGCCACTGCGACCACAGCCCTTGTCGTTTGCGTTTGATTCAACAACATAATAAAAATAACAAGGTGAACGATTAGTTTTCGTTTTTAATATATGATAAGCTCCGGGGGGCAGTGCGGACACGGCGCCTGCCGGCGGCCGGGTAGGCCGGCCCGCACGACACGCGTGCGCGCCACGGCCAAGCGGTGGCCTACCCGGCAGGCGTCGTCGGCGTCCTATTTGTGCTCCGTGAGGAGCGGGTCGCGCCGGGCGCCGCGGCCCGTGTCGGTGGCCGCTGTACCGCCGCCGCCGTGTTTTGGCTGCCCGCTCCCGTCGCCGCCCCCTGCACCGCGCCATGATGTCACCCTCGGGTTTGTCTACGCGGCCCTCCCCGGTGCGGGTATACCCCGCGCGTCTGGGGACTGGGGCAGCGATACCCCTTGGCTCCCGCGCCGCCACGGACCGCGGGGGGTATCGCCGGCCTCGGCCGCCGCCGCTAGGTGGCGCTCAGCGGCGAGAACATTTCATTTATCTTCCCCGCGGGCGCCGTCGCCGGAGAACATGGCGACGAATCCTCATCTCCTGCCGCCCGGCAGGATATTGGATATTCTAATGCGGCGCGCCCCACAGGCAGCACACTCCCATTGTACCCCTCCGATCCGCCACCACGACCTACAGAACCTCGCGTCTGAAACTAACAAAATAAAAAGTGAATGAAATAAAAATCGCTGTCACTGTGTGATTGAGAGAACATGAGGCCGACGAGGATAGGCTGTTCATGAGCGACATGAGGGGCCCGGCGGCGGCGGCGGCAGCACACGGCCCCGGGGGGCGTCGTCGCAGCGTCGCTGTTAGGAGGGGGAGCAGAGAAACAGCAGGCCCTGGCCGTGTGGACGGCCCGGTCTGTCTGCCCGTGACGGCGCCTGGCGTCGTCGCACGGAGTCGCGCCGCTACCGTGTCCTTTTGTGTCGCGTTATATTCCGGGGGAAAAAGAAAAAAAAAAACAGTTTCCCGGCGGCGGCGGCAATGCTCAAGTTCCGACGTCTACGACGGCGAGCCGCGGTACGGATCCAACTCCCCGGCGAGCTTACGTGGCCCCGGACAGCTTGGTGTTCTCGGCGGGGGGCGCGGTTCCGCGGGGCCGGGAGGTGGTTGTTGTGGCTGCCGGGGCCCGGGGCGGCCGCCCGCGGGAACAGAGGACTCGGCGGCAGCTCCTCCTCCTCCTGCTCCTCCTCCTCCTCCTTCTCCTCCTCCTCCTCCACCACCTCCTCCTCCTCTTCCCCCTACACCTCCACCTCCACCTCTACCTTTTCCTCTCCGAGTTGTAACTTCGGAATGCCAAAACGTCCGTGAACAAAGCCGCGCACTGCAGGAAGGCGGCGGAGAACGAGAGTAGCAGCGGGCAAAAGGAGGCCAAAAGGACCCGTTACCTAGGCACGAATTTCAAAAATATTAAAAAAAAATCCATTAGCCAACGCCCGTACACGGTTTATAAAACATTTACAACATAGTTGAAGCTCACCGCAACTGCTCGCATATTTTGTTTTTGGGTTTGAGATGGTGTGTTCCTCTGCCCCCGACCTCACCTCTCTGTCGCGGCGCTCTCCCCCTGCCCCTACATCGAGGCTGTCCTGCTGACGACGACGCTCTCCTGGCCCCGACAGGTGAACCCCGGGAGCCGGGCCGCCGCCCAGGGCGTCCGCGAGGGCGACGTCATCTCCTCCATCGAGGGCAGGACGACGGCCACCATGACCAACGCCGACGCCCACCAGCTGCTGCGGGCCGGAGGCGGCGCCCTCAGGCTCGGGCTCAACGAGTAAGTACGCAGCCTGCCGAACAGGCGGTAATTGGGGGACCCGATTTGCGGCGTCGACTTCACAAAAAAATCTCGCATTTTATTTTGTGCGATTTTTTGTGTGTTGGTATGAGAAAGCCGTTTACCGCCGCCATACCGCTTAGGAAGCCCCGCACAGCACGGCGCGGATGGGCGGAGCGGCGGCGCGGGTATTTGAACCTCGGACCGCAGCCGCCGCCGCCGCCACCAACACAGGAGCAGCGGCGCTGTGTAAAGGGAATCGAAAATGTTAGAGGGAGGGGAGGGGGGGGGGAGGGGGGGGGGGAGACTACAAAGCTGAGTTGTGCGGTGCCGCATTAGAAATTACAAGCCGAGCGTTCTTGCAGTAGCAGCGGTGGCCGCGGCGCGCGTGCCTCGAGATTCTGCCGCCGCTGCCACCGTGCTTATTAATGTATTCCCTTGGGCTGCTGCTGCTGCTGCTGCTGCTGCAGTGCTCCGCGGGGGGTCCGCGGGGGCGGGGCGCCAGGTGGGGGCCAAAGCCGTGGTTTACACCTCCATCCGCGCGGCGGCGGCGACGGTGGCGGGGACCTCTGCCGCGTCAGCCGTCCACCACCGCCCCCTTCTGATAATAACCTTATCAAACCCACAACAACGGCGGGGATCTCGGACAGCACACGAGTCATACCAACCTACCAAAAAAATTAATTCTCAGCCTTCAAACATGCTTCTTTGTCAACCGAAAACAAAAAAAAATAATCAGACAAAAAATACAGGAAACAAAAAAAAACATGTTAGAAATACATTATTGTCCTGCAGTTGTTGCACTTCCATTCACGCGTAGCCGCGCGCAGTGGCGTCCCCCGGCCCACCGGCCGTCGAATGACCGGATTTGTGCCCCAGTGGTGCCACCGGTGCCGGAGTGACGTGTCAGGGTCCCCCCCCCCCCCCTCCTCTCCTCTCGTGTCGCATCCCCTGACGACCCGTGTGAATCTGCCTGTACCGGCGGTCCAAAAAAAAATTAAAATAATAAAAATTTAGTAGTAGGGAAAAAGCGCCTGCGAGCGACAGGGTAGGCGAGTCCGCACGGCAGGCACGCGGGCCGGGGCTGCCTACCCCGCTGCCGCTGTCCACCTCCTCAGCCTGCTGACGCCCTGCTCTGTTCTCCTGTCCACAGCGCGAGCGGCGGGCCCGTCCGACGGCGCGGCAGCCTCCGACGTGAGTATATCCAGCTGGCCGGGCGGCCGTCACCGTCGGCGAGGTGCTGGAGGCCCTCAGGACGCCCGGAGCGGAAGCGTCGTCCCCTGCTGGTGCTGGTGCTCCCCTGGGAGTGGTGCTGCACGGCGGCAGCCACTTCCTGCGGGGCCCGCGGGGCCTGCGGGACCATACCGAACTGCGTGATGGGTGAATGCAGGCCGCTCCCGGAGCGGATGCGTTTGTGAACGGTGTGCACCGGTGGGTGGGGGGCTCCCCCCTCCCCCTTGCAGTGAATCGTGATAAATCAGGGTATAGCGGATCGGCGTGGCGAGGCGATCGTCGGCGAGCCCGCCGAGCTGACCCAATGGTCTGCCATCACGGAGACGGGGGTCGGGGGGCGGCCGGGGGGCCATGGGAACCGAGGCTAGCCAGGGCCGCGGCGGCCGCGGCAACGCCCACGGCAAGCGGCGGCGGCGGAAGCGCAAAGTCAGCCGCGCCACGGTTATACGCCCCCCGCAGCGCCGCGGCACGCGACCCGGGCCACGGGACCCCCCGCAGCGATCGGCCAGCCCGGAAGTCAAAACACGGCGCTCACATCCAGTTTCCGATTATGTGATCCGTGCAAAAAAAATATTTCTAATAAAATGCTCGTGATTTGACCGAGTGTGCATAGGGATAAGGGCCGGTGACGCCTCCCCCCCCCCCCACTTCTGCTGATCACGCTTGTCGTCGTCGGCGACCCTCCGTGGCGTGACGACGCTCGTTCCGGGACGGGGTCAGGACGGCCGGCGGCGGGACGCCGACGACGGGGGTCAGCGGGGCGCTCAGGGCGTGGACGTCTCAAGCGGCGGCAGCGCCCCGCCGGCCGCGCCGCGCCTCGCTGCGTGCCGCGTGCAGTCACGCACGCGGGGGAGGGGGGGGGGGCTCCGACCGCGCCCTCCTGGCCGCCGACGCCCCGACCCCCGTCTACACCCACGCCGACGTCGTCCTCGCCTTCTTCTCCAGTCTTCGGCGCGCCTCTCCGAGGCACGGGTGTCTCGCGGCGGCCCCCTGGACCCGCACCACAGGTCGCCGTCGTCGGCGTCCCCCCGCGACCATCGCTGCATCGCGAACACCCCCCCCCCCCCCCGTACGAGACACATCCGCGGAGCAGTGTTCGCCATCCGCGGGCGGTGGTGGAAGGCATGTCGGTGTGCGTGTGCGACGGACTCCGGCAGAGTGAGAGAGACGGACTCCGGCAGAGTGAGAAGGACGGAGTCCGGTGTTTGCCGCGGGCCATAAGCCCGGCTCCGGCCAAATCTCTGTGACGGCGCTCCATGGCGCTATTGTGCTGCGTGTCCGGGCCCCGGACGCTCCGGCTCCGACTCCGGCCGGCGGCTGGGGCCGGCTCCGGGGCCTCCGGGGCAGCAGCAGCAACAACAACAACAACAGCGACAACAAGTCCCACCAGCCGGAAGGGCCGGAAGGACGCCAGGCGGGCCATGTGTTGCTGCTGCTGTCAGAGTGGTATGCATCGGAGCGAGAGAGACAGAGACAGAGAGAGAGAGAGAGAGCGAGAGAGAGAGAGAGAGAGAGAGAGAGAGAGAGAGAGAGAGAGAGAGAGAGGTGCTGGGCGGAGCTCTCGGCAGGCCGATGATGGGAGGGATCGCTTTGACACGCATCATAGCCCCTAGCTGTTCCCCTCCCCTCCCCTCCCCTCCCCTCCCCTCCCCTCCCCTCCCCCCCTCCCCTCCCCTCCCCTCCCCCGCCTCCCGGGCTCGCGGTGGCGACGCCCAAGTGATTGCCGCTGCATCGTGTGATGTGGCACCTGCATGGCGGGGGTTTTAGATCTCATTATCTTTGCCGAAGCATATCAGCCGCTCCCCCCCCCCCCCTCCTCTCCCCTCTCTCGGGACGGCAGGATGGAAAATATGGAGAGTATTGCTTTTCTCATCGTGTACCGCCGCGGCTCGCGAGGGTGTCTGCATTCGCTCCCACAGGTTTCCGCCTCGCTATTATGACCCCCCCCCTCCTTCGCGGACCCCCCGCGGACCCCCTGCGGACCCCCCGCGGACCTTCCCACCGCAGATTCCCCTCGCGGCTTCGCGGTTCGACGCCGCTATGAAAATATATGTAGGCGACGATTGATAGGGAAGGAGTCAGGATGGGCGGGGCGGCGGCGGGCCGTGTCTCTGACAGCCCGACGGGCTCTTCCCACTTCCTGGCCGCCACTCACTGAATCGATATTATGGAATGGGAGTCCCGCAATAAAAAAAATCGAGGCATATTAAAAAAAGAACTTAAAAAATAGCAAGTAAACAATTGGAAAAATGAATTTTAGAAGGTTTGAAATGAGGTGAGAAATGTCTCCCGGGAGCGCCTGCGAGTGGCGGTGTAGGCCGGCCGCACGACACGCGTGCGCGGAGCGGCACGGCTGCCTACCCTGCAGGCGCCCCGGCCGTGTCTCTGACGCTGACGGCGCTTGTCTGCGTGTTGCAGGGGGCAGCCAGGGCGAGGCCAACAACAACGTCAGCAAGGCCGCCACCAAGCAGGGCTCGCCGGCGAGGGGCGGCGTCGTGGAGATCGCGGCGGCGGCCACGGCCTCGGACCCCAAAGGTATCGGACGTCGTCGTGTTGGCACTGCTGGTCACGTTGTTGGCGCGTAGGTTTAAAACCGAGTTGTTACACCGCCCTTGCACTTAGAGTATCACCAGGCCGGGCTGATGTAGCACACGCACACACACACACACGCTTGCCGCCACACACACACACACCCGTTATGTAACCCACGGTCACCCCGCGCTCGAGCGCCCGACGGCAGAGGGCACTCGAGAGCGGGGTGATGCGTGAGCTGCCCCTACCAGTGTCCCGCTGTGCCCAGGCCGTAGACGCCGCATGTCCAAGGCGCGGTCCGACCCGGAGCTGAGCAGGGGCCAGGGCAGGGTGAGCGCCTCCAGGGCGCGGCGGCTGCGGAAGTACCGGTCCAAGATGCGGCGCGCGCAGCAGCTGCAGCAGGGGGGCGCGGGGCAGGAGCAGGGCCTGTTCGGGGGCGGCGAGGACGCGCCGCGGCAGCACCGCGCCGGCAGCCTGCTGCTGGAGCTCACCGAGGCCAACGAGGCCGCCGAGGCCGCGCCGCGCTGGAGGCGGTCGACGTCCAGCCCGACGCCGGACTCGAACCGGGACAGCCCGGACCTGGGCGACGTGGAGGGGCTGGAGAGCTTCGTCATCATCGTGACGGAGGAGACGGAGGACGACGAAGACCCCGACGGCGAGTCGGAGGTCACCATCAAGGACATCGAAGAGATCGTCGTCGACGTGGGATCCATGACGCCGAGGACACCCGAGTGGGGCGGCGGCGGCCACCCCCTGGCGGGGGGCGGCGGGGCCGACGAATCGAATAAGCAATCGGCTGTGATAGCAGAAAATAGATCAGTGCCTGAATCCGATGGCTCTGAGACGAAAGCACATTCCTATACCGAATTACTGTGTGAGCTGGAGGACCGGGGGGACGGCTTGGAGGACGGCGGACGCGCGCTGACCTCGGACGGGGAGGACAACGGGGAGGTCGGGGCGGCTGCCGACGCCCGCGGCAAGCGGCCCCTGAAGCGGTACCCCAGCATCGTGGAGGCCTACCTGGACCACAAGATCCGGCAGTACGAGATCGCCATACGGAGGCTGGACTCGCCCGCGCCCCCGGACGCCGACCACCCGGACCGCCCCGAGAGCCCCATGTTCCTGGAACACTCGGCGAGCGTCGAAGAGCTGGAGGACGGCGAGGACGGATCGTGGGAGGTCGTCGCGGATCTCGTGCCGGAGCAGGCGCCGTCGTACTGCGTGAGGGAGTTCGAGGTGGGGCCGTTCTGCCCCTACGAGTTCCCAAGAAGCACTTCCGTACCCCAGCACGAGGCCACGCAGGTGAGTGCCCCAGCGGCGGACCCTCCCCCCGCCGCCCCCGCCGCCCCCGCCGCCCCCGCGGTCCCCAACGCCCCCACCGCTACCCCCGCGGCCGCTGGACCCGCAGGCAGCCCCCGGCCCTGCCGGCCAAACCCCTCGACTGCCCACTCCCTGGAAGTGATTGAAGAGGAGCCCGCCGAGAACGGTGATCAAGGGGGCCAGAGCCCCGGGCGGGGCCCCGAGGGCGTCGCGGCCCCCGGCCCCGCCTGCGCCCGCCTCGCCAGACCACTCCGGATCCCCACCAGCCCCGTCCGGAGGAGGGCAAACAACGCCTTCGTCACGGAGGGACGCGCGCAGCCCATAAAGAGGACGGTCGTCAGGGTCTCGGAGCTGCCCGTCGACAAGCACGAGACGGACGCTCAGGCGGCGGACGCGGCCGCCACCGTCACGTTCCCCGGCGAGGACAAGAGCCGCCTCGCGGTGGGCGTGGAGGGCGTGGTCAGCTCGCGGCCTCTGTCCGCCGAGCTGGACGGCGCCGAGCTCGTGTTCCTGGACGACACGAGCAGCGTCAGCAGCGCGAGCAGCAGGGCGCCGACGGTCGTCGAGGAGGACGACGAGGACGACGAGAGGCTGCAGGAGGTGAAGGAGGCCCTGGTGTCCATGCCGGATATCGTGCAGGACGCCAGCACCTCGCCGCTGGCCAAGTGGCTGCAGATGAGCGCCGACCTGCACGCCACGCTGCGGCCCGCCGCCAAGCAGGCCGACCTCACGGTCCGCGTCCTACCCGACGAGGCCGAGAAGGCCGACGAGATCGCCGCTAAGACCGATGATGCCGAAGAGGCCAACCTCAAGACCAACGAGGCCGACGTTAAGACCGACGTTAAGACCGACAAGGCCAACGTCAAGGTCGCTGACGTCCAGACCGACGAGGCCGTCGTCGTGACCGATGAGGAGACAAAGACTGAATCAGACTGTGAGACTGACACGGCGGACGCGGCGGAGCTCGAGGGGCCGACGCCAAGGCCGGCCCCGGATCGCACGCCCGCTAATGAGCGGCCGACGCTGGCGGCGGGGTGCGAAGAGGCGGCGGCGGCAGCGGCCGAGGAGACGTGCGAGCACCCCGCCCAGGCCCCCGACAACTCACATCCGGCCGAGGCGACCGGCCCGCCGGTGGAGAGCGCGCTGCGGGACGAAATTGCGATAACTCAGTCCGCGTCCGTGGCCCCGCCGCCCCCGGAGAGCCAGCCCCCGCCGCCCCCGCCGCCCCCGCCGCCCCCGCCGCCCGCTGATTTCGTTGCGCTTGAAACTTGTGCCGGGGAGCCTTCAGCGGAGCGTCCAAAAGTTATGTCCGATATCGGAGGGGATGGAATTCCGGACGCGGACGTCGTCGCACCCGAGCCCGCGGCCGCCGCGAGGGCCGAGGAGGCCGACGGCGGCGTCCCGGACCGCGGCGCGGCACCCGGGCCGAGCCGCGACGTGGAGCTGGAGATGACGGAGCTGATCGCCTCGCTGCAGGCGTTCAGCAGCCGCGTCGAGCCGTCGCAGAAGGTGAACGTGCCACGGCGGCCGGCGGCGGAGGCGGAGGCGGGGCCGGCGCCCACCCCGCCCCCGTCACAGCACGAGCAACCCCAGCAGCACGCGGGCCGCGGCCCCGGCAAGAACCCCGTGGCCCGCATGATCGAGGAGTACTTCCAGAAGAAGGGGTGGGGTCCGAGGTCCGACCCGGAGCCGCCGCCGCCGCCACCCCCGGCAGCCGCAGCCACCGCCACCGCCACCCCCAGGAGCAGAGGTGCCACCGTGTGGAGCCTGTTGCATCGCCCGAAAGCCGGAGAGAAAAGGTGCCCTGACCCGCCCCAACCCCAGGGTCAGCGCCGCCAGGACCAGCCCAAGCCGCAGCCGGCGCCGCGGGCCCCCGTCATCAAGAGCACCACCGTGTACGCGGCCATGCCGGACCCGGCGGACTACCCCGTGCCCGCGCCCAGGGCCGGCTCGGCGCCGGCGCCGACGCCGTCCTCCCGGCTGTACTCGGAGATCGGTCCGTACGTCCGGGACCCCACGTCCCCGGTGAGCCGGTCGTGGACCAGCTCGCCGCTGTCCAGGAGCAGGGAGTGGTCGACGTCGCCGGCGAGGAGCTCCGACATGTGCAGCATGAGCATGTCGCCGCCGCCCGGCCGGGGCTCGGACACGCACTCCACGTCGTCGCAGCACACGGCCGTGTACATGTGGCAGCCGTCGCTGGCGTCGCCCACCACCTCGGACGCGGAGGACAGGGCGGCCGTGTGGCGGAGGTCCTGCGGGCCGCGGCGCCTCCCGGACATCTTCGAGAACCAGACGCTGTTCCGCGGCGGCCGCGGCGCGCCCCGGGCCCAGCGCCCGCGCCGGGTCGCCTCCCCGGAGACCGCGAGCGTGCACGGCGCCGACGGCGAGCGCCGCATGGTGGACGGCCGCCTGGTGTTCCTATCGTCGCCGCCGCTGGCCACGGCGCCGTCGTCCTGGCGCGGCAGCAGCGTCTCCAGCACGTGCACGTCGTCGCTGGGCTCCCGCGTGCTGCTGTGCCTGTCGCCCTCGCAGCGCGAGTGCTTCGCCGGGCGCGCGCCTACGCCCACGGAGTGCGCAGGCCTGCTGGACCTCCACCAGAAGTTCGTGGAGAGGCGCGCGTACCACGAGACGCCCGCGCCGCCGCCGCGCACGCACGCCTCCAAGCTCCGCCGGCAGCAGCACCACCGCGACCAGGAGCGGACGCGGCAGCGCAGCACGGCCCTCTGGGTGCTCGGGGACGGCGTCGACGGGGGGCCGGGGGAGGCGGGGGGCCCGGGGACAACTGCCAAGCACCACCGAAAGGTCAGCCTCGGCGGCGTCCCCTCAGACGCGCCGACCGACGGCGTCCGTTGGAACGCGGCGGGTCTCAGCGGCGACCTGGGCACTTTGGTAGCGCGGCTGGGGCAGCTCAGTGAGGACCCGCGGCCGGCGAGCGAGGTCGCCGCCGGCGCCCCCGAGGCCGACCCCATGCCCACGTACGTCTTGGACGCCGGCGGCAAGCGGCGGTACGAGTTCGACTCGGACTGCTTGAAGCGGTGCGTGGCTCCGTGCGGCCCCTGCGCCCAGCAGACGCGCACCTTCTCGTCCATCCTCAAGGACAAGCTGTTCTGGAAGCTGAGCGCGCTCGCCGAGGGCGGCGGCTGCCCGCGCGGCCCGCCGCCCCGGCACACCCCGCCGTCGTCCTCGAGGCCGTCGCCGTCCCGGGTGAGGCGGGCGTCACAGGGCGACGCCCCGGCCGCGACCGCGGCGCCGACCCCGGTGCTCAGGACGCCGACGAATGCCGCGGCGCGCGGCGCGAGCAACGGCGATGCGGCCAGCGTCTACGAGGACCTGGGCCCGGACAGCGCGTACTGGCAACCCCGGCAGCCGGAGTCCGCGGCCACGGCTCCTGACGGCGTCCTCAGCAGGGTGGCCTCCGTGCCCCACCTGGAGCAGGCCGAGGACCGGCGCCGCCAGAACATGTACGACGAGTACATGCAGCAGGTCACCGAGCGCAACCGCCGACGCCAGCAGAAGGTCATCAAGATCTCGGACCCGGAGTCCGTGACGGGGCCGCGCGCGCGCAGGGCCAACGTGGACATGCTGACGGCGGAGCACCGGCAGCAGCACCAGGACCACCGCCTCCACGACCAGCGCGCGCACCAGCTCAGGTTGGTAGCAATGCCGTCAGGGCAGGTCGGGGACAAAGCGGCTTGGGGGAGTCACGGTGTTGCCTCCGTCTCCGGACACCGCCTCCACGTTGACGGCCACCTCCACCACGACCACGGTGTCGCTGCTGCCCTCCTCAGGTCGCGGGCCGTCGACGGGGGCCTCGCCACCGCGGGCCCCGCCGAGGACATCCTGACGCAGCTGCAGCGCCGCGCCGCGGAGCGGAACTGTGTCCTGATCAAGGACTCCGCCGACCGGGAGCGCGCCGCCGTCACCGAGGTGCAGCAGCTGCCCAAGCACCTGCAGGAGTTCCTGGCGTTCGCCAGGGACGGCTCCGAGCCGGACGGCGGCGGCGGGGGCGGCGGGGGCGCCGGGGGCGCCGGGGCCGGCGAGCAGAGGAGGGGAGGGGGTGAGTGGCGAGGGCCCGGGCCGGTGTGTGCGTGTGAGTGAAAGTAACACATTAGCCTGCACTCCTAATCACCTCTTGCAACTCCAGCCACGCCCCCTCCCCCCCCCCTCCCCCGCCTCCCGCGTCTGCCCCCCCTCTCTGCCTTGCCTCGCTGCGTTGTTGTTCGGTGTTTAGTTTGAGTTATAGCTCGAGTTTCGCGGAGTGATGCGGTAACTGGAAGTAGTTTGGCCCAGCCGCTCTCCCCTCTCCCTCCCCCCCTTCTTCACCCCAGGCATGCTAGGTGCCCTGTTTCTATTTAACACGAGGCTGCTGCTTTTTAGCATGATGGCTTGTTGTTGTTTTTTTATTTTGAAAAATGTAATTTTAATGTTGTTGTTCTTGATGACGTTTCTGTTCCTTCTTTTAAAAATGCCTGTGAGTTTTGGTGCGGATATACTTATATGGCCGTGTGGCAGAGGAGCGCTGTGAAAAGAAGTGTCAAATCTCGATAAGCCGCTCAAGATCGCGTCCAATGATCGGCTTTATGAACATTGCGGCTCCACAGACAAGTGCACTCGCGCGGCTCCGGTCGCGCCCGTCGGGTAGGCAGCCACGACCCGTGCGGCGCACGCGTGCCGTGCGGGCGGCCTACCCCGGCGTCCGCAGGCGCTCTACAGGGACAACTTTCCGACGGCGACGTACTTATAATGGACGACGCCGTATCGACATGTTTATTTTATTTTGTTTTAAATTTTACTGCCTGCAACTTCGATTTTAGCCGCACTGGGAATCGGAAATACCACCCGGATCTATCACCACGTCGGTGGTGGAAGTGATCACATTTCGATAGTGTTTCGGTTCATTGATGCGTGAAGAGCGTAGAAGGCGTTCACCCCCCGTGTAGACTAACAGGGGGAGGGGGAGGGGGAGGTGGGGTGTAAGACGGCGGTCGGCAATCAATGTGCCTTTGTCGGGGGGAGGGGGGGGCTACCGGCGCCACCGGAAGAGCACGGAACACGACAAGCTGTCCGGGAGGACGGGGGTGAAGAGGGAGAGAGAGAGGGAGAGAGAGGGAGAGAGAGAGAGAGAGAGTGGGTGTTGACGAGGTCACGTCACGGACCGTGCCGCGAAACGTGTCACAGACCGTGCCACAGACCGTGCCACGCTGTAGTCTGCGCGTACGGTTCGGCCGGAAATGAACCCGTGCGAGAGGACTACAAGGTACGGTGGTGGAGGAGAGAATAAGAGAGAGAGAGAGAGAGAGAGAGAGAGAGAGAGAGAGAGAGAGTGAGAGAGAACAAGTGAGAGAGTGAAGGGGAGGGAGATAGAGAGTGAGTGAGAGAGAGAGAGAGAGGGAGAGAGAGAGAGAGAGAGAGAGAGAGAGAGAGAGAGAGAGAGAGAGGTGGCAGGGAGGGGGCTCCGCTCGGCGGGGTTATTCCTGGCCACGTTTATTTTCAACACTTGAAATTAGGCCAAACAGCGCCTCCTGAGCGAGCGGCCCGTGCTCATCTCGTGCGCCTCCGCCTCTGAACCCCGGGCTTTTCTCCAACTATACGTCTCTCTCATTCGCTCCCTCCCTCCCGCTGCCCCTCTCTCTCTCTCTCTCTCTCGCTCAGCATGGAGTAAGACTACAGCCTCAAGTCCACGCTACCACGGTGCAGACTGACCTCTCGATGCACTTCTCTGCATCTCGTTCTCTCTCTCACCCTCCCACTCTCCGGTTCTCTCTCTCTCTCTCTCTCTCTCTCTCTCTCTCTCTCTCTCTCTCTCTCTCGCACCCACGGCGCCTCCCCCCAGCGCTGCACTAACTAGACACGACTTTTCGCCCTAACAGGATTAGAGACAGCCTCAGTGATTTCTCCCCTGCGCCTTCCTTGCACCCGTCGCTCTCTCTCACTCTCTCTCTCTCTCTCTCTCTCTCTCTCTCTCTCTCTCTCTCTCTCTCTCTCTCTCTGCACGTCCACGTACTACGCAACGTTTCTCTGTTTCCCTACCGGTGGCGTGGTCTTGCAGCCGCCTCTCGCCCTCCCCCCTCTCATTCTGCCTCTCTCTCTCTCCTCTCTCTCTCCCTCTTTCTGTACCGGAGGTGTGGTCTTGCAGCCATCCGAGCGCCCTTTTGTTGCCCGGAAGCTTTTTAGCGGCGGCCCCGGAAGCACCCCCTCCTCCCTCTCTCCCTCTCTCCCTCTCTCCCTCTCTCCCTCCCTCCCTTCCTCCTCCCTCCCTCCCTCCCTCCCTCCTCCCTCTCTCCCTCCCTCCCTCCCTCCCGTCTCTAGCTGCTGGGTGGTGATGATAACACGAGAGGATTACCGTGGGCAACTGCGGCGGTGGCGGAGGGTGTAATGGGGATTAAGGCGGGGCTGCAGCCCGCCGCGGGTACTACAGGGGTAGGCCTCACCCCCCCCTCTCCCTCCCCCTCTCTCCCTCCCCCCTCTCTCCCCTCCCCCTCCCCCTCCCCCTCCCCTACCTGGGCATCCCACCACGCCACGCTCCCTCAAAGCGAATGCCTTCACAAACAGCCGCGGCACGCCGACTTTCCCCCGTCTTCCATGGCCTCCAGGAATTTCCCTGACGCGGAAGTCGACTGCCCCCAGCAGAAACACGGGAAGCACTATACACCCTGCAAAGCGCCATTTTTCAAATATATTTTCTGAGTTTTTTTTTTTGCGGCGGTGGCGTCGTCGGAAGGATTCCCCTTCACCGCTATTACTCTTTTGAATTTTCCCGCTGTAGGTTCGGCCCCCCCCCCCCCGGTGCCCCCCCCCCCCCCCCGCGTGCGTCACGACCGTCTTATGGACGAGGGGAGCCGAGCGGCGCCCCGCGACGCACGCCCAGACGGCCCGGCGCCCCGGAGCGGGACGGAGCCGGGAAGAAGGGCCCGGCGTCGAGATGTATTCAGATGAGGAACTAACAGGCCACCTGGGGCCGCCGGCTCCGGGGGCCATGGCTCCGGGGGCCATGGCTCCGGGGGCCTGAGCACGGCACGTAACGCCAAGGCCTGTCCGTTATCGATCTCTCTCTCTCTCCCCACTTCTCCTACCCCTCCTCTCTCTCTGTCTCTGTCTCTCTATCTGTGCTCTTAGTGCGGCCGGAAGCAGTGGCCGTGTTTCGCGGCCACTTTGCCCGCCATTCGTTGAATAATTGTTACGGCACGGGGCGCCGCTTCTGCCGCTGCCCCCCCCCCCCCCCGCCCAACTCGCCCTCGCATCGCCTCACTGTATTACACGACCATTTCCGGACCGCGGCCCCCGCGCACCGGCGGCGGCGCCTGGCCCTGCAGTCGCCGGGGGTCCAGATCCCGGTGGACCCCGCCGCGGCCGCCAGGGCCTTGTGCACCCTAAGCACCACCCACCCCCAACACCGGAGGGGTGGTGTGTGGTGTGCACCCTAGCACCACCCACAAATACAAATACAAATTTTAAACACACAAAAACATAGGTGTGAAAAGAATCGCTGACACTGTTGGACAAGTCTCATGACGGTCTGGACGGCCTTGTACTCGGCAGCAGCGTCGACGGCGTCCTCGGGGCTGCTGGCGGAGACCGACCGCGCCCTGCTGCTGAGGCCGCCGCCGTCCTCGTCGTCCGGCGGGCTGCTGCGGGAGGTGGACGAGGCCCTGGGCGACGACGCCAGGGGCTTCCTGCTCGGACGAGGTTGGCCGTACGCCGCCGGTGTCGTTGTGTGTGTGTGTGTGTGTGTGTGTGTGTGTGGGCCGCCCTTCTCTTTACTGCTCTGCATGTATGTCGCTCTCGCACTGCTTTGCCTGCGCGCGGCGGCGGCCTCCAGGCGGCACACGCGCTGCGTTCGCTCTTCAAGAGTTGTTGGCAGACGTTATGCCAACCTTTAGCCAAAATATATTTAAAAGGAAAAAAAAAAGCCGGAAAAAATCCGATAAACAATTTGTGCGCGTCCGAAATAAATCTCGTTTCGCTTGTCTGTCGCGCTGTCTGTCTCAAGACGACTCAGTCCGTTGCTTTTGTGTGTGTGTGTGGCTCCCGCCCTGACTCAACCAGACCAGATGTCATCAGCTGGCATGAGGCACAGTGGCGGGGTGTGCAGGGTGTGGAAGGGGGGAGGGGGGGGGGGGAGACTTCCGCTGTTGCGGGGACGTCGCCAAGGGCCCCGCCAGGCCCTGCCGCGCAACTAGTTATGACGACCCTCAGGTAAAAACGGGCCGCGGACGGATCCGGCCAGGCCGAGAAAGACAGAGAGAGACAGATAGAGAGAGATGGGGGGGAGGGAGAGGACCGATTTAGACGTCGTACACGGCCAGATCGATAAGACGGAGGCAATGTATTTTTTTTTTAATTTAGTACGTAGAGCAATTACTGCCGTGAACAACGGTCTCTTCCCTTTTCTGGAAATGCACTTTCCCCCTCGCGGCAGGAGCTGTGGCTCCTCGCGGGCTCCGTGTGTCGAAGCCGCTGCCGTGCAGACAGACGGGTGGAGGGCGCAAGAGAGACGCTCTCTGCTCTAGCAGCGGAACGTCGCCGCAGAGGTAGACAGAGAGAAAGGGTGAGAGAGAGAGGGTGAGAGGGAGAGAGTAGGGGTAGAGGGGAGGAAGTTACCCAAATAGACATAGGCGCCTCCGTCGACTTAGCCGCAGGTGAGGTGGTGACGGCGAATCTCCCCCCCCCCCCCCGTCCCGCCCCTCCCGGACCCTACGACTGTGGTCCCCCACAGACCCGCCCACGCCTCCCACAGACTCTGCCGCAGCACCGCGCCCCCGCCCCGCTGTGTGTGTGTGTGTGTGCGTGTGTGTGACGCCACGGCGGCGCTCCACGGTGGTTTGAAATTAGCGCCTTCGCTGCCCCGGGAAAACACGCGACAAGCGGGGGCAGTCCATATATTGAAATCCCCACACCAGTTGAAAAATATTGTTGAAATAGGAAAAAAAAGAAAAAAAAAGTATGCATATTTAGAGGGGCGGGTAGGCAGCCCGCAGAGCAGCAGTGTCCTGCGGCACGGCCTAGGCTTGGCTTCCTCGCCGTCCTCGCCGTCACCCCCCTCCCCCTTCGCAGCGTCACCCGACGCCGTGGCGGGCCGCTAGAAACGGAGGCTTCGTCCCCGCTTAATTAGAGTGCAGAACTGTTCAATCTCCTCATCCCTCTCTCTCTCTCTCTCTCTCTCGCACTGTGTGGTCACATCGGTGCGCGCCTTTGACGCCCCCGCTGCCTCAAACTCCCTCCTCAATCGCCTCGCCGCGGTAGATTCCGAACACCACTGCTGTCTCTGTCGGACTCGTGGGCTTGCTCCATAAGATAGAGAGAGAGGTCCGAGAAGACATTAGTGTTCGGAAACGGCCCCCTCGGAGACCCCCGAGAGCTCCTCCCAATGGCTTCGTCCCACGACGGCCAGGTCACGGCGGGCTGAAATAAAATAATTTTCAAAATATTTAAAAAAGAAATTGTCTGCAATTTTTGTTGTCAAAAATAGTTTTTTTATGTCTGTGCGGCGTCGCTAGTTACAGTATTAGGGGAAATGCAGCGGCGGTAGGCAGACGCGCTCCTGCCGTGCCACGCCACGCCGCGCCACGCCGCGCCACGCCAGGCCACGCCAGGCCACGCCAGGGCACGCCGCGGCCGCGGCCGCCGCCGCCCTCAACCCTGTACCACTTTAGTTCGAGACGGACCCCGCCCGCGTCCGCGCGTCCGACGGCCCGACGCCCGTCGCGGCCAACGCGGCCCACGTACCCAGAGGCGTGCGCGTGCAGCCACGGTGCGTGTGCGCGTGCGTGCGTGCGTGCGTGTGTGTGTCCGCGGCCCACCCGGGGCCGCGGGCCCTACACACCATTTCATTTATTTTGCCTGACTTAATTTGCGAAACGGACTTTGACAACTATGACGACCAGCCGCGGTTCGCTATTTCATTTTAGTTTCGTGGGCGCGTGTGCGTGGGCCGCCGGGGGCCTCAGTGCTCTGCCACGTTGACAGGTCAAAGCAACCCGCCCTGCCAACCCGGCCTGCCAACTGCAGGCCGGCGGCCTGACCGGGACGTTCACTGGCTCTCACTGGCGCTCGATTGCCCGCCGTTACTGTGGCAACACTGTCGTGTGTGTGTCTGTGTTTAACGCGGGGCGGACTGGCCTTGCTAGACAGGACTGGGTTGGTGCTACCTCACGCAAAAGGACCCCCCCCCCCCCGGCTCGCTCCTGGCCCGACCTGACCTAGGCCGTATCTGTGCCAGGTCGCAGGGCAGCGGGCTGCTCTGGCTGATGATGACCAGCATGGAGCTGGAGCGGAGCCGGCGTGGAGAGAGGTGGACGGGGTGCCGGGGGTGCGCCGACGACCCCCCCCCCCCCCCCCCAAGGCCAAAGCAGTGCACTGGAGTGAAGTGGGGCCCGGCTGGGTTCATATCAAGAGCGTCTTACGGACGAGCAGGCCCTGCTTATGTCGGCTTACGGGGCACGTCCCGAAAGCACGTCAGGTGTGCACGGGGCACGTCCCGAAAGCACCACAGGTTGTTTACGGGGATCCTCGAGCCGTATCCGGGTGGCTCGCCGAGGTTTTTTTTATATAATCATCCCTTTTGCCACCGGAAAGGTGCCCCGCTGGGATCGACGGCCTCTCTCATTCATTCTCTACGCCGGACCGGGCAGGCAGCCCTCCCCCCCCCCAAACACACCTCCGCTGCCGCCCCTGCGACCGACCGAACCCGTTCGCAACAAAACGACGCTGAAAAAGGACGCTTAATTGCGACGACTGAATCAATCAGACTCCCTCCCTCTCCCTCGCTCTTTCTCTGTCTCCGTGTCTCTCTCTCTGCCTCTCTCTCTCTCTCTCTCGGTGTAGCCGGCATTGCAACGACGGCCGGCCTGTGAGCCGGCGGCACAGCGCGGGACACACCGAGGCGCCGCCGGCCGCGGGAGTGGAGGGGGAGAGGGGCGGGGTATTTCTGGTGTGTTTACACTCGCCGGGGTTGACACACGAAACGCCTGGGGGAGCAACGGAGAGAAAGAGAGAGAGAGAGAGAGAGAGAGAGAGAGAGAGAGAGAGAGAGAGAGAGAGAGAGAGAGCAGGACAGAGCGGTGTGATTGGCATGCGACGTAACGGGTACACGGGGCTGCTGGCACCCTCCTGGAGGACCTGCCACACCGTCGTGGTGCTGCCGTTGTGGGGTGTGAGGTTGGGAGGTGGGAGGGGGATAGGCTCTCTCTCTCTCTCTCTCTCTCTCTCGATCATCACAGTATTTGCACTGGCCGTCCATTGTGATGTGGGAAGCGGCCTACAGCATCGAGGCGATTCGGTTCCATTTTCGTGTCGGTTGATGGTGCTATGCGGTGGGGCCGAGGAGGGGGCGGTGGGTCTTAACGTGGAGTCTCTCTCGCCCCCCCCCCTCTCTCTCTCTCTCTCTCTCTCTCTCTCTCTCTCTCTCTCCCCGTCGATCGTGCTATTTTTTTTTATCGAGGGAAAGAATGATCACCA
The DNA here is from genome assembly GCA_026979955.1 of Megalurothrips usitatus. Taxonomy (NCBI): domain Eukaryota; kingdom Metazoa; phylum Arthropoda; class Insecta; order Thysanoptera; family Thripidae; genus Megalurothrips; species Megalurothrips usitatus. Next base: position 810,588 of record CM049604.1, on the reverse strand, counting down.
CGCGAAAAAAAAGACTCGGTCAGACTTTATTTTAATTTTATTTTTTTCGTGCTATCCTGGCGAGCTTTTAAATTTTGGCGCTCGGTGCGGTGGGTTCGGTGGTCCGTTGGCCTGGTGTCCTGGTGGTGGTGGCCCCGGCTGGCTGCCACCGCTGGACTCCCGCACTCGCCCCCTCGGGTCCCCCCCTCCCCCCTCCTCCCCCCTCCTCCCCCCCCCCCCCCCCCACCTCCCCCCTCCTCCCCCTCTGGACCGCTGGCGGCTCCGGCCGGCCGGCCTCCCGTAAGCCCTATGGACAAAATCAATCCTGGCTCCAATCGTTGTTTGCGCACCGGAGTGGCCACTCGGCTATGTCCGGCTCGGCCCGGCTCGGCCCGGCTCACAGGGGTACGCCACGGTGGTCGCGGCTTTCGCGGACTTTCGTCCATCCCGTACACAATTTATAAATCGCACAAATGCGATTTCTCCCTATTTTGATCGGCGTGCGTATCGTCTCCAGGGATGCGCTGCTCGGGGTCGCGTCCGCCCCTACTCCTCCTCCCTCCTCACATCGGCCCAGAGATCCCCCCCTCCCCCCCCCCCCCCCCTGGACAGTAAAACCGCGAATTCGAACAATGTCCCAAGAACCCGATAGCGGGTAGGCGTGCTCACAAACGCAACCAAAACAGACCTCGGTTTCCGTCGCGCGCGCGCGCGCGTGTGTGTGTATGTGTGTGTGTGTTGTCGTGGCAAAGCATCCTCCCGAATCAATGCTAGTGGGGTTTGTATGGCGAGCAATATACACGGACGGGCGGTCCGGGCCGACAGACAGAAGACAGACGGACAGACAGACTGACGGGGGAGGCTGGTGCGGCCGCGCGCGGTCCACGCATGCGTCATTTGCAGCAGTTATTTTCCCCGCAGCAGGCCAGCCTAGCCATGCCGGTCGCCGGGCCCCTGGCGCCCACCTTCAGGGCGTCCGCCCCCAAGCCAGGTAACCCACCGCGGCGCGAACGCAGCGGAGACCTCGTGGCGACGATGATGACAGGGCTGGTGATGATGATGATGACAAAAGTGCTGGCAATAACTCCAGAAATAGTGATGATGATGATGACAAAAGTGCTGGCAATAACGCCAGAAATAGTGATGATGATGATGACAAAAGTGCTGGCAATAACTCCAGAAATAGTGATGATGATGATGACAAAAGTGCTGGCAATAACGCCAGAAATAGTGATGATGATGATGACAAAAGTGCTGGCAATAACGCCAGAAATAGTGATGATAATGATGACAAAGTCAAAAAAAAAAATGGTGATGATGAAGTCAAAAATGGTGGTGATGATGACGAAACAGGCAATGGCAGAATTGTGATTTTTGATATTTTTTTTTAGTGCGGTCTCGAGATTAGATTAACGTAATTAAGTCAATATGGCGTGTTTTAAAAATTAAGCAAACAATTTTGATGTCGGAATTTTCTCTCTCTCTCTCTTGCTCTCCCCCGGCCCCGCCGGCTGCTCTGCCTGCTGTGCCCGTACGCCGCTGTTGGTCTTGTGAGTGTACACGGGTTGGCGGGCCGCGGCACCGGACCGGAGGCCGGCAGATTTATTCAACGATTCAAGAGGGTGCCCTCGCAGTATGCCGTGCCGGGGGGGTGCTGTTGCTCCGGCACACCGGCCCGAGAGCACACAAACACACCACATTCTCATATTTTTATGATTATTATTTTTAAATTGCCTCTATTTTCTCGCCCCGCGTCGCCCATCTGCCGCGGCGGCGGCGGTGGCGCCTGTGCAGGTGTGTGCGCGTGTGTGTCCGTGCTGGCGTCGGCGCTGAGGGCCTTCTTGAAGGCCGCGGCGTCGTGGTTGGAGTGCGCCGGGCGCCGGGGTCTGTTCGGGCCGCCGGCGCCGACTGGGCATCTGGTGGCGGAGACCCCACTCCCCCAACCACCCGACAAATACACGGCTAATTTTACTCGTGCGAGGTGGGGGGGGGGCGTTTGTGTGGAGGCGAACGAGAGAGAGAGAGAGAGAGAGAGAGAGAGAGAGAGAGAAGCCGCCGAGGAAAAAGAAAACTAGCCGGGCCCGATACGTCCGGCCATTTACACTGAAAACAAATCAGTTACATTAATTGTAGGGGGGGGGGGGGGGGGGCGAAGGAGGGCCGCGGCGTGGCGGCGGCGCCCCCGCCCCGAGCTCAACAGGTCGCTGCTTCATGTGTGTGTGTGTGTGTGTGTGTGTGTGTGAGCCCGCCTGACCTCTTACCCGCCCCCTCTCTCTCTCTGCCGCAGGGGTCTGGTCCCCTGGGTCCACCGCTGACGGGCTCCCCGACGGCGCCGACGGCTACGAGGGCGGCCCCTCGCCCACGCCGTCCGCGGGCAGCCCCGTGCCGGCCGTGTGGACACCCCGGTCGGCGGGCGCCTCGCCGCTCACGGAGAGGAAGGCGTTCCGGCCCGTCAACTTCACGTCGCCCCAGCTGCCCCGCAAGGCCCAGCCCCAGCCCCGGCCACCTCAGGTAGGCAACAACAAAAAATACAAAAATCAAGCAAAATTAAAAAAAAAAAATAATGTTTTTTTTTGTGTACGATTTTATATTTAAAAAAAATTATGTACAGTCTGGACCGGCGGCGGCTCCGGATCCGTGCCCGGTCCCGTGGAGGGACGGCGACGCCGGCGCCTGCCAGCTGCCCAGGGCGCCCAACCCCACCGTCACCCTCCTGCAGAAGGCCAGAGGTGAGTCCGCTGCCGAGCGCCGCCTGCCGAGCGCCGGGGTAGGCCGCCCGCACGGCTCGCGCGCCCCGCCCCCCCGCGGCTGCCTACCCGACACGGCGGGCGGCACACACTGACCACCACGGCCTCGCTCTGCTTGTAGAGGGCCACATCCCGCGCGGCGCCCGGTACCTGGACTCGGAGGAGCAGCAGCAGCAGCAGCCCCTGAGGACCGCGACGGCGCCCGTCGACTCCCGTGAGTGCTAGAGGGAGACGGACACGGAAGCAACGCCCCCGGCGGGGCACGGCTTCCCCCCGAGCGGACCGCCGCCGCCACCTGGTTTAGTTAACTCGGCGCTGATGCCCTGCATGGCCTCCCTCTGCGCAGAGGACCGGCTGGACGG